>JAINUW010000385.1:0-246730 GCA_020205615.1 Panax quinquefolius | reverse complement strand
GTGGGGGTGTATACGTAGGAAATGCCTGCCCCGACGGACTAGGCCACATCTTTCAAACATGAAGACCCCCCGCCCCGGCGGGGGTGTAAAGGTTAAATAGGCTCGCCTTGGCGGGGGTACCTTCTGCAAACTAACTTTTGTTAAACTCCTAACTTGCTCAAATGGTGATCCAATTGACTCATTTTATTACCACCTGCCACGCCAACCATCCTACACACAAAATAATGAGAAACAAGTAAAAATGATCATAGAAGCAAGGAATTAACAACAAAAAAGCTTGAATTAGAAATCAATTCGTGGATATAAAATCCATTTATAAAAATCCCCCAAACTTAAACCGTGCTAGTCCTCGAGCACAAATCAAAATACTATACTTAACAATGCAATGCAATGATATGTAATGTATCTAACTATATGTCTACGAATCCAACAATATCATAGAATCAAATTTATTCCTTTGGCCTCAGAAAGATCAAGCAAACAATTCAACACCTCATATCGAAACCACTCAATAGTTTCTTATCAATCCTCGAATCTTAGACCGTCATCACTGATATAGTGCGTGTGTGAGCAACATCTATGCTGACTACTTCTAGTTCAAATTCAACACATAATCAATTTCTTATTAGGAATCATACAGAATAACTCAAAAATTTCAAAAATAGACGAGTTTCAACTAAAATCAAACGTTTACCAAGATTAGGGGTCCGAATAGGGTATTCATGATTTCTTTTCTTTTCTTTTTCATTGACGGGGGCTCTTTGCGCTTATTTCCCGTCTTTTCTTCATTATTTTTTTATAGATGGTTGGTGAGTGCGTTTTACGCTCCATCTCACTCTCGTGTTTATGGAAAGTATTTTTTTTCTCAACCCACCACAAGACCCAACTATATATATTTTTTTTCTGAAGCTTATATACCCTATCTTTTCCCCCAAACTTAGGTTCTTGCCTAATTCGTCGTCTTCACTGCCTATTCTTGTCCTTCTATGATTTACACTAACATTATCCTTTAGAAACTATTTATGTATCAATTTAAACTAATTAGTCAACACAGACATTATTACGTGCTACCCTTTTTATACCAATTTCAAACAATCACAAGATCCGAGTCATAATTCAAAACTATATTTTAATTCTAATACTGAGTACTGTATTTGTTTACTTAATCCCAATCTCATCATTGGCCACAATAAAGATGAACTACAATAATTGCTAGATATATGCAACACAACACAATTCTAACTAATTTTTTTAATAGATAAACTCAAACATAACATAAAAAAATGCAGAAATAACAAAAATAATCATCTATTTATGCACCTAAACTACTATACAACTATATGATTACATGAATGCAACATCACAAATCCTAAAATAACATGCAAAACTAAAGTGCAATAACAAATGCAAACCTAACTAAAATGACATTATGTATGCAAACATTAAATGAAAAATAAAAACGAACTCCCCCAAACATGATAACAACAATGTCCTCATTGTATGGATAACTCAATAAAATTATGAGGACTTCCTTGTTAGCGCCTAAGTCTGAGGTGGTGGTGGTTGATCTTCTTCCTCGGAGTCACTCAGTGGAAACCTTGGCATTGGAATGGGTTGCTGGTATGGGAATTGGGCAGTTGGATTGAAGCTCTAAAGCGTCACATTCAATGAAGCGAAAGACGTATTCATAGCTTCAAACATGTGGTCTTGCCTCGCTGCGAGTCACTGCATCTTCCGTCGTGCTTTCTTGTTGTGCTCATCCACTTGGCGTTGAAATGCAAGAAACTGAGGGCTAGATATGGCGTCGGATGGTGGTTCCACCTTTGCTCCTTTCTCTCCCATAGTCGCATCCTCATCCTCCGAGGTGTCTGCAGCGTCAACTTCGTCCTCCGAAGCTGATGGAAAAATAAAGCCTAAACCTCTAGGATGGGAATCACCCCCGGCTCACACCGAATACCATGCTATCATTTTAGAATATAGTAGCTGAAACGACATCTAAGACGGTTCATCATTGGACCATCTAACACCCGCTTGGCGACACAACCCACATATGAGTGATGGGTGTGGCAAGTCGCCCAAAAAATTTCCTCGTAAGCATCGACAAATGGAAAAATTAATTATGGCCCCGACGTCGATGATGAAATCTTGCATAATTGCATATAGAAGTAGTGCCTTTTCTTTAGTTACGTCCGATGTGTGTTGGGACGGAAATAATTTCGCACATAAGAAGGCATACCATATCTTACCATACCGACTGAGATCCTTGCTATGAAAAACCGTGCCTCCTTTCCAACCCTTGATCCATATTATTCCCAGCTTAGTCATTTCTTTTAGGATAGCCTCAAATTCAGGATCGAAATCATGTAAATGAGCATATTGGCACTGTCGAGGCACTCGTAACTGATAATAGGTATGATGACATTGGCACTGAACGGGACTAATCGACCCCGTACAAAAGCGTTGAATGGGGCTTTGTCCTCGGCGTTAGCATAAAATTCTTTGACCACATTGACAACGGCAGGCTCAGGTTCCTCAGTGAACTTGTTCAACCCTTTTTGATAAATTTATTGCATCATTTCACCGTCGACAGGATCCGGTGCCAACCCCCGCTCCGGTGTAAGAGCTTTCGTCACCATGTAGTCGTGTCGATTATTGGCGGCGGTACTTTTTGAATTTTAATGTGGTAGAAGGTTCGTGATGGTGGTGTGGTATCGGAACTCTCTCCCCGTTGCCTCTTTGAAGTCGATTTAGAAGCCATTGAATTCAAAACAGTAAGCTTTATTAATGATTTCCCCCCAAACTTTAGTCACACAATCTTGCAAAGACTTGGCGTGCACACTGATTTCTTCCCCAAAACTTGATGAATTTGTGGCTATTATGGTGATTGAAGATGAAGAACTTGAAAATAGGTTACTCACTCTCAAATGCATGATGAATTCCCACAAATAGAACCCTAATTTGTGGCTACCTGAGTTTAAATTTAATGTATGTGATGAACTTGGGTTGTGAGGGTGTATTTATATAGAGGTGGTGTGATGGAGAGGGGTATGAGTAGTGGATTGATGGAGTGAAGTAGTGGGTAATGTAATGGAGTAGGGTAATTTAGTTACAATTACCAAATTCATGGGAGAGTGGGTGTAATGGACTGATCGTTGTGGGGGAGAAGTAGTAGTGGAGATATGAAGTGGGAAGTAACTAAAAATCTCATTGAACTTCAGGACCCCCTTACCTCGATTAGTATGAGAACTTAAGCACCTGTGAACATGCTCACTGTTATTTGATTTGGGAAACCCCACCCAAGGGTATATAAAACTTTAGAGGCCCACCCGTGAGGCATACACACTAATAAAACTAAGCTATTTAATCTTCCTTTCTTTCATGTTACTCCATTTAATGGACATTTTAACATCCTGCAAGCCATGAAACATAAACGTGAGTAGATTGTTGATCATTTCAAGCATGGTTCAGAGATTTTCAAGACTTATATAATATAATAACTATTTAATGAACTTATTATATATTACTAATTATGCTAAACTTTAATTTAACGGTTATGAATGAAAATAAGAAAAATAAAAGTACGATTGGGTTGCCTCCCAATTAGCGCTTGCTTTTAAGTCGTTCAGCCTGAATACTCCCTGTTTATGGTACGTCGGATAATGTGATTGCGATGACATCCGTGTTGGATTCGTCACCCCAATAATGCTTCAGCCTCTGACCATTGACCTTGAACGTTTCCAATGGATTCTTACTGTATAGTTCAACGGCGCCATGAGAGAAAACTCTTTTTATGGTGAATGGTCCCGACCATCTTGACTTAAGCTTGCCTGGGAACAACCTCAACCATGAGTTGAACAATAGGACTGATTTCCCCAGTTCGAATGTTCTGTGCATGATTTTCTGGTCGTGCCATTTTTTGAACTTTTCTTTGTATAGCTTAGAGTTCTCATAGGCTTAAAGTCAGAATTCGTCGAGCTCGTTTAATTGAAGTAGTCTCTTTTCCCCCACAGCTACTTGATCAAAGTTAAGTTTCTGAATTTCCCAGTAGGCCTTGTGCTGTAACTCGACTAGTAGGTGACAAGCTTTCCCATAGACCAATTGATATGGTGATATACCAATTGGTGTTTTGTACGAAGTTCGGTAGGCCCATAGTGCATCGTCCAACCTGAGAGACCAATCCTTTTTATTTGGGTTCACCACCTTTTCCAAGATTCTTTTCACCTCCCTATTTGAAACTTCTGCTTACCCACTTGTCTAGGGATGATAAGCTGTTGCCACCTTATGGTTGACCCCATGCTTCGCCAAGAGAGCTGTAAACGATCTTTTGCAGAAGTGTCTACCTTCATCACTTATGATAGCTCGTGGCGTGCCAAATCTCGTAAAAATATTCTTCTGCAAGAATTTGAGGACCATTTTGGCATCGTTAGTTGGGATTGCTGCGGCTTCAACCCATTTTGAGACATAGTCAACTGCAAGCAATATATACTTATTACCGAATGATGATGGAAATGGCCCCATAAAATCAATGCCCCAAACGTCAAAAATTTCAACTTCCAAAATTGTTTGTAGTGGCATCTCATTCCTTTTTGATATGTTGCCCACCCGTTGACATCTATCATAACTTTTAACAAACTGGTGGGCGTCCTTGAACAATGTAGGCCAATAAAATCTAGCTTGAAGCACTTTAGCCGCTGTTCGCTCACTACCATAATGTCCCCCATACGCAGATGAATGACACTCACGCATTATGTTCTTTACTTCACTGTGGGGCACACACCTTTTAATTATCTTGTCGGCGCACTGTTTGAATAGGTAAGGCTCGTCCCACATATACCACTTGACGTCATGAAGAAATTTCTTTTTTTGCTGTCGTGTAAGATCAGGGGGAAGGCTGTTCTCACTAGATAGTTCGCGAAGTCTGCGTACCATGGAAATTCTGTATTTATCCCATATAATTGCTCATCCAGGAATGACTTATTGATTACACACTTGTCTTCTTCCTTTGTACCCTAATTTTCCAGCCTAGATAAATGATTAAAAACTTAATTCTCCGTCCCCTTTCTATCCTTTATTTCTAAATCAAATTCTTGGAGAAGGAGAATCCATAGGATCAGGCGTGGCTTATCATCTTTTTTCGAAATTAAGTACCGAATAGCCGAGTGATCTGTATAAACTACCACCTTTGTTCCGATCAAATAAGCCCAAAATTTATCGAATGCATATACTACTACAAGTAATTTTTTTTCGTAGTTGTGTAATTCATTTGAGTCTCCGTGTCTTACTTGCATAGTATATGGCATGAAATACCTTTACTCGGCGTTGACCCAAAACAGCCCCAACCGTATAGTCGCTCGCATCACACATTAACTCAAAAGGCATATTCTAATCTAGTATAACGATTACAGGAACTGAAGTCAATTTCTTCTTCAATAGTTCGAATGCCAATTTACACTCCTCATCAAACTTAAAAACAGAATCTTTCTCTAAAAGACTGCACAAAGGTTTTGCAATTTTAGAGAAGTCTTTTATAAATCGTCTGTAAAACCCGGCATGTCCCAAGAAACTTCGAATTCCCTTAACTGAACTTGGTGGAGGAAGTTTTTCAATCATTTCCAACTTTGCCTTATCAACCTCTAATCCGTGAGCCGAGACCTTTTGCCCCAAAATTATGCCTTCTTCAACCATGAAGTGGCACTTTTCCCAATTAAGTACCGGATTCATATCTGTGCATCTTTGTAATACCATCAGCAAATTCTCTAGGCAAGCATCAAAATCATCCCCATAGACAAAAAAATCGTCCATGAAGACTTCCACATTTTTCTCCACCATGTCTGAGAAAATGGCCATCATACACCGTTGGAAGGTAGTGGGTGCATTACACAAGCCGAACGACATTCTTATAAATGTGAATGTGCCGTATGAACACGTGAAAGTAGTCTTCTCTTGATCTTCAGGGGCAATGACGATCTGATTATAACCCGAATATCCATCCAATAAGTAGTAGTACTCATGTCCCGCTAATATGTCCAACAGTTGATCGATAAAGGGCAAAGGGAAGTGATCTTTGCGGGTTGCCTTATTCAATTTTCTGTAGTCCATGCAAACCCTCCAACCAGTAACTGCCCTTGTCAGAATTAGCTCATTGTCATCATTTTGTACCACGGTCATTGCTCCCTTTTTCGGCACACACTGAACCGGAATGACCCACTTACTATCAGAAATTGGATAGATGATAATCGCGTCCAACCATTTCAGTATATTCTTCTTCACTACTTCTTTCATAATAGGGTTGAGCCGTCTCTGTTGCTCCACTGTCGGTTTTGCATCATCTTCCATCAGGATTTTATGCTTACAAAAGGATGGGCTAATTCCCTTGATATTTATAATTGTCCATCCTATAGCCAATTTATGTTCCCTAAGCACCCTCAACAACTTTTCTTCCTGCAATTTGTTAAGTGCAGCAGAAATAATAATAGGTAAAGAATTAGAAGTGCCTAAATATGCATACCTGAGATGTTTAGGTAGTGGCTTTAGTTCAAGGGATGTGGCTCCTCCAATAATGGTTTCATTTTGGTTGTGGATCTTTCCTCCGAGTGCAATGGTTCAAATGGTGCTTTAAACCTGCTACCTCATGGTAAGGAGTCTAACATCTTCAAGTAATCCACAAATTCTGGATCATCTAACTCTTCATCTCCCAATAGTGTAATTTCCAATGGATCGTTACCCAAACTTTTACCCATGTCTTCACTGATTATCTGGTCAATGATATCCATCCTGAAACACTCTTCTTCATCCGTAGGGAATTTCATGGCCTTGAACACATTAAATTTTACTTCTTGATCTTGGACCCTCATAGTTAGTTCACCTTTTTATACGTCGATGAGTGTCCTACCCGTAGCCAAAAAAGGTATCCCTAGGATAATCGGGATGTTCTTATCTTCTTCAAAATCCAGAATTATGAAATCCGCGGGGAATATAAACTTGTTAACCTTGACCAATATATCCTCTACAATGCCTCTCAGGTACATGACTGATCTATCCGCCAACTGTAATGAAATGTTTGTAGGCTTTGGATCTGGCAAACCCAATTTTATATAAACTGATAACGGCATAAGGTTCACACTCGCCCCCAAATCACATAAACACTTATTGAATGCTATGTTCCCAATCGTGCACGAAATGGCGAAACTCCTTGGATCTTTCAACTTTGGTGACAACTTCTGCTGTAAAATCGCGTTACACTCCTCTGTTAATTCCATTGTTTTGAAATCATCTAACTTCTTTTTCTTGGGTAAAATCCCTTTCATGAATTTTGCATAACTTGGCATCTGCTCCAGGGCTTCTGCGAATGGGATGTTGATCTGATGTTTCTTAAAAACTTCCAAAAATTTCGCGAACTACTTATCTAATTTCTGCTTTTGGACTCTCTGCTGAAACGACGGTGGAGGATACACAACTGGCTTGTCATTTAACTTTGTTTTCTCAATTTGCTTATCCTCACCTTGTTTTTCTTCAACCACTTTGTTGTCATCAACTTTGTCATCCGATATAACTAATTTTTCTGTACCTTTCTCATCTAAATGTTTTCCACTTCTCAAGGTGATTGCCTGACACTGCTCATGATTTCCCTTCGGATTTCTTTCGGTGTCACCCGGTAGAGTCCCTTGTGGTCTATTGTTCAATGCTAATGCAATCTGTCCCATCTAATTTTCTAGATTCTTGATGGCCATTGCTTGGTTTTTCATCGCTGCCTCATTGCTCGTTATATACTTGGACAACAACTTCTTTAATCGGATTTCCTCTCTTGATGTTGAACTGGTTGTTGATGATTCTGAAATCCTGGGGGATATGATGGTCGTGGATCTTGTTGATGCTGATTATTACTCCATGAAAAGTTAGGATGATTCCTATTCCCTTGATTGTATGTATTCTGGTACGTATTCTGTGGAATTCTGTTGTAGCTACCCACAAATTGCACTGACACTGGGTTGATTGCACATTGATTTGTAGAATGCTCACCTGCGCACAATTAACAAATAACTGCAACCTGCTGTGCTTGTACCCCTGACATAGCATCCAACTTCTTAGAGAGTAATGAAATTTATGCTTGTATGGCCGTCACTCCATCTACTTCTAACACTCCAGCTGCCTTTGCCTGTGTAATTCTTGCCATGGGAAATTGGTAGTTGTTAGCTGCCATAGTCTCTATCAACTCGTAAGCCTCCTCATAACTTTTAGCCATAAACGCTCCACCCGAAGCTGCATCAATACTGGTTCTGAGATTTTTGTTCAATCAGTTGTAAAATGTGTTCATCTGCAACCACTTAGGCAATCCATGAAGCGATCACTTTCTAAACAATTCCTTGTATCTTTCCCATGCCTCATATAGTGACTCCCCGTGTTGCTATTCAAACATAGTTATCTCATTCCTCATTTTTGCAATTTTCATTGGTGAGAATAATTTTGCAAGAAATTTTTGAGCGAGGTCTTCCCAAGTAGTTATTGATCCCTGTGGTAGAGAATGTAACCAACTCTTCGCCTTGTCCCGTAGAGTAAATGTGAACAAGCGAAGTCTCACCGCGTCCGACACCCCATTGTACCTGAAGGTGTCACAAATCTCCAGAAAGCTAACTAAGTGTTTGTTCGGATCATCATTTGCGAAACCCCCAAACTGAACCAAATTTTGAATCATTTGAATCATCCCAAGCTTGATTTCAAAGGTGTTAACAGCTATAGCAGGCCTGGTGATACTCGACTGCAGCTCAGTTACCTTGGGTGTAGCTGTTAGAATTTGTGCCCTAGAGGCCAATTATTTGATATAATTGCTTAACATTTTGATATTATATTTGATTGAATAAATAAATGATTTTATTATGGTTTTATTTACTGCGTAATATAATTGTTAACATAATAAAATTTCTTAGAATAGTGATACATATTATATAGTTTCAAGTATGTGACTTGAACATGAGATTATATAATTACAATTAGTATCATTGTTCTTAAATGTCCCTAGTCAAGTATCATTGTTGATGGGACAACAATGATGCATTGAGACTAGTATGTGGATTGACTGATGACCAAATCTCATTGGTCATAAATATATGAGATATTAAGTCAATGCATAGGTACATGTTAGAGAACGATGTACTGGACAGACCCACCATGAGAATTCTATGTGGAGCATTATGCGAAGTGTCATTAGCAATTCTCATAGTGACAATGATGTAATGGTCCTCCAACCTGAAATCACTATATTACTACACGGGAATTTATGTACTTTGATATCATCAAATGTCACCTTTCATAGGGTGGACTATAAAGGTGATTATTGGGTACATCATGAATCGTATGAGGAATATGAGTGATCTAGATGGAATTTAACCCTCCTATATATTAGGGATGATATCCATAGGCTTCTTGATTGAGTAGGACTATGAAATGCATGGCCATGCTCAAATAGTGATTTGTTTCATATAATCTACTCATTGATCAAGAAAACTCAGATTAAATTATGAAGAGTATGACACATTCCATGACTCGAGTTTAATCTAGGATATTAAGGTTAAAAGGATTAAATTACATTGAAACATTGGTCACAAAAAGGTTGCATCGAATCATCGATCTTATTATTAATTGGGTAGTAGTGATGCATTACTAGATGCCACTCATTGTTTATAATTTTATAATATGATTTTAAAATTATTGTCAACGTAATAATAACCTATAGGGTCACACACATAGAACGTTATTAAAAGGGAATTAATTTAAATTGTAAGGATTTAAATATATCAATATGATTGATAGTATTTAAATCACGAATTTAAATTAAAAGGATGATTGTATATGTATATATATTAAATAAGTAAGACTTAATTAAGATATAATATATATATATATATATATATATATATATAAATTCGAATTTTATTTTAATTTGATTAGGGTTTTGATTAATTCTAATTTATTGTTATATATATGATATATCAGCGTCTTTGGGAAGTTAATCAAAAACAAAAACCCTAGCCGCTCTTAGAGAGAGACTAGAGAAAAACAAAAAATCCATTCCTTTTGGTGGCTAGTACCGCAACTCCCTTTATTACAGAATCGTGCGACGATTCACTGGCGTTCGTGTGGATACCGTAGAGGCGTAGTTATTTCGTATTACGTTGGAGATTCAAAGCGATTTCAGAGTTTTCTATTATCGGTATAAATTCTAAACCACTAAATTAAATTTGTTTCGCATGGATCCTGTATTGGGTTTCAGAAATTGCTTTATAAAGTTTTATATTCCGCTGTGCGTCTCTCAACGCTTTCTAATCTTCAGCAGCCATTGCTTCTTCTTTTTCAGAGTTTTTGAATTCTTCTATTGTTTCCTTGATCCACTTACTTAGCCTTTGGAACCGTTTCTCAATGTCATCCTCAAAAGGAAGCAAGTCTGGATTTTTGGACCGCGTTTGCATAAACCACTTCAAAAACCTGAAAGAAGAGGAACAAAATGAAAATAAAATTGTTTAAGTAAAACTGGACTAATTAAACTGATATCGTAAACTATTAAAATCTATACTAAAAGCTTCCCCGACAACGGCGCCAAAAACTTGTTTGGTAAAATCTAGTTACGCACAACACGCACGTATACGTGGTCAACAAGTAATATAATAGTAAGTAGAGTATCATTCCCACAGAAAAAACTTAGTAAGAATTTAACTTCACAATTATCAGTTTCTTATTAATCCTAATTTTATTAAACTATTCAAATCAATGATTAAAATTATTAAAACCAAATTATTAAGAATACTACGATCACCAAAATAATCACAAATATTAAAAACTTAAATTTCAAACAATTATTGTAGAATTAGGCTTACGACTTCGCCCTAAGCTTCACTCTGATTCTTACACCTTTATTCCAGTTTAATTTACTATCCCAGTTTATTAATCAAGAACATGAATGTAGCACTAGCCACCTCTCGATGTACTAATACCGTATTAACTCAAATCCACAAATTAGATAGAAATAAGTTAAACACCTTAATCAACTAACTCACCATATCTCTATGCAAATTATAATTGAGAAGGTTTAAGTTTAAGTCCTTTATCTGATTACATGTGATGTGAAGCATATCTCTACCTTAACATTCATCAAGATTCTGTTCAATCACAAAATTCAAGAACATATGATATATTAACTAAGTCTAGACTCGTACTTCCTCTCTCGAATTCATACAAGTCCACAAAGAACTATTGATCAGGCAATTCATAAAATTTAAGCTCAAATAAATATAGATAAACTGGATAATAGCTTATTACACTGGAAATCAAAGATACATAATCATCGTTTCACTTAAAGATCCGTCATAAGCCTAAAAAGTAAATTAGTTCATCATTAATGAAATAATAACTAAATAAATTAAAGATAACATCTTTTCAATTAAAAATATAAGACTAAACAAAGAATAAATCATAACACCCTTCACGTTAGCCTTAATCCGCAATTGATATAAACGTTCCTTCAAAATCTTAACTCCAATTCTCGATAAGAAAATCTATATGTAATCTGTGTAAATTGCCTTGTGTGTATTCTTGATCTTGTGTTAGTGTTAATATATGTTTACACAAGCAATCTCTGCTCAATTTCATGCCAAGTAAACTCCTAAAGCCATGCAAGAACCAAAATCTAAGTTCCAGAATTATTTGAACCAAGGTAGGACAACCCAGACTCGGCCCCTGTGACGCTCCCAAATTCAGATACTTGAAACCCGAACTCGTTGCTTCACGATACCATTTTCTATGCGCGAAATTATTCAATAATAATAACAATAATATAGCTACCAAACTTAATTTACATATGCATCAAAGTCTACTCCCAGGTACGTGACCTTTAAACATTCATTACATCATAGATAATAAGTATCATTGTCTTAATAAACTCTAACTATTACACATATTTTAATAAAACTCATTCGAACAACTTTCCTTTCCCCTTGTTCTTTTTCGATCCTTCTAAGTTGATCATACTTAGTAAAAAACATTTAAATTTAAAGCAAGAATGAGCATTTGATTGCCCAGCAAGTAATAACAATAATAGATATTAGCTGCAAGGATTAAATATTTTCTTTGAATGACACTTCTACAACGAATCAATAATAACAACATATCAATTCTATATCAAATTTTTGAAACTACGTACTGACTATAACTGGAGATCATTTGACAGACTATGGACATTGTTTTCTATTTTCGAAAAGGTTAAACATAACTTCATTTGTAAACCGTCATAACTTACAGGCACGGGGGGTGATCAGCTCGTTATGCCCTGTATTGATTAATACTACATGCAAGAATGATATTATCGTTCATCTTATCCACCTTAGGTGAACAAAAGTTTTCCAATGTTCGGGATGTTCATACTTAGTAGGGAATCCGAACCAAAACAATCAGGTTGGATACAATAAAGTTATATCTTGTTCAATAATATTTTTAAGTTTATGTCTAGCCAAATCAAATAGCTTAGACGGATTTTAAGTCAACGTATACATACTGAAAATCAATAAGTATGTATCAACATGTGATTAAATACAATGATTATCCAAGTGGGGACACTTGTATAACCATATTTAGAAACTAACGAACAGAATAAATATCTGGATTATGCCTTGTCTTGTGTTGATAAACGATGATCGGATAATTTAAGAACTTGTATGAATATGAATAATTGGATACATAATCAATAACAATAGAGTTGATAATCTGGCATAATGATAATATAATTCTGAAACTTTCTTACTCATGTCCATTGCATAAAAGAAATGCAAAGTTAGGATACTTGCTTGAGCGGCTGCTTACAATAACGCAACTTAGATTAATCTTTTATATCGAAACCTATCATTAATAAGATCATTCGTTCGATTAGAATAATGTATCATAACACATAGTACTACTATTTGTAGTCAGCACATAACCTAATCACATTGTCACATATGTTTAACAGTCATTGATCACTAACAAACACATATCTAGTCAAACTATTTAAGTCTAGATCAATTTCTGAAATATTTCGGTGTACTGACGGCTTTATCAGGTACTTATCGAGTCTAAAACTCTATTTTGTAGTTCAATATTCGATTAGATAATTAAGTATCACTCATAATATCTTTCATAGCCTTATAATAATTTTTAAATAATTATTATAATTTATCATGATTTTTCAAACACTGAAATCATTATAAAACGATTTAAATATTAAATAATTCTATTATCATTAATATCTAATTAATATTAAACTATTAATGAAACTATTACCAAAATATTAAAGTTATTTATAATAAATCAAAATATTTTTAAAGTATTAATATCACCACTTAAATGATTTTTAAAACATTTAAAATCATTTTAAATAATTACCATTAATATCTAAATATTAATGTATTATTTATCGAATATTAAAAGTCATTTATTATAACTTAAAATATTTTTAATTCATTTATATCCCTTTTAAATGATTTTTAAATCAATAAAACCATTTTTAATTTATTTATTCAATATAATTATTAAATAAATCAAATATCATTAATATTAAATTATTAATGAAAATTACCTTGAAATATCAAAAGTTATATTTTATAACTTAAAATATTTTTAAATTATTTATTTTCATTTAAAATGATTTTTATAATATTAAAATCATTTTTAATTATTTTATTTAATATAATTACTAAATAAATCTAATATCATTTATACTTGCGCCCCCAAAACATGTATACATCACCCATCTTGAGTTGCGAGATACGTGATACGAACTTCATACTACAAACTTAATTATACAAATTGTCCGTGTAAAAATAATGACAAAAACATAAATTGAGAGTTTAAACACGAATAGTGCCTCATGACAATTATACTGAACTCAAATTCAGGTCCTCATTACACTTATTATCACACTAAGTTGTGAGGATTTGCTTTATAGCCATCATATCGGACCATCACTCCGTTCCCACAGGCTCGTCTCGAATATATTCTCATTTCACAAGAGAAACGGTGAAAAGAAAAGGTGAGCTCAACTAGCCCAAAGAAGAAATATTATGACTAAGATAATGCAGGATAAATTATCCTTAGCCTTCAACAATGTTAAACTGATAAAATACAATAAACATCAAGTTTAACTTCAGCAGAATAAACAATCCATTAGAAGAGTCAAGTAGAACATAATTTCTACTAACTCTTCTAGATTAAAAGTCCATCGTTAATATTTCATTCCTCTAATACTCAACAACAGTTCATTGTTATACCCAAGACAAAAAAAACTATCATCACCTGTCTTCACCTAAACCACCAAAGATTATAGTTAAATCCATAATTCATATTTATAATCATGTAAATCAAGAGTTTCTCCTCGCCACAAAGGCTTAATAGAACGTTTACTCAATATCCTTACCCCAAAGGCTAAGGATATTCAAATGTAATAACAATGATCATACCAAAAAGTTGTCTACCTTTGCACTACGAGCCAAAGATATTCAACTATAAAACCAATGGTCATGATCATACCAATCAATTGTCTGTCAGTACACTACGGCCAAAGACATTCAACTATTAACTAATGGTCATGATCCTGCAAATCACATTATCGAATTATCCATGAACTACGGGCCAAGGATATTCGTTATTATCACCAGTGGTTATGATCATGTCATACACCTGTCCATCTTTGCACGTAAGCCAAAGATATACAACTATAAAACCAATAATCAACAATCCATCTTTGCACATAAGCCAAAAATATATAACTATAAAACCAATAATCAACAGTCCATCTATGCACGTAATGTGAGACCCCAAATTTTATGAATAAAGATTTAAATTTCTCGAAATATTTTTTTTGAATATTATGGTGTGGATTTGATATAATGTTATAGTTGTGGGTAATATTTGAAAATTTTGAAAAGCATGCAAGTTGTTATATAATATTCTTTTTGTCGGGGAATATCCGTATGACGGCACAATAATTGGTGGACTCCACAACGGAAGTATTGTCGTAGTAAGAAAATGACAGAAATATCTTTTTATAAAAATAACGGCGAAAGTGTTACCGTTAAAACTGTTGAACTACCCGGTAGTAAAAGTACAGTAATACACGTGGTTGCATAGTAGCACACGGTATTGATTATTGATGCTTACGTAAGAAGTCACTCAGTTATACTCAATTATTGCTATAGTAATTGCTGCATCATATCTCTTATATTATTGATTCGATTATTGTCACAGTATAATCTGCATAATATTTTATATATTATTAAATCAATAATTGAGACGACAAAGTTATTCATATTATTAAATTGCAATATTACAATGTCTTGAAGTTACATCGAGAGGTTTGGTCATCTAATCATGCTACCAATGATAAGAAAATCCTTATCGGAAAGCCCTTCTTTCTGGGAGCGACACGGTTGTTAAATATTGTGAGTTATAATATTAATGATGAATAAGTTCATGTTGATTAAAGATGAAATTGATAGTTCCATTGTGTTGGGATTATTAGTGTTAGTGGAAATCGACATCTATTCCGATGATAATTGATGTCTGGGGGTTATATTGATAAATCTGGTAATTAATCGGATAAATGAGCAATTAATTACTACTAATTCACATGCTTATATAACTATTTGTTCACATGTGTGTACTATTGAATCACATTCTTGTACTATTAGGGGAGTTGATGCAAGATTGATAATACTTGCATGACTAAGTTAAAATGGAGGTATAGATGGAGTACTATATTTGTAATTCATATTTTTACATGATTATAACTATTGATTCACATGATTGAACTATTGATTCACATTATTTACTATTAGGGGAGGTGGTGCAAGTTTGATAATACTTGCAGGACAAAATTAAAAATGAAAGAAAAGTTGGAGGTATTGTACTGTAATATTTTGAGCCCCAAAACGTGCACTTATCGAAACTATATTTTCCTATAAATAGAAGCTCATTCTTCCTTCATTTCTAACTAATTCACTAAAGCTTTAGAGCAATTATTATAGAGAGAAAGAATAAGAGAAGTCTGCTACCTCACTATTCCAATATCCAGTTTCTTCTAAGGTAAGGGGTATTATTTCTTTCGTATTCATGAAGAGAGCTATTGTTATTCCATTCCTTATTATTATGTTGGAATAACCTGTCTATGCAAACTACCGCATACATGGTGAAATTCTTCTATTATTCCATTCTTTATTATTACATTGGAATAACTTTTATGCGTATGTGGTCTATCGCATGCCCGGTGAATTCATTTGTTATTCCATTCTTTATTATTACATTTGGAATATCTTGTGCATGCGGTTTCTGCATGACACAGTTCCATTATTTATTATTACATTGGAATATCACATGCGTGTGGTTTATGCATGACTGTTTCCATTCTTTATTATTACATTGGAATAACCTGCGATGCATGCTGTTTTCTGGCGTGACACAGTTCCATTCTTTATTATTCTGTTGAGAAGAACATGTGCATGCGGTTTCATCGCATGCATGGTGAATCATACATTATTCCATTCTTTATTATTACATTTGGAATAACTTTGTCTATATGGATTACCGCATGCATGGTGAATGATCCTTTGTATTCATATGAATTGTATTTTCATTCAAAAGGGGTTTCTTCCAGGGGAAGTTTCGTAATTTTTCTGACCCTCAAAAATTCTGGAAAAATTTGAAATGATAATTTGATGAGTTTTCTAGATTGTGTCCAAAAATGGCAATTTTTGGATGTATAGATTAAGAGTTATGGATTTTAATGGAAAAAACTATTTTAAAAGTAAACCCTTATAACTCCTTATGGTTAACTCCAAAATTGGTGAACTTTTTATTGGGATTACATGTATATAACAGGAGTATACCCTGTAAATTTCAGAATTTTTGGACAAAAGTACAATTTATGATAAATGTCTAAATATTCGGTAGTTTTGGCCATATGAAAAATAGTAAATTAATTTTAAAAATTCTGAGAAAAATATATGTTCAATATGGGACTATATTCTCGCTAAATCCCGGAAAAGAAATATTTTTGGGGTGATTTTGTATTTTCATGAAAATGAACTAGTTATGAGTAAATGAATTAAATATGTTATGTGAAGTAACAAAATTGGAAAATAGGATTTTATGACTTGGGAATCCTATATAGGGTATATCTGAGTTTTTGATGAGGATTTGATTATTGGTGATGAAATCTTATGAGTATGGCATTTATGAATGATTAAAATGAATTATTTGGTAAAGTGTAAATAATTGAAATAAATTATTTATAAGTTTAAGAAGTAATTAAAATATTATTATAATATTAATAATATTAGATTATGAGTTTATTAAGTAATTGATAATATTCGGATAAATTTAAAGTCGTTAATATTTATCCTTGATTTCGTTTGATTATTGCTTATATCATTGTCATCATCCTCATGCTTATATTGTGATGAAAGTCATCTTTGGCTTACGTGCATAGATGGATTTGGTATGATTATGACCAGGGATTATTCGGTATAATCATGACCGTAATGTAACGAATGATGTGGCAAAAGTCCTCATTGGCCGGTAGTGCATTGATGGACAGTTTTGGTATGATTATGACCAGGGATTATTTGGTATAGTCATGACCATTGATGATTTAATGAATATTCTTGGCCCGTAGTGTAAGACCCCGAAATTTTTTTAAATAAAAAGGAATTTCCTTTATTTATTATTTTGAAATAGTAAGGGTTGATTTGATTAATGTGGATAGTTAGGGGTAAAATACATAAATATTTCAAAATAAACAAGTGGTTATAAAATATTCATTTTTGTCTTAGAATATTCGTTTGGTCGTGGAATATTAAATCTTTGTCAAGAATATTAAATGCGACGGTGTACGACCATGTGTGGGCCCCATAACTGAGCGATTGGATGAGGAAAATGACAAATATAAGTTGTTTAAAAATAACTGGCGTAATTGTTACAGATTATCTTCATTGGAATACCCGGTGGTTAAAACACACTAATACGCGTTGTTGAGCAGAAGCACACGGTATTGCATCAATTATTGATTCTTACGTGAAGGCACTACTACTCGATAATTGTTACAATAATTCTTGTTCAATAGTTTATTTTATTGATTCAATAATTCTTTGCGTTGGTATTTTATATTATTCTTTGCTTTGATAATTGTCAACTGCGTAGTATTTCCCATTATCGGATCAATAATTCATATTATTTGAATAATATTATTAGATAACATTATTGGCAATGTCTAGAAAGTTACATCTAAGGAGAGGTTTGGTCACCTAATTGCGGCGCCCGATGAGAGATCCTTATTGAAAGCCCCTCTTTCTGAGGAACGACTGGTTGTCATAAATGTGATTACGTAATATTATTTGTGAATAATTAATTATTGATTCATATGATAAGGAAATATTTATTTTATATGAATATAAATGATGGATTTATTTATGTGGTTATTAATGAAGGAATTAATCTTTGAGATGTTTTATTTGTATTTTGTCCGGATTGGAGGTATTAAAAGATCAAATTGGTGTTATTACGACTTTATTGTGTGAGTTATAATATTTAATCCGAATGAGTTGGATCGTTTGTAATTTTTGGATATGTTATACATATATAAGTTGAGTATATGTCCACAAATTTTGAACCGTTAAAAATGAGCGTATAACTTATTATGAATTTTAAGAGGTGACTGATTCAGAAATTAGGTTATAAATGATTTTGGTGGAAAATTCTAGAATTGGTGGGCCCCACTTTTGGTTGGTGAGAAATGTGCTCAATTAAATTTTCAAATGTGGTGGGTGGGAATAGTAGCAGGTAAAGCCATCAGGTTGCAGGTTAAGTCTGCTTCGGCGTGCTAACATTTTCCTATAAATAGAGGGCTAAGTTAGAATTGAAAATCACACCAGAAACAAAGTTTTCTCTCTTTCTCTCTATATTATTGAAATGTATTTTGTGAGTATTTAGATACTTTGAGAGTCATTGCTCAAATTACAAGTTTCATTCAAGATCACTTGAGCCTTTCCTTCCGGCAATCTTGATTCTTTGAGGTAAGGGATATTATTTTTTTCGTAATGATATTATTTCTTCATATCATTATCTTTGAAATGTTGATCTGAAGTTTTTATCAAATTTGGAACTTTTTCATGCTCTGGTTACTATTCATGAGTTACTATTCACGAAGTTACTATTCATGAGTTACTATTCACGAAGTTCTTATTCACGAGTACTATTCATGAAGCGTGAAGATGTTTTTGTGGAATTTCTATCTTTTGGTGTCTGAGTTACTATTCACGATATCGGCACTATTCACGTATCTGACACTTATTCACGTATCTGACTATTTACCTAAAAATAAAATTTCTTCTTTTCGTCCAAAATATTTATTCGGATACTAGCTTTGATTGTATCCATGTTTTGATTATTCTTGAATTTTACACCACTATGATTATTTTTGAGGTATTGTTGGACATGGATAAAACAAAGTCACGAATCCTTAATCCTTAATCCTTGTCATTTTGTTTCATTGGATTCG
Source organism: Panax quinquefolius (assembly GCA_020205615.1). NCBI lineage: Eukaryota > Viridiplantae > Streptophyta > Magnoliopsida > Apiales > Araliaceae > Panax > Panax quinquefolius. The sequence goes on along the minus strand of JAINUW010000385.1, from coordinate 227,160 downwards.
TTCTTTAAAAATATTTTTCATCATCCTCGGTCTTAAATGATGATATTATTGAATATCTTTGGCTTTGTAGTGCAAAGATGAATGATTTCTGAAGAATATCTTTGGCACATAGTCTGCAAAGATGAACAGTGTTGAGATGAACATGGCCGATTGATGAATATCTTTGGCAGTAGTGCAAAGATGAATATTTGATTTGAGATGAATATTGATTGATGTTACAGGATAAAATATTGATGATGGACTATTAAATTCATAGATTATAGTAGATTTCATTCTCTACGTAACTCTTCTTCTATGAATTATTATTTCATTGCTAATATTGATCCGAAACTTGTTGTCTATTGTATTCTATCGATTTTTCCTGTTGGAGACTAACGATAATTTGTTGTATATTATCTTAGTCATAGTATTCTTTATTGGGCTAGTTGAGCTCACCCTTTTCCTTGTTGTTCCATTTTTCTTCTCGGGAGGCGAGAATGTAGCGAGTACTTAGTCGAATTATGGAATGAAGGTTCTAGAGAGAGAGTTGTTTAGTAGTCCTCACCATTTTGTAAAATAATGTATCAATAATTATGATGGGGATTTATTTATGTGTGGATATTGTCTAGAAGACAATATTATATTTAAACTCACAAGATATATTGTCGTATTTCACACGACATTTGTATTATTGAAGTTGTAGTTTGCTTCTTGTACCATGTATTTGGCGACTCGTAATGGGTGTTGTGTATACCTATTTTGGGGCGCTCACGGTTGTATCGAGCTTAGGGATATGATCTCTGGCGGAGATCGGGAATAGAACTAGGAGGGAGAGCAGAGTAAAACCTTCGCTAGTGTGTCTTACCTAAGCTTATTTGTTGGTTGGTCATAATATAGGGGTATTATGTGATTTGTTAATTTATTTAATTAACCCTTGTTTTATGATAGTTTTTAAGAATGGTCACGAGAACGTTAACAATGGAGTGAATGAGATCGTGGAGACTCCTCTAATCGCCAACCGTGATAATGTGATGTCGGTGAAGAAGGAATTAGAGATATCCATGTGGTGAGTGAAGAATTGATAGTTGCACCCCAGAGATAGTCGCAGAGGTAACAATGAGAGTGAGAGGAAGAAGAAGAAGAAGAGGTACACGAAGAGAGTTTATTAGAGGTATTTTATGATCAAAATGTAGAATTGAAAAATCGTATTCATGAGTTAGAAGAGCAGTCAAGAATTGCAAGCGATGTGTGGAGCAAAAGGATGCAACGATTCAAGCTTGTGTTACCCGATATGTGATGCTTGAACAGAAGCACTCTTTGGCAGAGTATAAGATGATAAAGCTGGAATCGAGCTGAAAGAAGAAATAAATGAACGAGTGAGAATGAGTGATGCATGGGTAAAAGCCGCACGACGCGTTGATATTATGGAAAGAGATGTCCAATCTAAAAGAGAAGATTTAACGATGACGGGAAGACGTCGGCGACATCGGCACCATCAACAAATTCTAGGGAAGAGAACGATCGCCGCTTAGATGCTACGAGATGTGGAGAGGAGGACATATAAGGTCAAACTGTTCAAAGCCTTCCAAGGTATGCTATAATTGTGGAAAAGAAGGACATATCGCTCGAGATTGTACGATATCGAAACCCAGTCCAGCGAGAATGGTGACTCAAAAGGATGTCCCAGAAAAGTCAAAGTCAACGGTTCTTGGAAGAGCGTTTGTCGTGACTAGTCAAAATGCGAGGAACCCGAACGAAGTTAGCACGGGTTAGTTAATTATAAATTCTTGCGAAGTATATACCTTACTAGATATTGGTTCTACCCATTCTTTTATCTCTCTTACTTGCGCTCAACGTTTGAACTTGACTACGGAGAAATTAAACTTTGACCTATCTGTGGAGACTCCATTAGGAGAAACTTTCATTACATCCGTTGTTTAAAAATCTTGCTTGATTCAAGTTGGCACTATCACATTACACCGTTAACCTTATTTCTATAGAGATATTTGCTTTTGATGTGATTTTAAGGTTAACTACTCATCATGCCAAATTGATTGCTTTTGTAAGGTTGTTAGTTTTCATATTCCTAAGCAACTTTGTTATTCAATTCAAGCAATCAAACCATTGTAGTCAAACATTTTCATATCAAGCCATGAAGTCATTCGTTTATTACGGATGTCAAGTTTTCTTAGTCCATGTTATGGATTTGAATAAAGACACGTCGATTTGAATAATATTCCTGTTGTTATTGATTTTTCCGGCGTATTTCAAAGAATTTCTTGGTTTACTCCCAAAACACGATATTAAATATTGTATCGACTTTGAACCCGGTACAAAACTCATTTCTAAAATCTCATATCGAATGGCTCTATTGAACTTGAGTTAAAAATTCAACTATAAATTTGGTACACGAGCCTTTATCCGGTGACTTCCTTTGTGGAATTTACCTAAGCGGACTCTCTATAGGGGCGTCGTATTATTAAATGCGATAGTAAACCGATAGGTGTCATTGTGATGTCTTTATCCAAGATTGGGATATGAGTCATAGATTGAGAGCAACCTAAGTCGATGTCGAAATCGTAGCTTTCAGGCTTAGTTGGTTATTATCGGAGATTCGTTGAAGGATATTCTCGAATCGCTATTCCATTATCGCATGGTGACTCGTAGAGATACAAAATTCGAATGGAGCGAGGAATGTGGGAAGATCTTGAAGAACTCAAGAGAGACTCATTTCAAAGACATGTTACGACCATGCCATCCCGGAAAAGCGAACGTGGTAGGCGGCGTGTTGAGTAGAAGATCTTATACAAGTACGAAAATGATATTATCAAAGACTAATTTCGTATAATTTACAAATAATAGAGATGGAGATGAAAACTCTAGGTACCCACGTGATGATATATGAGTATAATCGACTTTAATCGATAAAGTTAAAGTTTGCTCAAACCACCGCCGGGTGATGCGTATGAATGAAGAAAGTACAAGAAGGAGCTATTAGGAAGCGAGAATTGATGAAGAAGGAATACTTGAGTCCACTCTGAACTTTGTGTTCTAACGACTACGATTTGAAGTACAAGATTATGATGGAGGCACACAATACACCATTTGCAATCCATCCTGGAAGTACTAAAATGTATCGTGATCTTGACATACATTTTGGTGGAACAATATGAAGAGAGAGATTGCAAAGTTTATCTCGATGTGTTTAACTTACTAACGTGTAAAGGCGGAGATCTAGTACCTAAGGGTCCGTTGCAACCACTTGAGATTCCAAAATGGAAGTAGGAACATATTACCATGGATTTCGTTTCACGGTCTTCCTACGGTTTCTCAAGGCATCAATGCTATTTGGGTTATTGTTGATAGATTAACCAAGTCTCGCTCATTTCTTGCCGACACACGGAGACTTATTCACTTGAACGTCTTGCTAGTATATGCGTGAATGAATGAGATTGTGAGGTTGCATGGCATGCTCTGTATCCATAGTTTCGGATCGTGACCCAAGATTCACTTCAAGATTTTGGGTTAGCTTGCAAAAAGCTATGGGCGCGGATTTGCGATTTAGTTCGACATACCATCCCCAAACAGACGACAATCGAGAGGGACTATTCAAACTCTTGAAGATATATTAAGACTCGTGTCCTGAACTTCAAGGTAGTTGGGATAAGTATTTACCATTGGTGGAATTCTCCTACAACAACAGCTTATCGAGCAAGTATAGGTGTGGCTCCATTCAAGCATTATATGGACGAAAATGTCGTTCTCGATATGTTGGGATGAGGTGGGTAAAGCAACATTGTTGGGACCCGAGTTAGTCACGTATGACTCTACCGAAAAGATCCAAATGATTCGACAACGTATACAAACGGCACAAGATCGACAAAAAGAGTTATCACGGATCTTCATCGAAAGGGCGTGGAATTTAGTGTAGGGGATCATGTATTTTTGCGAGTTGCTCCATGGAAGGGAGTTACAAGATTTGGGAAGAGAGGAAAGCTCAATCCACGATTTATTGGTCCATTTCAAATTCTTGACCGAGTAGGAAATGTAGCCTATAGACTTGCGTTACCTCCAAGTATGTCTAAATGTTCATAATGTGTTTCACATATCATGTACTTCGTAAATATGTGAAAGACCAAACCACGTTATAGAGTTAGAACCAGGACGAGATAGCCAAGACTTAACGTATGAGGAGGTACTGTCAAGATTTTGGATAGGAAGGAGCATGTCCTACTGCCTTGAAAGGTCATACCACAAGTTAAAGTTTTGTGGAGGAATCATGCTATAGAGGAAATGACACAGGAATTGGAAAGCGGAAATGAAAGCGAGGTATCCTCACCTTTTCAAACACCAATCGTCGTCAATTTCGAGGACGAAATTTCATAAGGAGGGAGGTTGTAAGACCCGAATTTTTTTAAATAAAAGGAATTTCCTTTATTTATTATTTTGAAATAGTAAGGGTTGATTTGATTAATGTGGATAGTTAGGGTAAAATACATAAATATTTCAAAATAAGCAAGTGGTTATAAAATATTCATTTTTGTCGGGAATATTCGTTTGGTCGTGGAATATTAAATGCTTGTCGGGGAATATTCGTATGCGACGCCTAGCGACCATGTGTGGGCCCATGTGAGCGATTGGATGAGGAAAAAAGCGAAAAATATAAGTTGTTTAAAAATAACGGCATAATTATTACTGATTAATCTTTGTTGGAATACCCGTTGGTTAAAACACACTAATCTGCGTTGTTGAACGATAGCACCTGCGGTATTGCATCAATTATTGATTCTTACGTGAAGGCATTATTCAATAATTGTTACGATAATTCTTGTTCAATAGTTTATTTTATTGATTCAATAATTGCTGCGTTGGTATTTTATATTATTCTTTGTTTGAATAATTGTCATTTGCATAGTATTTCCCATTATCGGATCAATAATTCATATTATTTGAATAATATTATTAGATAACATTATTGGCAATGTCTAGAAAGTTCTGTCTAAGGAGAGGTTTGGTCACCTAATTGCGCCGCCAGATGAGAGAGATCCTTATTGAAAGCCCCTCTTTCTGAGGAGCGATCGGTTTTCATAAATGTGATTACGTAATATTATTTGTGAATAATTAATTATTGATTCATATGATAAGGAAATATTTATTTTATATGAATATAAATGATGGATTTATTTATGTGGTTATTAATGAAGGAATTAATGCTGAGATGTTTTATTTGTATTTTGTCGGATTGGAGGTATTAAAAGATCAAATTGGTGTTATTACAGCTTTATTGTGTGAGTTATAATATTTAATCCGACCGTTGGATCGTTGTAATTTTTGGATAAGTTATACATATATAAGTTGAGTATATGTCCACAAATTTTGAACCGTTAAAAATGAGCGTATAACTTATTATGAATTTTAAGAGGTGACTGATTCAGAAATTAGGTTATAAATGATTTTGGTGGAAAATTCTAGAATTGGTGGGCCCCACTTTTGGTTGGTGAGAAATGTGCTCAATTAAATTTTCAAATGTGGTGGGTGGGAATAGTAGCGAGTAAAGCCATCGAGTTGCGAGTTAAGTCCGCTTGGTGTGCTAACATTTTCCTATAAATAGAGGGCTAAGTTAGAATTGAAAATCACACGAAAACAAAGTTTTCTCTCTTTCTCTCTATATTATTGAGCGTATTTTGTGAGTATTTAGATACTTTGAGAGTTCTTTATTCGAGACAAGTTTCATTCAACATCACTTGAGCCTTTCCTTCCTCTCTTGATTCTTTGAGGTAAGGGATATTATTTTTTTTTAGTAATGATATTATTTCTTGATATCATTATCTTTGAAATGTTGATCTGAAGTTTTTATCAAATTTGGAACTTTTTCATGTCAGGGTTACTATTCATGAGTTACTATTCACGAGTTACTATTCATGAGTTACTATTCACGAGTTACTATTCACGAGTACTATTCATGAAGCGTGAAGATGTTTTTGTGGAATTTCTATCTTTTGGTGTCGGAGTTACTATTCACGTATACGGCACTATTCACGTATACGACACTATTCACGTATCTGCACTATTTACTTAAAAAATAAAATTTCTTCTTTTATTCAAAATATTTATTACGGATACTAGCTTTGATTGTATCCATGTTTTGATTATTCTTGAATTTTACACCACTATGATTATTTTTGAGGTATTGTTGGACATGGATAAAACAAAGTACGAATCCTTAATCCTTAATCCTTGTCATTTTGTTTCACTGGATTCGTTCTTTAAAAATATTTTTCATCATCCTCAGTCTTAAATGATGATATTATTGAATATCTTTGGCCTGTAGTGCAAAGATGAATGATTTCTGAAGAATATCTTTGGCCACAGAGTGCAAAGATGAGCAGTGTTGAGATGAACATGACCAGATTGATGAATATCTTTGGCTGTAGTAGTGCAAAGATGAATATTTGATTTGAGATGAATATTGATTGATGTTACGAGGATAAAATATTGATGATGGACTATTAAATTCATAGATTATAGTAGATTTCATTCTCTACGTAACTCTTCTATGAATTATTATTTCACGCGAATATTGATCCGAAACTTGTTGTCTATTGTATTCTATCGATTTTTCCTGTTGGAGACTAACGATAATTTGTTGTATATTATCTTAGTCATAGTATTCTTTATTGGGCGTTGAGTTGAGCTCACCCTTTTCCTTGTTGTTCCATTTTTCTTCTCGGAGGCGAGAATGTAGCGAGTACTAGTCGGGGTATGGAATGAAGGTTCTAGAGAGAGTTGTTTAGTAGTCCTCACCATTTTGTAAAATAATGTATCAATAATTATGATGGGGATTTATTTGCGTGTGGATATTGTCTAGAAGACAATATTATATTTAAACTCATTAAGATATATTGTCGTATTTCACACGACATTTGTATTATTGAAGTTGTAGTTTGCTTCTTGTACCATGTATTTGGCGACTCGGAATGGGTGTTGTGTATACCTATTTTTTGGGGCGTCACACGTAAATCTTGAGGATGACTTCGATGATGTGGTTTATTTATTAAAATCGAGTCTCGGCGATAAAAATTGATGAAAATATTTTAAATCATAGAAGATAGTAGATATCATGCTCTACTTGACTCTTCTAATGGATTGCTTATTCCGCTATAGTTAAACTTGATGTCTATTGTATTTTATCAGTTTAACATTGTTGAAGGCTAATGATAATTTATTCTGCATTCTCTTAGTCATAATATTTCTTACTGGGCTAGTTGAGCTCACCCTTTCTTTCACTGTGCTCTTCAAGAAATGAGAATATAGCTGGGACGAGTCGGGGAACGGAGTGACGGTCCAGAGGATATCATTAGTAGTCCTCACTATTCTGTTAAATAGTGTGACAATAAATGTAATGAGGACTCCATTGAGTGTGGATATTGTCTAGATGACAATATTCTTATTAAAACTCTTAGATTATGTTTTGTCGTATTTTACACGATTTGTATATATTAAGTTGTATTTGAATTTTGTACCATGTATCCGGCGACTCAAGATGGGTGATGTATACCTAATTTGGGGGCGTCACGGTTGAGTATCAAAGCTTAGGATATGATCCCAGGTGAGATGTGAGACAAGAACTAGGAGGGAGAGACGGAATTCCTTCGCTAGTATGACCTACCTAAGTTTATTTGGTATTTAATTGGTCGGTCAGAGTATTGGGATAATATGTGATATATTAATTAACCCTTTTTTGTGACAGTGTTTGAAAATGGCATCTAAAAATGTTGAGATTAGTAATGAAGCACATGAGACCGTTGAGTCACCAACGATCAATACCTAGGATAATGTGCAACAGGAAGACAATAATCCTCAAGTAACTAACAACACCGATCAAATGATGAACGATGGGATGTTCAGAGGCTTTATGCAATTCATGTAACATTAGGTAAGAGGGAGTCCTGTTCAAAATATAGGAGGAAATAATGGCAACCCACGGTCGGTCACTGCTAAGCAGTTCAAGGAGCTGTGACCACCAGAGATTTTGGGAAAGCCAGAACCACTTAAGGTGGAGATGTGGATAAAGCAGATCAACAAGATATTTGATGTCTTGGGATGCTCCGAGGAGCAAAAGGTTCCCTTTGCCACCTTTATCTTGCACCAACTCTCTTAATAGTACAAGAATGTGATTCAATAGTACACACATGTGAACAAATAGTTATATAAGCATGTGAATTAGTAGCAATTAATTGCTCATTTATCCGATTAATTACCCGAGTTATCAATATAACCCCCAGACATCAATTATCATCGTAATAAATGTCGATTTTCACTAACACTAATAATTCCAACACAATGGAACTATCAATTTCATCTTTAATCAACACAATCTTATTCATCATTAATATTATAATTCATAATATTTAACAACCAGGTCGTTCCCAGGAAAGAGGGGGCTTTTCGATAAGGATTTCTCCTTATTGGCGAGTAATTAGGTGACCAAACCTCTCCTTGACAGAACTTCTAGACATTGTTAATATTGCAAATAATAATATGAATAACTTTGCCGTCTCAATTATTGATTTAATAATATAACATATTATGCAGATGATACTGTGAAAATAATTGAATCAATAATATGAGAGATATGATGCAACAATTACTATAGCAATAATTGAGTATAACTGTGTGACTTCTTACGTAAGCATCAATAATCAATACCGTGTGCTATTATGCAACCACGCCAGACATTCTTTGTACTTTTACTACTAGGGTAGTTCAACAGTTTTATCGGTAACACTTTTGCCGTTATTTTTATAAAAAGATAATTCTGTCATTTTCTAACTACGACAATACTTCTGTTGTGGGGTCCACCAATGATTATACCGTCGTACGGATATTCCCCGACAAAAAGAATATTCCCCAACCAATCGAATATTATATAACCACTTGCTTACTTTGCAAAATTTATAAATATTACTCACAACTATAACATTATATCAAATCCACAACATAATATTCAAAAAAATATTTTGAGAAATTTAAATCTTTATTCATAAAATTTGGGGTCTCATAATCTCCCCTCCTTATGAAATTTCACCCTCGAAATTTACGTGCATTACACAGTATCTTAAAGAGATGAGGATACCTTGACTTCATTTCAGATTCTGACTCTTGAGGTATAACCTTTGAGTGTTGAATACGATCCTTCTTATCCAATATTTTAACACGTATCTCCTCATACGTTAAATCTTCTGCTATCTCGTCTAGTTCTAATTTAATAATGTGATTTGGGTCATCCACATATTTACGTAACATCGATACGTGAAAAACGTTATGAACACGCGACATACTTGGCGGTAAAACGAGTCTATAGGCCACAATTCTTACTCGATCAAAGATTTCAAATGGGCCAATAAAATCGAGGGTTGAGATTTCCTCTCTTCATCGATTCTTGCTTCTAGAATAACGCCCTCTTGAACCTTCTTCTTTACATTCATCAGCTCTGAGTATGTAGCTTGCATGGCTTTAATTTTATCGATTAAAGTCGATTCTATTCGTATATTCGCTATCTTCACGGGGTCTCTAGAGTCTTTAACTCAATCTTCATCATTTGTAAGTTATACGAAATGGGTTTTTGTGTTAATAATGTCACACTCGTAAACGTATACGATCTTCTACTCAACGCGTAAGCTACCACGTTCGCTCTTCCGCAATGATATTGAATGGCATAGTCATAATCTTCAACAGCTCGAGGCAACATCTTTGGCGCATTATTCGTTCATTATGGTTGAAGAAATATTTAAGGGTTGAAGAAATGGGTTTTGTACTGGGGTCAATACAAAATTCGATTTCACGCTCTAGGGGTAGGCTAAGAAGTCTTCAAGAATACGTCAGAAAATTTATTAACGATAAAAATAACATTTAAAAACTGTGACTCTCATCCAAGACTTGGATAGCACAAGAAATGAAGATTTCTCCTAACGAAGTTTCAATCGATAAGTCAAAGTCTAACTTCTCTATAGTTAAATTTAAACGTTGAGCGCAAGCAAGAGAGATAAAATAATGGGTAGAACCGGTATCTAATACTGTATAGACTTCGCAAGAATTTATAATTAACTAACCCGTGCTAACTTCGTTCGGGTTACTCGCTTTTTGAGAAGTCACGAAAAACGCTCTCACTGAAACCACCGAATTTGTTTTGTCCGTATCCGCCTTTGGTGCCACCGTCCCAACTAGACTTGACTTTGGTGCACGAAAAAATCGGGCTAGGTGACCTTCTTTTCCACAATTGTAACATGCTTTGGACTGCATCACGCAGTTTGGACTGATATGTCCCTCCCCTCCGCATTTGAAGCATACAATTGGTGGTCGTTCTCCTTCCTTGAAAACGGGTGTTGGTGCTGCTGTCTTTCCATCGTTGTTGAACATTCTCTTCTTGAAATTTCAACTCCTATTATCTTGGCCATGATTACCACTGAAGTGGTTACCATTCTTGGCATGATAATTTCCTCCACGATGGTTATCATTGTTCCGATGGTCATTGCCACCGGTACAATTATTATCGTGTTGTTGGTCGTTGCCTTTTGGTTGTGCTGACTCATTATCGCGCTCCAATAACTGAGCCCTATTCACAACATCTGAATATAAACAAAGTTCGTGAAAAATGAGGTATTGACGTATATCGGGTTTCAAACCTCTTAAAAATATTCGCGTCATTCGCTCCTCATTATCGACACGGTCATATTGTTTTGTTCCATCTTGATAAACTCCACCTCCTTCATGTGATGAATACTTTCGGGAAAGTACTTATCATTGAACAGCTCTTGGAACATCTCCCAAGACATCTTGAGTGCGTTAGGTTGGGTACGCTTTACAGATTCCCACCAATAATCTGCCTCTTCACGCAACATAAAGGTGGTGAAGGGAACCTTTTGCTCCTCGGAGCATCCCAAGACATCAAATATCTTGGTGATCTGCGTTAACCACGTCTCTGCCTTAAGTGGTTCTGGCTTTCCCAAAAACTCCGATGGTCCCAGCTCCTTGAACTTCTTAGCGGTGACCGACCGTGGGTTGCCATTATTTCCATCTATATTTTGAACAAGACTCTCTCTTACCTGATGTTACATGAATATCATAAAGCCTCTGAACATCCCATCGTTCATCATTTGATCGGTGTTGTTATTTACTTGAGGATTATTGTCTTCCTGTTGCACATTATCCTGGGTATTGATCGTTGGTGACTCAACGGTCTCATGTGCTTCATTTCTGATCTCAACATTTTTAGATGCCATTTTCAAACACTGTCACAAAAAAGGGTTAATTAACATATCACATATTATCCCTATACTCTGACCGACCAATTAAATACCAAATAAACTTAGGTAGGTCATACTAGCGAAGGAATTCCACGTCTCTCCCCTCCTAGTTCTTGTCTCACATCTTAGCCAGGGATCATATCCCTAAGCTTTGATACCAAATGTGACGCCCCAAAACAGGTATACATCACCCATCTTGAGTCGCCAGATATATGGTACAAAATTCAAATACAACTTAATTATACAACAGTTGTGTAAAATACGATAAAACATAATCTAAGAGTTTTAATAAGAATATTGTCATCTAGACAATATCCACACTCAATGGAGTCCTCATTACATTTATTGTCACACTATTTAACAGAATAGTGAGGACTACTAATGATATCCTCTGGACCGTCACTCCATTCCCCGACTCGTCCCAGCTATATTCTCATTTCTTGAAGAGCACAGTGAAAGAAAGGGTGAGCACAACTAGCCCAGTAAGAAATATTATGACTCAAAGAATGCAGAATAAATTATCATTAGCCTTCAACAATGTTAAATTGATAAAATACAATAGACATCAAGTTTAACTACAGCAGAATAAGCAATCCATTAGAAGAGTCAAGTAGAGCATGATATCTACTATCTTCTATGATTTAAAATATTTTCATCAATTTTTATCGCTGAGACACAGCTTAATAAATAAACCACATCATCGAGTCATCCCCACTTTTCTGGGCCAAGGATATTCATTAAATCATCAATGGTCATGACTATACCGAATAATCCTTGGTCATAATCATACCAAAAACTGTCCATCAATGCACTACCGGCCAATGAGGACTTTTACCACATCATTCATTACATTATGGTCATGATTATACCGAATAATCCCTGGTCATAATCATACCAAATCCATCTATGCACGTAAGCCAAAGATTACTTTTATCACAATATAAACATGAGGATGATTACAATGATATAAGCAATAATCAAACGAAATCAAGGATAAATATTAAAGACTTTAAATTTATCCGAATAATATCAATTACTTAATAAACTCATAATCTAATATTATTAATATTATAATAATATTTTAATCACTTCTTAAACTTATAAATAATTTATTTCAATTGTTTACACTTTACCAAATAATGCATTTTAATCATTCAAAAATGCCATACTCATAAGATTTCATCACCAATGATCAAATCCTTCATCAAAAAACTGCATATACCCTATATAGGATTCCCAAGTCATAAAATCCTATTTTCCAATTTTGTTACTTCACATAACATATTTAATTCATTTACTCATAACTAGTTCATTTTCATGAAAAATACAAAATCAGTCCCAAAAATATTTATTTTCTGGGATTTAGCAGAATATAGTCCCATATTGAACATATATTTTTCTCAGAATTTTTAAAATTCATTTACTATTTTTTATATGGCCAAAACTACCAAATATTTAGACATTTATCATAAATTGTACTTTTGTCCAAAAATTCTAAATTTTACAGGGTATACTCCTGTTATATACATGTAATCCCAATAAAAAGTTCACCAATTTTGGAGTTAACCACAAGGAGTTATAAGGGTTTACTTTTAAAATAGTCTTTTTCCCATAAAATCCATAACTCTTAATCTATACATCCAAAAATCGCCATTTTTGGACACAATCTAGAAAACTCATCAAATTATCATTTCAAATTTTTCCAGAATTTTTGAGGGTCAGAAAAATTACAAAATTTCCACTGGAAGAAACCCCTTTTGAATGAAAATATAATTCATATGAATACAAAGGATCATTCACCATGCATGCGGTAATCCATATAGATAGGTTATTCCAACAGAATAATAAAGAATGGAATAACAGAAGGATTCACCATGCATGCGATAGACCGCACATACATGTTATTCTCAACAGAATAATAAAGAATGGAACCCGGTCATGCGTAAACCGCACAGACAAGATATTCCAACAGAATAATAAAGAATGGAACCAGGTCATGCATAAACCGCATAGACAGGATATTCCAATAGAATAATAAAGAATGGAACCAGGTCATGCGTAAACCGCTTACGATACAAGATATTCCAATGTAATAATAAAGAATGGAATAACAACGAAATTCACCGAGCATGCGATAGATACTTGCAGACGAGTTATTCCAATGAATAATAAAAAGAATGAAATAATTGAAGAATTTCTCCATGTATGCGGTACTTCGCATAGATAGGTTATTCCAACATAATAATAAGGAATGGAATAACAATAGCTCTCTTCATGAATACGAAAGAAATAATACCCCTTACCTTAGAAGAAACTGGATATTGAAATAGTGAGGTAGCATACTTCTCTTAATCTTTCTCTCTATAATAATTGCTTTAAAGCTTTAGTGAATTAGTTAGAAATGAAGGAAGAATGAGATTTTATTTATAGGAAAATATAGTTTCGATAATTGCACGTTTTGGGGCTCGAAATATTACAGTACAATACCTCTAACTTTTCTTTCATTTTTAATTTTGTCTTGCAAGTATTATCAAACTTGCTCCACCTCCCCTAATAGTAAATAATGTGAATCAATAGTTCAATCATGTGAATCAATAGTTATAATCATGTGAAAATATGAATTACAGTATAGTACCTCCATCTATACCTCCATTTTTAACTTAGTCATGCAAGTATTATCAATCTTGCACCAACTCCCCTAATAGTACAAGAATGTGATTCAATTGTACACACATGTGAACAAATAGTTATATAAGCATGTGAATTAGTAGCAATTAATTGCTCATTTATCCGATTAATTACCAGATTTATCAATATAACCCCCAGACATCAATTATCATCGGAATAGATGTCGATTTCCACTAACACTAATAATCCCAACACAATGGAACTATCAATTTCATCTTTAATCAACATGAACTTATTCATCATTAATATTATAACTCACAATATTTAACAACCAGGTTGTTCCCAGGAAAGAAGGGGCTTTCCGATAAGGATTTCTCCTTATTGGCGCGCAATTAGATGACCAAACCTCTCCTTGACAGAACTTCAAGACATTGTAAATATTGCAATTTAATAATATGAATAACTTTGTCGTCTCAATTATTGATTTAATAATATATAAAATATTATGCAGATTATACTGTGATAATAATCGAATCAATAATATGAGAGATATGATGCAGCAATTACTATAGCAATAATTGAGTATAACTGAGTGACTTCTTACGTAAGCATCAATAATCAATACCGTGTGCTACTATGTAACCACGTGTATTACTGTACTTTTACTACCGGGTAGTTCAACAGTTTTAATAGTAAAATTTGGGGTCTCACATTTGATACCAACTGTGACGCCCCCAAAACAGGTATACATCACCCATCTTGAGTCGACAGATACATGGTACAGAACTCAACTACAAACTTAATTATACAACTGTCGTGTAAAAACACGATAAAACATAGCTGAAAGTTTAAACACGAATATTGCCTCATAGACAGTATACAAACTCAAATTTAGTCCTCATTACACTTATTATCACACTAAGTAGTGAGGACTGCTATAGCCACCATATCAGACCATCACTCCGGTCCCCGACTCATCCCAGCTAAATTCTTATTTCCCAAAGAGAATAGTGAAAGGAAAGGGTGAGCTCAACTAGCCTATTAAGAAATATTATGACTAAGATAATGCAGAATAAATTATCCTTAGCCTTCAACAGTGTTAAACTGATAAAATACAATAAACATCAAGTTTAACTGCAGCGGAATAAGCAATCCATTAGAAGAGTCAAGAAGAACATATTGTCGACTATCTCTTCTAGATTAAAAGTCCATCGTTAATATTTCATTCCTATAATACCCAATAACAGTTCATTGTTATACCCAAGACAAAAAGAACTATCATCACCTGTCTTCACCTAAACCACCAAAGATTATAGTTAAATCCACAATTCATATTTATAATCATGTAAATCAAGAGTTTTTCCTCGCCACAAAGGCTTAATAGAACGTTTACTCAATATCCTTACCCTAAAGGCTAAAGATATTCAAATGTAATAATAGTAATCATACCAATAAGTTGTCTACCTTTGCACTACGGGCCAAAGATATTCAACTATAAAACCAATGGTCATGATCATACCAATCAATTGTTTGTCAGTACACTATGGCCAAAGACATTCAACTGTTAACTAATGGTCATGATCTTGCCAATCACATTATCGAATTATCCATGCACTATGGGCCAAGGATATTCATTATTATCACTAGTGGTTATGATCATGTCATACACCTGTCCATCTTTGCACGCAAGCCAAAGATATACAACTATAAAACCAATAATCAACAATCCATCTTTGCACGTAAGCCAAAAATATACAACTATAAAACCAATAATCAACAGTCCATCTATGCACGTAAGCCAAAGATGACTTTCATCACAATATAAGCATGAGGATGATGACAACGATATAAGAATTAATCAAACGAAATCAAGGATAAATATTAAAGACTTTAAATTTATCCAGAGTTTAAAAATATCCAAATTGTCAACATGATACTACTTTGTGGAGTAAAATTCAAGAATAATATTCATGTACCAAAAATAATTTGGACAGAAAAGAAATATATTTTTCGGGTAAATAGTACCCCGTGAATAGTACCCTATGAATAGTACTTTGGGAATAGTACCTCGTGAATAGTACCCCGGCATGAAAAGTACCCCAAATACCCGAGTGAATAATATTCGGGTGAATAGTAATTGGGTGAATAGTAACTCATGAATAGTAACTCGTGAATAGTACTTCGGCATGAAAAGTGCCCCGAATTCCCAAGTGAATAATATTTGAGTGAATAGTAACCGGGTGATTAGTAACCTGTGAATTATAACTCGTAAATAGTACTCCGTCATGAAAAGATCAATAATTATCAAGAAAGCTCAGAATAATATTTCCATGAAAAGATATTGGATGAAGCGCAAATATCAAGAATATTCTACTAATTTCATGGAGTATAGAAGCCTAAACTTCAACAAAATGAGTATAGAATTCAAAATCTGAAACGAAATAATATTACTTACATACTACAGAGTATTAAAGAAGATATTATTTCAAACGAATATTGAACAAAAATAACATCCCTTGAACGGAAATAATATTCCAACCAATATTTAATGAAGATAATATTCCTACGAATATTGAACAAAGATAATATTCTTATGAATATTGAACGAAGATAATATTCCTACGAATATTGAACGAAGATAATATTCATACGAATACGAAAAAATAATATCTCTTCAGAATATGAAATAAATAATACCCCTTATGAGTATTGAAAGAAAATAATTCTCTTCATGAATACAAAAGAAATAATACCCCTTACCTCGGAAGAAGACTGGATACTGGAGTAGTGAAGTAGCAGACTACTCTTCGTCTATCTCTCTATAGCTTCTCTCTATATAGCTTCTTTCTCTATAATTACTCTTGTGAGTCTTAGTGAATTGGTGAGAATGAAGGAAAAATGAGCTTTTATTTATAGGAAAATATAGTTTCGATAATTCCACGTTTTGGGGCTCGAAATATTACAGTACAATACCTTCATCTTTTCCTTCATTTTTAATTTAGTCCTGCAAGTATTATCAAACTTGCACCACCTACCCTAATAGTACATCATGTGAATCAATAGTTCAATCATGTGAATCAATAGTTCTATACATGTGAAAATATGAATTACAGTATAGTACCTCCCTCTATACCTCCATTTTTAACTTATTCATGCAAGTATTATCAATCTTGCACCACCTCCCCTAATAGTACATGCATGTGAATCAATAGTACAAACATGTGAACAAATAGTTATAATCATGTGAATTAATAGCAATTAACTGCTAATTTATCAGATTAATTACCCGATTGGTCAGTATAACTTCCAGACATCAATTATTATTGAAATAAATGTCGATTTCCACTAACACTAATAATCCCAATACAATGGAACTATCAATTTCATCTTTAATCAACACGAACTTATTCAT
The DNA here is from genome assembly GCA_020205615.1 of Panax quinquefolius. Classification (NCBI taxonomy): domain Eukaryota; kingdom Viridiplantae; phylum Streptophyta; class Magnoliopsida; order Apiales; family Araliaceae; genus Panax; species Panax quinquefolius. The sequence goes on along the minus strand of JAINUW010000385.1, from coordinate 209,835 downwards.
CATTAATATTATAACTCACAATATTTAACAACCAGGTCATTCTCAGGAAAGAGGGGGCTTTTCGATAATAATTTCTCCTTATTGGCTCACAATTAGGTGACCAAACCTCTCATTGACAAAACTTCTAGACATTGTCAATATTGCAAATAATAATATGAATAACTTTGTCGTCTCAATTATTGATTTAATAATATAAAATATTGTGATAATAATTGAATAAAACCGAGTGACTTCTCTCGTAAGCATCAATAATCAATACTGTGTGCTACTATGCAACCACGCGTATTACTGTACTTTTATCACCGATTATTTTATGACAACTTGCTTACTTTGAAAAATTTCAAATATCACCCTTAAATTTAACCTTTTATCAATTTAACCATTCACTAAATAGAATAATTATAAGAAAATTGAATACTTTCATTTCATAAAATTCGGGGTCTCACATCATTAATATTAAATAATTAATGAAACTTATCTTAAAATATTAAAAGTTATGATTTATAACTTAAAATATTATTAAATACCTTATTATCATTTAACATGATTTTTAATACAATAAAATCATTTTCAATTAATTTATTTAATGCATTTATTAAATAAATTAAATTCCAATAATATCCAAATAAATATTAATATTTATGAAAAATATGTCAAATTATTAAAAATTAATTTTTATAACTTCAAATAATTTTTAACATTATTTTTGTTATTTTCAGAATTTATTTACTATTTTTAATTGATTTTCTAGAAATTAAATTGATTAATTTTAATAAGTCTGTCGCTAAAGCCCTTTGGCGACAGTAAGTGTCGCCTTAGGTGTTCTTGAGAAACCTAGAACCTTCATAGACAGTTTCAAGTGGGTAGGTTTGAGCATTAATAAATCAGTGTGCAATATGTTTTTGGGCTAGCTAATGATTGAATCTTGTAGAACTAGTGTAACACTACATGTAACAACCAATAACCAGGTCATACATCATCACAATCGAAAGTTATTAAGCTTTGAACTAGCTGTCAGAACGTGATCATCATATTTCTAGGCTGCCCATAATTTTCAGTCATGGGCGGTCAACGCTTTTGTTGACCTTATTCCAGTCAATCGGTTCATGTTATAGTTGTGTTAGACATCGGGCCTTGTAGACTAACTAACAGGGTATCTAGTTTGATCATTGTTCAAGCCTAAACATCAACAATCTGCAGGAACTAAGGCATTAAAAAGGCTGTTAGAGCTGTTCTTCATTTCTGGGTTTGCCCAAAAATGAAGAACATATCGTGGGTCTTACTTTGAGCTTCCACTACATACTAGTCTTGTAATATTTTCATGATCTAATGATTTCAGTGCATAGCCAACATGTAACGTAAGAGATCTATTATAAAAAGTCAACAAAATAACAACAAAATCTACAGATCCGGATCGATCAAACCTTGTCAGAATACATGATCATACGTTTTCTGGGTTGCCCAGAAAACGTATTTCGTGTTCTTCCTGCTTGGTTTGACCGTCCATAAAATCCAACATGCATGATGTTTAGATGATATAAAACCTTGAATCAATAGTCCATATACCAGATTACAACCTTATTACATCAACAAGAACAAATCAACTAACAACGAGAAGATGCGGGCCCGTGAACTTCTTTGTCGAGCTTTCTGGCAAGTTCAAGCGGTTTATCTAGATTTCATACGGTCAATGCCGGTCAATGTGGTTTGACCACGAATATCTTGAGTTTTAGACACGATCTGACCCTGTTTCCAATTCCAGATCATAGTCCACATAACAAAGAACATATCCATAACATAAAATATGCATAACACTTAACAAAGAAAGATCTAGGGGCTCTGACATTTGTTGTCAGACCACAGTTTTAAAATTTTCCAGATTTTGTAAATCATTAAATTCGAGCCTATAGATGTTATGGATCTAACATCTATCAACCCAGATCATCTATTAACACTATATACTACTTGATTTAACACTAAAACATAAAATCTAACATAAGAATAAATATCAACTTCTAGGGTTAGGTTTTATACCTTTTTAAGAAAGTCTTGATTTTGACTTTTGATTTGGTTATATGTATTAGTGGGGCTTGGTTTGTGACTGATATTAGCAATGAAATTCAGAGGTTTTAGAGAAAGAAAGTCTAGGATGAGAGTTGTGAACAAATTAGCATAAATGTGACTTTTTCTCTCTTTTGATCTATATAAATAATGGTACAAGGCACATGGCTGGTGAATTAAATCTGATTTGTTGGAATGCTATAGCTCATAGCTAGACTAGGGTGGCTTGTCAAGATTTTGCTAGCAATAATTCAAGAATGGGACAAAAAGGGTACAATGGTAATTTGGTTAGCAATTTTAATGGTATTCTTGTCCATGGTATTTTAATCTAGGGTTTAATCACTAGATTTTAAACCTTAAAGTTTCCCAATTAATTTCTAGGGTTTGAAAAATTAAATTTAAAGTCTAATAAAATTTTAATTAGACTTACTAATTAAAATTAAGGTTTTTAAATAGAAATTAGGGTTTTAAATAATTAGGGTTCCTTAATATCATTAGGGTTCCCAAATTAACAATTTAATTTACTAAAATAATAATTAGGATTTATAATTTTAGCAATTAGGGTTCCTAATTAGCAAATTAGGGTTTTCAAATATTAATTAGGGTTTTCCTAATTAACAAAGATTCTATAATATGCAACATAATTCATATAACACCATTTCTGACCGATCTTAAATTCCAGTTTTGAGTTTTCAATTATGGTTTATGACAATAATATTAAGGGTTGTCGTGATACCCATAATTGACTAACCATTAACAGTCTACACATATACATTATATATTTATAACACCGAAAAATAATATTATATTTAATATAATATTATTATTCTCATTCATTACTTAAAATTCAAAATTAGGGTTTAGATTCCATTTCGATTTATCTTTCATATATAACATTATTAATTAAGTTAAAAATAATTAACTTAAATAATCGAACTAAAATTCATATAATAAAATAATATAATTATTATAATAATTCTAGAATCATTTTATATATTATTTAAATATATAATACAAAATCATATTTTCATGGAAAATAAATAATAAAAACATTTCTACATAAAATTAATTATTATAAGAATATACTTTATAATGATCAATAATTCTAAAATAAAATTATTTGAAATTATTCATGTAATAAATAAATTTTTATTTATCACATATATACATACACACACATTACACAGCACATATTCCCCTCATTAAAATAAAATAATAATAAAAAATTTATATGCAAAATTTCTCATTTATCTATATAGAAAATATCGGGTTATTCTATTTTATTTACGGGTGTACATATAAAAATGCTTTCCATGTGTGAATAGGCTCTTTATGAGACATGAAGACCCCACCTTTACAAGCGAAATAACAAAGGTTAAATATGCATACCATGGGGTACCTTCTACAAAATGACTTTTGTTGAACTCCTAACTTGCTCAAATGATGCTTCAAATGACTCATTTTCTTACCACCTGCCACGCCAACCATCCTACACACAAAATAATGAGAAACAAGTAAAAATGATCATAGAAGCAAGGAATTAACAACAAATAAGCTTGAATTAGAAATCAATTCGTGGATATAAAATCCACTTATCACCACTCACGGGAAGAATAAGGAAATGAGAGAGACAAAATCATGTGGGAAACAAAGTGGGGGACAAGGAAAAAGAAGGGAAGAAAAGAAAGAAAAGAAGAAAGAAAAAGAGGGAAGAAAAAGAGAAGGAAAGAAAAGGAAAGGGAAGAAAGAAAGAGAGGCACTCCCACCTTATTCTCACTCACGGGAGAACTAAGAAAAATTAGAGAGAAAGGGAGGAGAAGGAAGGAAAAAGAGAGAGAGAGAGAGAGAGAGAAGAGGAGAAGAAGGAGAAGAGAAATAAGAAGAAGAAGAAGATGAAGAAGAAATGAATGAAAAAGGTATTTTCAGAATCTTGATTATTTTAGTTTTTATAGATTTTATGTAAAGAGTACATACTTATGTATGTATTGGATGATTTAAACTTGCATAAACATGAATCAAAGGAAAGAAATCAATAAATCAAAAGAAGAACAAAATATGGAGATTTTTAGAAAAATTAGTTTACTACTTGATTTTGTAAAATCCATAACTCTTTGTTCGGTGGAGCCTGGATATAATATCCGGTGCGTTTACAGCTTATATATATATATATTTATATTTCAGTCAGGCCTGGAGTTGACTTCGTGGCTATTTACCGCTTTTGTTTATATATATACATATATATACTTACATTTCTATCTGGCCTGATAGAAACAAAAGCGGTAAATAGCCACGAAGTCAACTCCAGGCCTAACTGAAATGTAAATATATATATATATATATATTTACAGCATTTATATATATATATATAACTGTTATTTAGCCTGCAGGCTAGATTTACCTAAATCTGGCTTTGTCTCACTTTGACCGGTTCATGGTGACTAAACTGGAACCGTTGAGGTTGTAATGCTTAGATTTACTCAAATCTAGTTAGTTTTTCTAGCTTTGTACATATTGCATCACATGTAAGCCTAGGAATCATTTGATCACAAATTCAGTCTCTAAATCTAGATTCGGTTCCCATGATGGACATTTTCAGCTGCAACCAGCTTGTAAATTATTCACGGTGTCTGAATTTCCTTAGATGACTTTCATGCCCACAAAGAGTTCGGCACTGCTATGTATTTTATTTTCTCGAAGATGCGTCTCATCTCACAAATAAAAACAATCAAGTCGAACACTTAATAAAATGGAAGTATCAAAGGCCTCGATTACTATTGAGCACAAGGGTTTGAAAAACCTGTTTTACAAAACATCACTGCTATATCTTGTTAAAATTGAACTTTTATACAAAAGTCAAACTCTTTATATATAGGTGCAAATGAGGCAGAACATTAATTTCAAACAACTGCACATAGACCTATCACACACACACACACACACAGAGACACACATAAACAGGTAAAAGTTAAATTAAAAGTGGCGGTAACTGTGTTATCACGGAAGTTGGGGTGGTTCCTAACACCTTCCCTCAGCTTAATCAAGCCCCCAGGCCATAACGAATTTCAGTTTTGCAGACCAGTTAAATAGTGTCACATCATTAGGTCTTTGTGCAAACATTTCCTCGGTTGAGTTGGTGCAACCATTTAAAAATAACCAACTGGTGACTCTTACAGTCAAATCATTGACATATACATGTCGGACCTTTTCAAACTTATTTTTTCAAACAAATCTCACCTAATATGAGAACACCAAAAGACAAGAACAGAAAGGGACAAATAAAAATCCCGACGTCGACAGGTGATATGAGCCCTCAATTGAAACCCCACATAATCCGAGCCCCATAGTTACTCCATACAAATTTTGTTTAATTCGTATTGCATCATCCATAAATCTTTTTTGAGTGTGCATAGTACTATTTCATTGTACAACTGACATACAACAATTCTGCTATAAAATTTTTCAATCATTCGATTGATCCTCCCCCCTACTATGACCTTATCAGATCATGATGTGATCTCATATTATAATCGTATTATATTACGATTCATTTATATGTTATGATCGTTTTTTACGATCTCCTTTCCCTGTATACTTTTAGTCTTTTAGACTTTATTTATTCATTACTTGTCAGGATTCTTCTTTGAGTCTTATTGACTTATAAATACCTTGCCCAAACACATCGCTGAGAACTTAAACTCTATTTGAGTTTGTCATTATCTTTATCCCTGCGGTTATAGCCTAAAGTAACCATACCTAAAGTTTATAACCTAAAGCTTTGATACCAACTGTGACGTCCCCAAATTCGGGTATTAATCACCACGAACCTGGTACATCAATTCTATAACTATTGCGGAAGATATAAACATAAATTGTTTATAAAAATACCTTTAGAACATAATCCCCAAGGTTGATAACGTTAACTTAATACCTGAATTCAAAATCCTACTTGACAAACAATGTCATTATCATACAATACTATTACAAGTTTTAGCTGCACAATAATCCAATGCTGGAATTTGTCATTTCCTTTACCTGTATCCGAAGTTTCGTCTTAATCTGAAATGTTTATCATGATATAGTAAGGGTGAGCAACAAGTTTGCGAAGCAAGTTTAAGTTCAAAGAAAGATATATCATGATTGAAAGAATGAATAATAAGTTGACAAATTTTTAACAATATAATAATTGTGAAAGAATATGAATCAATTTACATAACTGAATGACCGAGACAATAATGATGAATGACCAATAATAAACATAAACAAATTTAACTGAACCAAATGGTAATGAAGGTGATTAGCCTTTCATACCTTATAAACATGCACAACATGCGAATCAATAAATCATAGACGTGATGTAATCAACAATGATTAACCACTAGCATGCTGGAAAAATTATAACTCAGGTTTGAGTTAGAGAACTTGCTTAATTAAAAGTATAGTTCGAGAAACTTGCCTGTACCATCGACTACTGCTACGCAATCTATTTTAGCTGCTGTTGAAAGACCTATTATTGATAATATCGATCTCCCAATTAGAATAATATCATAACATACACTACTGTTAATTACAGTCATAATATATCATAAACACATAAGCACGTATCCCTAACAGTCACTAAAACACATAAGACCCAGTATCAAGTCAAACTATTTCAGTCTGAGTTGAGTTCCGTACTATTTCGACATCCTAATTTCCTAATCGGATAATATCGAGTCTATTTTCAATAAAACTCTACTTAAACGCTTCAATATTATCTTAGATAAATTAATTATCAGTTATAACATTTTTTAAAAGTTCATAATAATTTTTAAATAATTATTATCATTTATAATAATTTTCAATTATTAATTTCATTTTAAATGATTTAAATACAACATAATTCTATTATCATTAATATTTAATTAATTTCAAACATTAATGAAATACATGTCCTAATATTTAAAATTATTTATTATAACTTAAAAGTATTTTTAATACCTTAATATTGACTTTAAATGATTTTAAAGTATTTAAAACCACTATTAATTAACTGCTATTAATATTAAAATATTAATGTATTTCATGAAAAAATATTAAAGTTATGTTTTATAACTTAAAACATTTTTAAAACCTTTAAATCATTTTTAAATGATTTTTAGAACATTAAAACTATTTTTCCATAATTTATTTAATATAATTATTAAATAAATTTATTATCAATAATATTAAATTATTAATGAAATTCATCCCAAAATATTAAAAGTTATTCAAAATAACTTAAAATATTTTCTAACACTTTAATATATTTTTAAAATACTAAATTAATTTTTAAGTAATTTATTTAATATAATTATTAAATAAATTTAATATCATTAATATTTAAATAAATTAAAATATTAATGAAATATATCTCAAATTATTAAAAGATAATTTTTATACCTTAAAATAATTTTTAAAACTTAATTATAAATTTTTCGTAATTATTTTTTATTTTTTCTAATTATTTAAATTAAATAATTAATTTTTAATAAAATTGTCGCTAAAGGGACCTATCACGACAAAACTGTCGTTATAGGTGTTCTTGAGCCTTCATGAACATTCAGAGTTAACATTTAGGTGCCTACTTTGACCAGCTTTAATTCCTTGATCTTGATGTTTTTGGGCTTGAGGCTGTATTGGTTATGTAGTATTGATGTAATACTACATGTACCAACCAATTTCAGGGTCAAACTACTTCATATCATGAAGATATAAAGCATCAAACTAGCTGTCAGATTTGTTCTCGAGTTTACGGTTACCCGAAACTTCGAATGCGATCATCGGGTCCATTTTCTAGCCTTTATAACTTCGATTTCTGGGCTTTGATTAAGTGTTAAAGTGTCACACTTATGTTGTATGTATGTCAAGGTACAAAAGTAATACACTTTTGTAGCTTAAAAGCATCATAGAAGCAAGATCTGGCTTGGTCAAAGTACCAGCCAAAAACTGCTCATGAAGATTCTGGGTTTTCCATAAATCAATTTCTGTGATTGGTCAACCATGTTTGATCATGAATATCTTGGAATCTAGACATGTTATGGACTTGATTCCACTTCCAGTGTACTCTACTCATGGCATAGAATATCAATGATACACTTAGCCATCCTAACATCTAACAGATTAAGATCTAGAGGCTTTGACATATGGCTGGAAGACTCAAATTAGGGTTTTTAACTATTTTCTAAAATTCCTATTTTCATGCACTTAGATTTTATGTATCCATGATATATCATCATAGATCATTAAATAACATCTTATAACATCTATTTAAACATCATAACACACAAATTACAAAAATCTTAAGGATCTAGATTGAATTAGGGTTTATACCTTTTTGGTCTTGATTTCTGCCCTCTATAATCTGATCTTGGGTAGCTAAGATATGTTCTTGGCTTAAATTTGGACTTATTCCACTCCCAAATTTTGAGAGTTAGAGAGAGAGAAGGTCTTGGTAAGTTAAAAAAATAAAGTAAAGGTCTTTGGCTGATTTGTGAGGTAATAAGAACATGGCAAAATCTTGGATGATGAATCACAAGATTTGTGATATCTTTTACTTAAAGGTTAAGTAAAAGGGCATTTTAGTAATTTTGCACCTACTAATGGTATTTTGGTTATTATCCTTACAATTCGAAGGGTAATTTACTCTTTTCACATATATCCCATAACTTTTAACCCTTAGGATTTTATACTTAACATTAGGGTTCCCAAATTAGGGTTTAGAAAATCGTAATTAGGGTTTAGGATTCCCAGAACTGAAATTAGGGTTTTCGAAGTAGGAATTAGGGTTTTTAACCAATCGTTAGGGTTTCATAACTGAACATCAAAGTTCTTATTATAGCAGTAGGGTTTGCCAATGTTACAGCTTATCTGATTCAACACGTGACCCTTAACCACATACTGTACACACATAATCACTATACCCAAAGACATATACACTTATACACTTAACCATATACCTTGTTATAGGATAATCACTTACAACTTAAAATTCATACAAATCCTTCACAAAATTTTTAAATCCAAACCTTATTTCCAGTCTAGGTCTTATTATACAACCTTTATTCAATCATTTAATATTTTATAAATCCTATAAATTCTCGGGTTGTCATACATGTTTAGATCCAATATGAGACTTAGGAACTATTCTTAGTTCTGTAATGAAATTTTCATCCAAAAAAATTAACTTGTAGCTTCATTTACAGCTATATACTTTGTCTTTATCACTAAACTAGCAACTCTTTGATGTTTGGAACCTTTCAAATTCACTGCACCACCATTCAAGGTAACTCTTTGATGGAGGAATGTTTACACAACTTTTTCTTTACTGATTGTAGCATTGGTATGTCATTTCTTATTCGTAGTATATCAACATATAATACTGGGAATGTCACGAAGCTCCCATTGAATCTTTTGTACACACTAGGTTCATTATCAATTTTGATAAAATCAAACTCTTTTGATTATCTCATCAAATCGAATGTTCCATTTTGAGAAGCTTGCTTCAATCCTTTTCTCTAAGTGTCTGCAACTCTTACCTCATCGTATGTAACTGGATCATCATCTTCTATGCTGCTTACCTCATCATCATCATCTATGATGAATCTATACCTCCGAAGTATCTTTGGTATTCCGCATTTTCTGATTCGGTTATAGTACAATAGAATTACATCTACGTGTTCCTCTTATTTTACTTATAGTGCTTTTTGGTTCTTGAACTCTTCAAGATCTATTATTGTGAGACCCCAAATTTTATGAATAAAGATTTAAATTTCTCGAAATATTTTTTTTTAATATTATGGTGTGGATTTGATATAATGTTATAGTTGTGGGTAATATTTATAAATTTTGCAAAGTAAACAAGTTGTTATATAATATTCGATTGGTCAAAGAATATTCTTTTTAACAGGGAATATTCGTATAACGACACAATCATTGGTGGACCCCACAACGGATGTATTGTCGTAGTAAGAAAATGACAGAATTATCTTTTTATAACAACGAGTGTTACCGTTAAAATTGTTGAACTACCCGGTAGTAAAAGTACAGTAATACGCGTGGTTGCTTAGTAGCACACGATATTGATTATTGATGCTTACGTAAGAAGTCACTCAGTTATACTCAATTATTGCTACAGTAATTGCTGCATCATATCTCTCATATTATTGATTCAATTATTGTCACCGTGTCATCTGTATAATATGTTATATTATTAAATCAATAATTGAGACGACAAAGTTATTCATATTATTATTTGCAATATTGACAATGTCTAGAAGTTTTGTCAAGGAGAGGTTTGGTCACCTAATTGTGCTCCAATAAGGAGAAATCCTTATCGGAAAGCTCCCTCTTTCCTGGGAACGACCTGGTTATTAAATATTGTGAATTATAATATTAATGATGAATAAGTTCGTGTTGATTAAAGATGAAATTGATAGTTCCATTGTGTTGGAATTATTAGTGTTAGTGGAAATCGACATTTATTTCGATAATAATTGATGTCTGGAAGTTATATTAACCAATCGGGTAATTAACCAGATAAATGAGGAATTAATTGCTATTAAGTCATATGATTATAACTATTTGTTCACATGTGTGTACTATTGATTCACATTCTTATACTATTAGGGGAGTTGGTGCAAGATTGATAATACTTGCATGACTAAGTTAAAAATGGAGGTATAGATGGAGGTACTATATTGTAATTCCTATTTTCACATGTCTAGAACTATTTATTCACATGATTTACTATTAATTCACATGATTTACTATTAGGGGAGCTGGTGCAAGTTTGATAATACTTGCAGGACTAAATTAAAAATGAAGGAAAAGATGAAGGTATTGTACTGTAATATTTCGAGCCCCAAAACATGCAATTATCAAAACTATATTTTCCTATAAATAGAATCTCATTCCTTCATTATTTTTCACCAATTCACTAAGGCTATAGAGCAATTATTATAGAGAGAAATAAGAAGAGAAGTCTGATACCTCTCTATTCCAGTATCCAGTCTTCTTCTGAGGTAAGGGGTATTATTTCTTTTGTATTCATGAAGAGAGCTTCTGTTATTCCATTCTTTATTATTATGTTGGAATAACTTTGTCTATCGCAATACCGCATACATGGTGAAATTCTTACATTATTCCATTCTTTATTATTATGTTGGAATAACTTTTATCTATCTGAAGTACCACATCATGGTGAAATTCTTCTTCATTATTCCATTCTTTATTATTATGTTGGAATAACTTTGTACATGCAAAGTACCGCATACATGGTGAAATTCTTCATTATTCCATTCTTTATTATTATGTTGGAATAACTTTATGCAAAGTACCGCATACATGGTGAAATTCTTCATTATTCCATTCTTTATTATTCGTTTAGAATATCACATGCGTGTGGATTATGCATGACTTGGTTCCATTCTTTATTATTCTATTGGAATATCACATGCATGCGTATTACGCGTGACTGGTTCCATTATTTATTATTTTGTTGGAATAACTTTGTCTCTGCGATCTATCGCGTGCCGTGTGAATTACATTGTTATTCCATTCTTTATTATTCATTGGAATATCCTCACATGCATGCGATTTCGCATGACTGGTTCCATTCTTTATTATTACATTGGAATATCCTGCTCTATCGCGGATTTCGCATGACCCAGTTCCATTCTTTATTATTCATTGGGAATAACACATCTGCATGCGATCTATCGCAAGAATGGTGAATTCTTCTGTTATTCTATTCTTTATTATTCTGTTGGAATAACCTGTTTATGTGGATTACCACATGCATGGTGAATGATCCTTTGTATTCATTCCTTATTAAATTGTGGAAATGATCTGTCTACGTTGATTACCGCATGGAGGGCGAAAATCCATTTGCAGTTATATATATTCTATTATACTCAGTTGGTTAAAGTTTTGGTTTCTATACTCCATGAAATTAATAGAATATCCTAGATATTTGCACTTCATCCAGTATCTTTTCATGGAAATATTCTTCTGAGCATTCTTAAATTTTACTCCACAAAGCAGTATCATGTTGACAATTTAGACGTTTTTGAGTTTAGGATAAATTAACTTATAAATCTTTAAAATTTAATTCTTGAACTTGTTTTATTGAATTATTATGTCATTGTCTTCAACCTTATGTTTATATTATGTTGAAAGTCATCTGTGGCCTGTAGTGCATAGATAGACTTGGTATGATTATGACCAGGGATTATTCGGTATAGTCATGACCGTAATGTTACAAATGATGTGGTAAAAGTCCTCACTGGCCCATAGTACATTGATGGACAGTTGTTGGCATGATCATGACCATTGATGAAAACACGAATATCCTTGGCCCATAGTGCAAGGATAATTTGTGGTCATGATACTAATGAATATCCTTGGTCGTAGTGCAGGGATGACGTGGTTTATTTAATAAGTTGAGTCTCAGCGATAAAAGTGATGAAAAACCTTTTAAATCATAGAAGATAGTAGATTTTATTCTCTACTTGACTCTTCTAATGGATTGCTTGTTTATTTCATTGATTAAACTTGATGTTTGTTATATTGTATCAATTTAACATCGTTGAAGGCTAATGATAATTTATTCTGCATTATCTTAGCCATAATATTTCTTACTGGGCTAGTTGAGCTCACCCTTTTGCTTTCATTGTTCTCTTCAGGAAATGAGAACGTAGCAGGGACTAGTCGGGGAATGGAGTGACGGTCCAGATGATAGCATTAGTAGTCCTCACTATTCTATGAAATAGTGTGATAATAAATATATTGAGGACTTATTTTGAGTTTGAATACTTTCTGGAAGACAATATTTGTATTAAAACTCACAGCTCATGTTGTATATTTAAGATTGTATTTGTATTCTGTACCATGTATTTGGCGACTTCGAATATGTGATGTATACCTATTTTGGGGGCGTCACGGTTGGTATCAAAGCTTAGGATATGATCCTGGTGAAATGTGAGACAAGAACTAGGAGGGAGAGCGGGAATTACTTCGCTAGTATGACCTACCTAAGTTTATTTGGTATTTAATTGGTCACGTGAGTATAGGGATAGTATGTGATATGTTAATTAACCCTTGTTTTGTGACAGTGTTTGAAAATGACATCTAAAAATGTTGAGATCAGCAATGAAGCACATGAGACCGTTGAGTCACCAACGATCAGTACCCACGATAATGTGCAGCAAGAAGACAATAATCCTCAGGTAAATAACAACACTGATCAGATGATGAGCGATGGGATGTTCAGAGGCTTTATGCAATTCATGCAACATCAGGTAAGAGAGACTCCTGTTCAAAATATAGGTGGAAATAATGGCAACCCACGGTCGGTCATCGCTAAGCAGTTTAAGGAGCTGGGACCACCGGAGTTTTTGGGAAAGCCAGAACGACTTAAGGCGGAGATGTGATCACCAAGATATTTGATGTCTTGGGATGCTCCGAGGAGCAAAAGGTTCCCTTTGCCACCTTTATGTTGTGTGAAGAGGCAGATTATTGGTGGGAATCTGTAAAGCATACCCAGCCTAATGCACTCAAGATGTCTTGGGAGAAGTTCCAAGAGTTGTTCAATGACAAGTACTTTCCCGAAAGTATTAGTCACATAAAGGAGGTGGAGTTCATCAAGTTGGAACAAAACAATATGATCGTGTCGCAATACAAGGCTAAATTTGTGGAGTTATCCCGGTTTGCATCCCATTTGGTCGATAATGAGGAGCGAATGAAGCGAATGTTTCTAAGAGGTTTGAAACCCGATATACGTCAATACCTCATTTCTCACAAATTGTGTTTGTATTCAGATGTAGTGAATAGGGCTCAGTTATTGGAGCGCGATAATGAGCCAGCCCAACCAAAGGATAACGAGCAACAACACGATAATAATAATCGCATGCAAATTGCAATGACCATCCAGAACAATGATAACCATCGTGGGGGAAATTATCATGCCAAGAATGGTAACCACTTCGGTGGTAATCATGGCCAAGATAATAGAAGTAGAAATTTCAAGAAGAGAAGGTTTAATAATGATGGAAAGACAGTAGCACCAGCACCCGTTTCAAAGGAAGGAGAACGACCGCCGGTCGTGTGTTTTAAATGCGGAGGGGAGGGACATATCAGTCCAAAGCATGTTACAATTGTGGAAAAGAAGGTCACCTAGCCCAATTTTGTCGTGCACCAAAGTCAAGTCCAGCTGGGACGGTGGCACCAAAGGCGGATACGGACAAAACAAAGTCGGTGGTTTCAGGGAGAGCGATTTTCGTGACTTCTCAAAAAGCGAGTAACCCGAACGAAGTTAGCACAAGTTAGTTAATTATAAATTCTCGCAAAATCTATACCTTATTTGATACTGGTTCTACCCATTCTTTTATCTCTCTTGCTTGCGCTCAACGTTTAAATTTGACCCTAGAGAAGTTAGACTTTAACTTATTGGTTGAAACTTCATTAGTAGAACCCTTCGTTACCTCCAATGTTTATTAATCTTGTTGATTCAAATTGACACTTTCATGTTACCTGTTGATCTTATCTCTTTGAAAATACTTGCCTTCGATGCGATTTTAGGAATCGATTGGTTAACTACTCATCATGCTTTTCGTAAGGTTTTTATCTTTCATATTCCTAACCAACCTATTATGCGAATTCAAGCAACCAAACCACTTAAGTCAATCATTGTCATATCAAGCCATAAGTAAAGAGCCCCGATCCTTTCGTTGTTGACTTCCTTGTGTGGAATGCACCGAAGCAAGACTTTCTGTAGACGATATCGTGAATAACGGTGGCAAGTCGATAGGTATCAATGTGACGTGCTATCCAAGTCTTGGATGAGAGTCACAGTTTTGAATGGCATTTCTATTATTAATAAATTTCCTGACGTATTCTCTGAAGGCTTCCTGGCCTACCCCTAGAGCGTGAAATCGAATTTTGTATTGACCCCAGTACAAAACCAATTTCTAAAACCCTTAAATATTTCTTCAACCAAAACGAACGTATAATGTGCCAAAGACGTTGGCTCGAGCTGTTGAAGATTACGACCATACCATTCAATATCATTGTGGAAGAGCGAACGTGGTAGCTGACGCGTTAAGTAGAGGATCGTATGCGTTTACGAGTGCGATGTTGTTAACACAAAAATTCATTTCGTATAACTTACAAATGATGAAGATAGAGTTAAAGACTCTAGAGACCCACGTGAAGATAGCGAATATACGATTAGAATCGACTTTAATCGATAATGTTAAAGCCTCTCAAACTACACGCCTGGAGCTGATGAATATGAAGAAGAATGTTCAAGAAGGCGTTATTCTAGAAGCAAGAGTCAATGAATAGAGGAAATCTCAACCCTCGATTTAATTGGCCCATTTGAAATCCTCGATCGAGTAGGAACTGTGGCCTATAGACTCGTTTTACCGCCAAGTATGTTGAGTGTTCATAACATTTTTTTTCACGTATCGATGTTACATAAATATGTGGACGACCCGAACCACATTATTGAATTAGAATTAGATGAGATAGCAGAAGAGTTAACGTATGAGAAGATACGTGTTAAAATCTTGGATAAAAAGGATCATATTCGATACTCAAAGGTTATACCTCAAGAGTTAGAATCTAAAATGAAGTCAAGGTATCCTCACCTCTTCGGCATACCAGGTACGTACGTAAATTTCGAGGGTAAAATTTCATAAGGAGGGGAGATTGTAAGACCCCAAATTTTATGAATAAAGATTTAAATTTTTCCAAATTTTTTTTTAATATTATGGTGTGGATTTGATATAATGTTATAGTTGTGGGTAATATTTATAAATTTTGCAAAGTAAACAAGTTGTTATATAATATTCGATTGGTTAGGGAATAATCTTTTTAACAGGGAATATTCGTATGACGATACAATCATTGGTAGACCCCACAACGGATGTATTGTCGTAGTAAGAAAATGACAGAATTATCTTTTTATAACGGCGAGTGTTACCGTTAAAACAGTTGAACTACCCGGTAGTAAAAGTACAGTAATACGCGTGGTTGCATAGTAGCACACGGTATTGATTATTGATGCTTACGTAAGAAGTCACTCAGTTATACTTAATTATTGCTACAGTAATTGCTGCATCATATCTCTCATATTATTAATTCAATTATTGTCATAATATCATCTGTATAATATGTTATATTATTAAATCAATAATTGAGACGACAAAGTTATTCATATTATTATTAGCAATATTGATAATGTCTAGAAGTTTTGTCAAGGAGAGGTTTGGTCACCTAATTGCTTGGCATGAATAAGGAGAAATCCTTATCGAAAAGCCCCTCTTTCCGGAACGACACGGTTGTTAAATATTGTGAATTATAATATTAATGATGAATAAGTTCGTGTTGATTAAAGATGAAATTGATAGTTCCATTGTGTTGGAATTATTAGTGTTAGTGGAAATCGACATTTATTTCGATAATAATTGATGTCTGGAGGTTATATTAACCAATCGGGTAATTAACCGGATAAATGAGGAATTAATTGCTATTAAGTCATATGATTATAACTATTTGTTCACATGTGTGTACTATTGATTCACATTCATGTACTATTAGGGGAGTTGATGCAAGATTGATAATACTTGCATGACTAAGTTAAAAATAGAGGTACTATACTGTAATTCATGTACTAATGGATTGCTTGTTCCGCTTCAGTTAAACTTGATGTTTGTTATATTGTATCAGTTTAACACTGTTGAAAGCTAACGATAATTTATTCTGCATTATCTTAGCCATAATATTTCTTACTGGGCTAGTTGAGCTCACCCTTTTGCTTTCATTGTTCTCTTCAGGAAATGAGAACGTAGCAGGGACTAGTCGGGGAACGGAGTGACGGTCCAGATGATAGCATTAGTAGTTCTCACTATTCTATGAAATAGTGTGATAATAAATGTATTGAGGACTTATTTTGGGTTTGAATACTGTCTGGAAGACAATATTTGTATTAAAACTCACAACTCATTTTGTATATTTAAGATTGTATTTGTATTTTGTACAATGTATTTGGCGACTCAGAATATGCAATGTATACCTATTTTGGGGGCGTCACAATTATCCTCCCATTAGCCCCTTCAATGATAAATACCTTTATCTTAGAAGGTAGATTGTGTCGCAACAAACGCCTTTTGCTAAGTAGGATTATAGAACATATACCCTTAACTTACTTTAGGATGTCCCACAAATATACACTTGTCAAATCTTGTCCTAAGCTTAACCTTTGAAACCTTTTCACATAAGTTAGACAACCCCTTATCTTAACATACTTAATATTAGAAATCCTCATGTCCATAACTTTTATGGAGCCTTGGGGCTGGATTTTGTGGTTACCTTTTCGTAGATATGAGCCATTTCTAGGGCATGACCCCAGAAGGATACTGGAATGTCGGTAAAATCATTCTAGACCGCACCATGCCAACAAGGTACGATTTTTTCCTTTCAGATACATCAATCAATTATTGCATATCATGAGGTGTCCATTGTGAGAAAACCATTTGAGATGATCTAGACACTTATTGCACAAGTATTTATTCCTTGATCCAATCGAAGAATTCTAATACTTTGCCAATTAGTTTCACTTCTGAATTCTTTGAACCTTTCAAATAATCCACACTTGTATTTTAACAAATACACACATTCAACTCTTTAAATGATCATCTCCTTTTCTTATACTAATTTGTTAAATATGCAAAATTATTTTCACATAAGTCAAGTATACAAAATCCATTAAGTAATATTCTAGTTCTTTACAAAACATTATTATTATAAATAGAACAACAATTGTTCTTAAATATAATACCAAAAAATTTGTTGTCCAACAAAAAAATGGAAATAATGTTTTAATGAGAACTGAAATATAATAACAACTTATTGACTTAGTAGACTTGCCTGTAGGCAATGCTAAACTATAAGTTCCTATGGCTAATGCAACAACCTTTGTTTTATTTCCCACACATAGGATTACTTATCTGTTGTTTAGCTTTCTACTTCTGATTGGTCCCTTCATAAATCTATATTTATGAGAACCAAAGCCGGTATTCAATACCCAAGTAGAACCTTGACTTAAAGAAAAATTTATTTCAATCATGAACTTGATTGTATTTGTAACCGAAGCTTAACTAAATTTCTTCTGGTTAGCCTCTGTAAGATACTTCTCACAGTTTCTTTTGCAGTGTCCAAGCTTATTGCAGTGGAAGCAAACTCCTTTGCTATCCGTATCAGTTTTGTTCTTATTATCCATTATTTTTGCCTTTCTATTTACCTTCTTTGAATCGTTCTTCTATTAAGAAGATCGTTTGGCCCCTACCAATAAGACTTGGTCTTTCTTGGTTGGAAAGTGACTCACAATATTTTTCAATATGTTAAGCAAATCAGCGAAGCTGATATCTAGCTTGTTCATATGAAAAATTCACAACAATTGTGAAAGGAGTCCAGGAGTGAGTGTGATGAGTGCATATTATTAATTTGTTTTGATTCCTTTATGTTTAGTTTTATTGCGTGTTTCATGTGTATATGAGCTTATTAAGGTATTTAATGATTTTAGGAAAAATTGGAGCTGAAATGAGGAAAAAGAAAAAATTACAGGGTTTTTAGCATTAAGTTGGATGCATGGTCTTGTCTTGGGACTTGAAATTTATTATAGAGCTCTTCCTTAGCTTTTTGGAACATCTTGAATCGTCTCAATCGGAGTTCATATGAAAAAGTTATGATCTTTTTACCAGACGAAAGTTGAACCTCAAAGTTTGGAAGTTGTAATTTGCATAGAAGTCACTTGGAGACCGATTTCGACCTTGATCCAGTAAGAATCTTTCAAATCTAAAAGAATGAAAGTTGTAGATCTCGTCGATATCTTCATTTTGATAGGTAGCAGGCCTCGTAAATCTTCCCGTATCAAACGTTATGGTTGTTTTACCAAAGGACATTGTAACAAAAAATATTGGCGAATTTGTGTGGGAAAATTGGGAAATCCTAGATTTTTGGAAAGTTTCTAAAAGCAGATTTTGGCAGATTTCTACATGGAAAGGGATTGATATTTCTAATAGAATTAGGATATCTTTTAGACTACGATTTATTTCCAAATTAGATTCTATTTCTTTATGGAAACTATTTATGATTTGTAATTTCTTTTACGATTTGGATTTCTAATTCCCATAGGATTCAGGACTTGTCTAGCACTATAAATAGAGAATGATAGTCAGGGTTTTATCCATTCAATCATCTACTACATTATCTCATCTACATTATTCGAGGATTGAAGACATGAGCTAAGTTCTTTTTATTCAGTTCTAAGGGATGTTGATCCTTATTTATAATTAATAGTTAATTGAGTATTCATTATTTATTCCTTCTCACATGAAATTCATTCTTGATAATCTGATTTAATTTTTGATTGCTTTTTGACTTAATTAATTTTATTTCTTCAGGATTGAGTTGGTTAATGAATATCATATTCTAGATCAAGGAATAATATTACGTGTACTTGATATTGTTCCTAATCACAAGTAGTAATTAGTAATATCTGATTGTGGACAAGCTTTTGAGTATTGCTATGATTATCAGAAGACAATTTAAACAATCCAAACTTATGTGTTTGTTCCTTGGAATAGTCTAATTCCCTAATTCTTAATGCTATTGTTACATTAAATTTAGAGAGCTTGTTCAAGATTATATAATGGTTAGAATCTTGTGAAGAACTTGTTTCATTGAGTGACAATCTAAGGGGAGTTTCGGGTAGTAGAGCTTGTTGTTACCTAGGACTATTAGTTTCATTGAAGGGTAAATAATGTTACACTATTAATCTATTGTTGTAAAAAGGTGATACTGAACTGAAGAACTGAAGCTTTTTATTAGTTTATTCTTGTTAATTTAATTAATTAATTTATTCTTATTAGTTTATTCTTGTTAATTTAATTAATTAATTCAAAATCCCCTTTTCATTAGAAATCATAGGATAAATATAAAACAAATCACTCTCTATGGGATCGATTATTGCATACTACTGTGTTAATTGTTTAAATTTGTAAAATGAAAGTGAGGTTAATTTAGGAGTGTAAACAACAGCTCCCAAATTTTGGCGCCGTTGTCGGGGAGTGTTATTTGTTTTTCTTTATTCCTTGTTTTCATTTTTTATTTTTTATTTTTTTGTTTTTGTTTTTATTTTATGACTCGATTCTCTAACTTTATTGACTTAAATTTTGATCAAGAGATAGAGAAAACTGCAGATACAACAGAAGCTCTTGTTCCATCTCTTGAAGTGGAAGAGATGGCGGTGCAACACATTAACAAAACTTTGAAAGAACTGGCTACTCCTGATCTGACTCAACCATCTTTTTGTATTGAGTATCCTACTTTAGATGTTGCTTTTGAACTTAACTCTAGACTAATTCGTCTTTTGCCTACTTTTCGTGGTTTTACAGGTGAAATCCATATAAGCATCTAAAGGAGTTCCATGTGGTTTGTTCCACTATGAAAGAACAAGGAGTGGCAGAAGTGTAACGAATGTGATTTTTATAATTAATTAAAATATTTATTTGAGTTAGATAAATATTTTAGTTGATTTATTTATTGAATAATAAATATTTGATGTTGGTTGTTATGGCTTAATTTAATTAAGCGTTGTAATTTGATAGATAATTTTATCATTGATGTGCATTTTATTATTAAAGTTTAATTGATTTTACTAATAAAATAACTTTAAATTATTTAAGTGTGACATTAGAAATATGTTATATGTCATAGTAAAGTAATAATATTATATAATGAATAGCCTAACTATTATGTTGCTTAACTAATGATGAAAAAATGAGGTTATGCTACTAAGATGGCTTAATGTGATATTGGTTATGCATGTAAGAGTTTTGTAACATAAGCCTTATGTTATTAGTGGGGGTTACTATTATATTAATTATTAACATAACTATTACCCAAATGAGGAGTTACACAAGAAGAAATCCTAGATTTTTTTTTAGAGCAAGAGTCTTGGTGGAAGAGAGAAATAGAGAAATAGAGAAATTGAGAGAGATAGAGAGAAATAGAGGAATTGAGAGGAGCTTGAAGAAGAAGAAAAAGCTAGAAGAAGGTAACTTCTAAACCCTTGTTTAATCTTTAATTTTTTTGGGATAGATTTATGTTCTAGGGTAGTAGATCATGCTTAATCTTGTTTGTATTGGTTTAATCTTGGATTATCAAGAATCAAACAAGAGGATTCAAGAAAGAAAATGAAAAGAAAATTTGAAGAACAAAATTCGTAGGTTTTGAGTAATTGTGGACAGATCTTGTGAAATTCATATCTCTTTGGGTATAATGAGTTAGAAAGTGAGCCTTATATCAAATCGAAGCTATGGAAGTGAGCTATATTCTGAAAGTGGAATCACATGAAAACTCATTGTAGATTTCTTACAGTGTCTGTTTTAGTAAGGATGGTCCGAAGGGAAAACAATCTGCCCAAAAAATCAAAACTGTTACGGTTTCTGACTTTGAAAAATTTATATAAATTCGTGTGTTTTGAATCTGAAAAAACTTGAAACTGTAAAGTTGTAGACATGGGAGATTGAGCCATTTTATGGACCGGATCATGTCTGAAATAAATTGTTTAGTAAAGCTGTCCAGAAAATAAAATTTTCTAGAGTAGTTGATGAATTGCAGAATCTGTTTTAGTTGGACAAGGGTCTGACTTTAAGGCTTATGAGGCTGTAGTACACTGAGCAAGGGTTAATTCTATATAAGAAGGAACAAAAACGGAAATGTAACGAAGGAGTTATGTTAAAAATGAAAATAACGTTTTGTTAAAGAAATTGTGAAGATGAGTTTTATAATTCTGTTTGAATTAAGATTTTGGGTGATGATATATTTTGATAATTAACAATATGTTTTGACATATGTAATGAATATTGATATGTGTTATCACATTCTATGCACAATTAACCATTTAAGATCAAGAGTTGAGATAAGTTAATGTATGCACATAACGTGCTCGATAAAATGCCTAAGAATAATAGTGTTTCTAAACTTTGGTATACAAAGTGTCTAACTAATGGCTAATATTGGATGTTATGTGCATCTGAGTATGAAAAGATGATAATACAAGAATAATAATGGAAAGAAATCGAAAAGGGCGATTTTTGAAGGAAAATTAAGCATGTAAACAATGTGTTGAATATGCATTTTTGAAACTAAATTGGTATAATAAAATGGTGTGATATACGCACATTAAACTACAAGTGCGATAGTCTAGCATGTGTGGTGATGAAAATAAAAATAAAATCAAGTTGCATATAAAACACAGTTAGATGTCTATAAAGACATTATAAAGGATAATAAGATAAAGTAAGGTCTTAGAATATATTTGACCATGAGATCGAGTATTGATTTTGTTTATTATCAATCTCACATACGATTAGTAGGTTGTGCGAGGATAGCGAAGTATTAGCGTGTTGGTAAAACGCAGGTAAAGTCAAGTCTTTCAGTTCCTATTTGTTATGTGAATTTGATTGTTTTAAATCTTTATTGCAAAGAGAATGATGTGTTATATATATGTTGAATGTTTGAAATGTTAAAATCGACTTATGACTATGTTGATTGAGTAAAAGCATCTTGATTGAGTAAGGAACTCAATCTTTATACTTGTTATATGAACTGTAACATGTATGTTATGTTAGTCCAATGTTTATAAGATATATGTTGAGCGTGTTATTATGTGCTTTCGTGATGCATGAAAACTATTAGATTTTCTTTGGGTTGTCGAGCTCAACCTTGTAAATAACCATTTTTGCAGGTTAAGGATTGAAGGTAACACTATGTGCTACTTGAATGACGTGGATCATAAATTATACACGAAGATTAATATTTTAGCTAAAGTTGTTATTTCTTTATACCATGATTAATATTCATGAGATGTACTAAATGTTTTATGATGTATAGTTTTATGTTGAGTTGTAAAGATAAAGTTAGAGTTATCTAATATGTAAAGGTTATTGGATTGAAATGTAAACTTTTATATAAAAACAATGATAAAGTGAATCATAAAATAAGATTGATTCAAAGACATGTAGATGATAAAGGTTTTGATTCAGGGAATTAAAGTAGAAAGACATAAAAATTTAAATTATTCCGCATTTTATAAAGTTTAACATCGAATAATGATGTAAAATCAGAAGGTAGATGTGTTATTAACGACCGAAGTTGAGAATTATATTGTATGAAGTTTGGGGTCGTTACAGTTGGTATCAGAGCTGATAGGTTAGAAACCTTAAGTAAGGGTACCTTAGGCTATAACCTTAGAGAAGATATGTGAAGATAATGAAAGAATAAGCTCAGATAGAGCTTTAAGAATAAGAAGTAATTTGAGAAATGTATAGAGAAGTGATTAAAATATGCGTGAGAGGATTCAAAGAAGAATCTCGCAGAGTTATAAGGAA
The DNA here is from genome assembly GCA_020205615.1 of Panax quinquefolius. Classification (NCBI taxonomy): domain Eukaryota; kingdom Viridiplantae; phylum Streptophyta; class Magnoliopsida; order Apiales; family Araliaceae; genus Panax; species Panax quinquefolius. Next base: position 186,301 of record JAINUW010000385.1, on the reverse strand, counting down.
TATGAATGTGGGGTTACCCAACTCCAATAATAAGGATGTAAGGTGATAATAAATAGACAATGTCTATAAGAAGAGAGTGATAAAGAAGTTAAGAATCAAAAAGTTATATCTAAGTGTGGTACAATCTTACTCTTTAATAGTTAATGTATAGTATCTGGGCTAAACGATTCCTTCATGGAGTGGAGATATATACGAACTAGCAACTCAGAACCTAGTTTGTTGGTTGTTTGTGGGAAATCACTCAACGTACCATATTGAAACTATTTGTACTAAGTATAAAAAATGGATACGTATGATAAAAATGTGGAACTCGAATGAAATGTTGAGCAATGTAACTGAAGTTAGAAATTCTTAAAGGAAGAATTGTTATATAAACAAGAAAATTCAAAGAAGAATCTTGAAGAGATATAAAAAATAGCCAAGATAACAAATAATGTCGTAAATGATGAAAAAGGAAAGAAAAAGGATCGTAAAACAAAACGATCACGAGTTAATAAAAGAATTTTAAGGGAGATGATTATAGAATAAGATCACGACGTGATCTGTTTAAGGTATAAAAGAAAGATGGTCTGTAATGATTGAATAATTATAACTTGATGCTATAAAGATGATGTACTATGAAATAGTACGAGATAACTCACGAGGAGTTATAGATGATGTGATACGAGGAATTGTATCGAGCAAAGAGAAAGTTATGAGCAAGATAGGGTTAGGTGGGATTTCAATTGAGGACTGATGTGATGGCTGAGTTGTACAAATCTTTGTATGGGTGAGGGTTTTGTGCTTGCACTCAGTTTATCACATTGATAATCATTGGAATGTTGGTGTCGCGCTATCAATGTATATGTGGCGAAAAGGTGATGCTTTTCTCATGTGTATATTTGATAGTTAGAAACTATTAAGATTAGTCAGATATTATTAGGATTAGGTGCGGTTCTTAAAACTAATGCATATAGTAAGTTAAATGACTCACAATAATATGGTATATTTTGAACCCCTCGGCGAATGGGCGCCTATAGTCCGACTAGGACAAGTTCTTAAACTCATATTATGATGGCAAGTTCTGGATTTCCAATGTCTTGTAAGTTTGATGAACTATATTGGGTAGAAAAGCGATTATAGTATAGAGAGCATTGATGAAGTTGAAGATTGATAGAATGGTTAAATAATGAAGTAATGGAGTAATGATTGAAGTTGATGGATACTGGATATTCTAAATCTACTAGCTACTATTAGACTTTTGAAAATTTATTGACTTAATGTCTTGATGTTTGCACTTACATTTTCTTGAAAAACATTGGATCAAATGATGAAACCAATGAGTTTTAAAAATAATACCGTAATTCGTATGTCTATGCTAATTGCTTCGGCTAGACAAAAATGATTTGAAATATATCAAAATGTATTTTTTTATATCATCAATGCATCATGGAACCTGGAGCAGAGATAATAAAAACAATGGAGTCATCAATGCAGTATTACTTATTGTTGGATGTGATCTAAGGATCATCAGCCCACTATGGTATGGTGTAGTATGATAAAATCACCAAATAACGGAATCCTCAAACGAACTGTAAATACAGTGCGGTAGCATGACGTCATAAAAAGATTTTTGAGATTTCTTAAAGATATGAGAATATATATATGTATATGTATATTTCGATTGATGTTCGGATTGTTGTAGAAGTCTATGCTATTTGGTTCAGCTAGATGAATATTGAAAGATGTTCATGAAATTCAAGCGTTTCTTGAGAAGTTATGCCAAACCAAATTGTTTTGGTGAGGATTTAGATGTTGAAAAGCTGAGGTGAACAACCTTGTAAAAGGGGACATGTTATCAGAGACAATGGTTCCGAAAATGTAATGCAAATAGTCGTTACGATGTTAAGATGTAATCGTTGTGCACGGCGTAGAGAGTACGATAAGTGATCACCTAGAGTACTTGCGAGAGTGTTTTCGATGCGTGTGATTGCTAAACATTACATTAAAGATGGTTTATGGTGGTGATGCCTTTATTAAACACGGAGAAGAGTTCAAGGTCTGTATAGTCTTATGACTGTTAAAGGTTCAAGTCGAAATACTTGATAACCTAGGGACATAGTTCAAGGTCTTATGACCCCTCAACACGATTTGGAATCTATTAAATTCCTGAGTTATTCATACTACTTCCCAATTATTGAACAATTGTGGAAGATTCTTGTTATTCTGGAAGATGGAAGTGAAAAGGAGAGTATTCCTTAGAAAAGAAAAGTTGGAGAATATGACATGTGGTGATGGGAGAATTGAAAACTATAACAAATCAAGTAAGCGAACTAAATAAAGAAAGAGATGAATTATCTAGAGAGAATATGAAGTTCTTCGAAGAATGAGATGTGAAGATTATGGTGATGATGGGAAGATCCTTAGAGGAGGGATTTTTGTCATAGAACTCAATGAATAAATGAAGAGTAACGTAAAATCTATTTTGATAAATCGAATGAATGAAGATTAATAAATAAAATTTTGAGGACGAAATTCTTAGAAGAAGGGGTGAATGTGATATCCCGAGTGTTTATAAGTTGAATAAAAGATAATGGATGGGTTAAAGAATGTATAATACTTAGAATATAGTTAAGTCTAAGTAAATGTTATGAAATAAAAACTTTCAAGAATTGTTGAGAGGAATAGAAAATATAGAACCTATGTTAAGGTAATGCGTTGAAGTTGTTCTACTGATAGACTTCTAAAAGAGGCGAGATGAAAACTAGGTAAGGGAGATTTCGGTGATTAGGGGCGGAATCCTAATAAGGAGGAAAAATGTAACGAATGTGATTTTTATAATTAATTAAAATATTTATTTGAGTTAGATAAATATTTTAGTTGATTTATTTATTGAATAATAAATATTTGATGTTGGTTGTTATGGCTTAATTTAATTAAGCGTTATAATTTGATAGATAATTTTATAATTGATGTGCATTTTATTATTAAAGTTTAATTGATTTTACTAATAAAATAACTTTAAATTATTTAAGTGTGACATTAGAAATATGTTATATATCATAGTAAAAAGTAATAATATTATATAATGAATAGCCTAACCATTATGTTTGCTTAACTAATGATGAAAAAATGAGGTTATGCTACTAAGATGACTTAATGTGATATTGGTTATGCATGTAAGAGTTTTGTAACATAAGCCTTATGTTATTAGTGGGGAGTTACTATTATATTAATTATTAACATAACTATTACCCAAATGAGGAGTTACACAAGAAGAAATCCTAGAGTTTTTTTTTAGAGCAAGAGTCTTGGTGGAAGAGAAAATAGAAATAGAAAAATTTAGAGATAGAGAGAAATAGAGGAATTGAGAGGAGCTAGAAGAAGAAGAAAAAGCTAGAAGAAGAAGTAACTTCTAAACCCTTGTTTAATCTTTAATTTTTTGGGTAGATTTATGTTCTAGGGTAGTAGATCATGCTTAATCTTGTTTGTATTGGTTTAATCTTGGATTATCAAGAATCAAACAAGAGGATTCAAGAAAAAAATGAAATGGAAAGAAAATTTGAAGAACAAAATTCGTAGGTTTTGAGTAATTGTGGATGAGATCTTGTGAAATTCATATCTCTTTGGGTATAATGAGTTAGAAAGTGAGCCTTATATCAAATCGAAGCTATGGAAGTAAGCTATATTCTGAAAGTGGAATCACATGAAAAAACTCCTTGTAGATTTCTTGCGATTATCTGTTTTAGTAAGGATGGTCAGAAGGAAAACAATCGCTTGAAAATCAAAAGCTATTACGGTTTACGACTTTGAAAAATTCATATAAATTAGTGTGTTTTTGAATCTGAAGAAACTTTAAACTGCAAAGTTGTAGATATAGAAGTTTACTAGCTAGACACACTAGATTGAGCCATTTTATGGACTGGATCATGTAAAATAAATTGTTTAGTAAAATTGTCCGAAAAATAAAATTTTCTAGAGTAGTTGATGAATTGCAGAATCTGTTTTAGTTGGACAAGGGTATGACTTTAAGGCCTAGATGAGGTTTTAGTACACTGAGTAAGGGTTAATTCTATATAAGAAGGAACAAAAACGGAAATGTAACGAAGGAATTACGTTAAAAGCGAAAACAATGTTTTGTTAAAGAAATTGTGAAGATGAGTTTTATAATTCTGTTTGAATTAAGATTTTGGGTGATGATATATTTTGATAATTAACAATATGTTTTGACATATGTAATGAGTATAGATATGTGTTATCATATTCTATGCACAATTAACCATTTAAGATCAAGAGTTGAGATAAGTTAATGTATGCACATAACGCGCTCGATAAAATGCCTAAGAATAATAGTGTTTCTAAACTTTGGTATACAAAGTGTCTAACTAATGGCTAATATTGGATGTTATGTGCATCTGAGTATGAAAAGATGATAATACAAGAATAATAATGGAAAGAAATCGAAAAGGGCGATTTTTGATTTTTGAAGGAAAATTAAGCATGTAAACAATGTGTTGAATACGCATTTTTGAAACCAATTTGGTATAATAAAATGGTGTGATATCGCACATTAAACTACAAGTCGATAGTCTAGCATGTGTGGTGATGAAAATGAAAATAAAATCGAGTTGCATATAAAACACAGTTAGATGTCTATAAAGACATTATAAAGGATAATAAGATAAAGTAAGGTCTTAGAATATATTTGACCATGAGATCGAGTATTGATTTTGTTTATTATCAATCTCACATATATATTGTAGGTTGTGCAAGGGCGCGAAGTATTAGCGTGTTGGTAAAAGCAAAGCGGTAAAAAAAGCAAGTCTTTCGATTCTATTTGCTATGTGAATTTGATTGTTTTAAATCTTTATTGCAAAAGAGCATGATGTGTTATATATATATTGAATGTATGAAATGTTAAAATCGACTTATGACTCGTTGATTGAGTAAAACATCTTGATTGAGTAAGAACTCAATCTTTATACTTGTTATATGAATTGTAACATGTATGTTATGTTAGTCCAATGTTTATGAGATATATGTTGAGCGTGTTATTATGTGCTTTCGTGATGCGTGAAAACTATTAGATTTTCTTTGAAATTTTGTCGAGCTCGACCTTGTAAATAACCATTTTTTGCGGAGTTAAGGATTGAAGGTAACACTATATGCTACTTGAATGGCGTGGATCGAAAATAATACACGAAGATTAATATTTTAGCTAAAGTTGTTATTTCTTTATACCATGATTAAGATTCATGAGATGTACTAAATGTTTTATGATGTATAGTTTTATGTTGAGTTGTAAAGATAAAGTTAGAGTTATACGATATGTAAAGGTTATCGGTTTGAAATGTAAAATTTTATATAATAACAGGTGATAAAGTGAATCATAAAATAAGATTGATTCAAAGACATATAGATGATAAAGGTTTTGATTGATTAAAGTAGAAAGACATAAAATTTAAATTATTCCGCATTTTATAAAGTTTAACATCGATTAATGATGTAAAATCGTAAGGTAGATGTGTTATTAACGAATTAAATTTAAATTATATTGTATTTAATTTTGGGTTTAACATCGAATAATGATGTAAAATTAGCGATTTGGTAGATGTGTTATTATCTACCTTCATGATCAATACGATCATGGAATGATATTGTATGAATTTTGGGGTGCGGCTAGTGGAGGAGCACTTGTAGACAAAACTCCAGATGCTGCAAAGAACTTAATTACAACCATGGCAGCCAACTCACATCAGTATGGTACTAGGGTGACTCATACATCACAAAGGGTAAAGGAAGTGAGCACTTGTATTCTTGAGCAACATGTTTATGAATTAACTGTTATAGTTCGACAAGTGGCTGCAAGGAATACGCAAGGTTTTTAGCAAGCTCAATCTTAGAACCACACAGAAAACTAATAAGTACCTATCAATTCTGGGACATCTATGAAGGATATGTTCAAGGCATTCATGAACTAAACACAACTGTGACACCCCCAAAATAGGTCCAATCCATCCAACCTATTATGAGTCGCCAAATACATGGTACAGAAAACAACTACAACTTTATTACTACAATTGTCGTGCAAAATACAACAACACATATACTGTGAGTTTTAATACAAACTGTGACTCATGTCCCAACTATGGACAACACCGCACAGTGATACCTTACATAAAGGTACAATCTAGAACTATTTTAGAAATTAAAATCTTTGGGAAGTGCTCAAGGAAACCTTCGTACATAGGAGGCCATGAATCTAAGTTATGATAGATATCATATGTCCAGAGAATTATCCTTGGTTGATCTAATAGACCCCAAAGAAAAACGAGAAGGTTACTATCATGTTCCTTCCAATGCTGAGTCTTCTCTTGACATATAACTATCTCCACCGTCTGCGATTGAACATTATTTTTCAACCCAACTCCAAGATCATATAGGTAGTGCTCGTAGAAATACTCAGCAAGTGGATGTGCACAACCCTTTCTTATGATAACACGAGATTGTATGTCATTAGACATCTTGTATGATAGTGGCAAAACACCCTTCCAAAGTTGGGTTCACCTCACCCTATTTGGTTCACCAAAATTAAATATCAAATGACGATATAATACTGATAATCACACACTTATCTAAAGTTTTCAATAAAATTATTTCCATACTATTTAGGAGAACCTCAACAACTATAGACCACCGCTCTATTCCCTCCGTTATCCCCGCTCGATCCAAATACACTCTTTATTACGAAAGGAATTGTGAAGCAAATGGGTGAGCACAACTGACTAGCTCAAATAAAGAATATCATGACTAAAGATAATTAAATTATCAATAGCCTTCATCAATGAATAAATTAGAGATTTAGAACATATGGTAGATGATAAAACTTTTCAACCATAGTTAAATGAAACGAAGCGATCCATTAGAAGATTCAAATAGACCATAAAGTCTATTATCTTCTCTATGTTAAAAGTCCACCAACGATGCTTTAATTCCTGTAACATCAATTAACAGTTCCTGTCCACAATCATGTGAATAACTCATAATCATAATTGTGGTTCTAAATTCCTCTTCTCATCTAGGACGAAGATAATTTACATCACCTGTCTTTACCTGAAACATCAAAGATCATGGTTATACCAAATCACAGTTCCTGTTCATAATCATACTAATAAATTCATCTTTGCACTACGGGCCAAAGATATTCATCAATAGTTCATCTTTGCACTACATGCCAAAGATATTCAGCAACAGGTTATCTTTGCACTATGGGCCAAAGATATTCATCAATAATTCATCTTTGCACTACAGGCCAAATATATTCATATCTCAAAGAAATATATAATCATTTCAGAATTTATATAAACAATAATTATAAGCATGTTGATCAATTCACCTTTGCACTTAAGCTAAAAATATTCAATTGTAAATTCAATGGTCATGATCATACCAGTCAACAATTCATCTTTGCACTACTGGCCAAAGAGAACCCATAGTCATGATCATACCAATAATCTACCCATCTTTACACTTAAGTCAAAGAGAAATTTCATCACCGGGATTATAAAAATGTTATATATGATAATAAAAACATTACGATCAACAACTGCATTTAATTTCAAGAGTAAGATTCATAAATCAATGATTTCATAACACCTTAATCCAAATGTTATAAATCACTTAATAATCTCATAATCTAATATTATTAACACTACCACAATATTTTAATCATTTCTTAAACTTATAAACAATTTATTTTAATTGTTTACACTTTACTAATTAATGTATTTAATCATTCAAAATGCAATACTCATAAGATTTCATCACCAATAACCAAAACCTTCATCAAAAATCTGCATATACCTTATATAGGATTTCCAAGCCATAAAATCCTATTTTCCAATTTTCTTACTTTACATAACATATTTAATTCATTTATTCATAACTAGAACATTTTCATGAAAAATACCAAATCAGTTCCAAAAATATTTTTTTTCTGGGATTTAGCATAATATAGTCCCATATTGAACATATATTTTTCTCGGAATTTTTAAAATTCATTTACTATTTTTCACATGGTCAAAACTGCCGAATATTTAGACATTTATCATAAATTGTATTTTTTATCCAAAAATTCCAAAATTTACAGAATATACTGATGTTATAAAGATGTACTCCCAATAAAAATTTCAACAATTTTGGAGTTAACCACAAGGAGTTATAAGGGTTTACTTTTAAAATAGTCTTTTCTCATAAAATCCATAACTCCTAATCTGTACATCTAAAAATCGCAATTTTTGGACACAATCAAGGAAACTCATCAAATTATCATTTCAAATTTTTTCAGAATTTTTGAAGGTCAGAAAAATTATGAAACATGATAAACATAATAATCCTTAAAATCTCTTACCTCAAAAGAGCAGTACTTCTGACTGGAATATCGAATGTAAAGCCAAAGGAAAGTTTCACTGAATAGCAACTCTCAAAGTATCTAAATACTCACAAAAATACGCTCGAGAATATAGAGAGAGAAAACTTCAGTTTCTGGTGTGATTTTCAATTCTAACTTAAGCACCTATTTATAGGAAAATGATAGAACGCCAAAGGAGACTAAATAATAAAATAATATATTTATTATTTTTTTTCTTCCCACATTTTCTCCTTGAATCATCAGCCATCTTGGAAAAAAGACATAGCAACCCACATGTTAAAACAAAAGTGGGTCCCACCCAATAATTTAAATAAAAATCATTTTATTTTTTGAAACTTCAGTAATTCATAGAAAATAGCCCGTTTATCAGAAAAATACGAATTTTATGTCCATTCCACACAAAATCGAATTCTCTACAACTTTACAGAAGAAAGTTTTTCCAAATTCCCAACAGAAAATATCCGAAATCCATAAACGGATTATTTTTAACACCTTTTAAAATTCATAGCAAATCAACTGTTAATTTTTAACGGTTCAAAATTTGTGGACATATACTCAACTTATATATGTATAACATATCCAAAAATCACTACGATCCAACGGTCGGATTAAAAATTATAACTCACGCAATAGAACTTTAAGAACACCGATTTGATCTTTTAATACCTTCAATCCGACAAAATACTGATAAAACACCTCAACATTAATTCCTTCATTTATAACCACATAAATAGATCCATCATTTATATCCACATCAAATAAATATTTCCTTATCATATAAATCAATAATTAATTATTCACAAATAATATTACGAAATCACAATAATGACAACCAGTAGGTTCCGTGAAAGAGGGGGGCTTTTCGATAAGGATTTTCCTTCTTGGGCGCCTTGATTAGGTGACCAAACCTCTCCTTGAAACTACTTTCTAGACATTGCCAATCATGCTATCTAATAATATTATTCAAATAATATGAATTATTGATCTGATAATGGAAAATATTGTGCCGTGACAATTATTAAAACAACAATAATATAAAATATCAACGCGACAATTATTGAACCAATAAAATAAAATATTGAACAGTAATTACTATAATAATTTTTGAGTAGTGCCTTCTTACATATGAATCAATAATTCAACAATCTTGTAATATCCGGTAATAACTCTTGTGCCACCACGCGTATTCACGTATTTTAACCACCGAGTATTCAACGATGTTAATTGTAATAATTACGCCGTTATTTTATAAAAACTCATACTTTGTCATTTTCTTCATCCGAATAGTTATTACATTATGGGGCCCACAAATGGTATGCTACGTCAAATCACAAATATTCCCCGATAACAAGAATATTCCACAACCAAAATGAGTATTTTATAACCACTTAAGTATTTTGAAAAAAAAATTCATATATCACCCTTAACTTTACTTTCTATCAATTTAACCATTTACTGAATAATAATTATAAAAAAAATTGAATACTTTTATTTCATAAAATTCGGGGTCTTACAACAACAGTTCATGAGTCAGACACAACAATTCCACCAGGAGATGAGAACTTCTTTTCAAGATCTGAGGGACCAAGTTGGTCAGCTTGCAACCACAGTAGGAAGGTCACTTTCTCAAACTGTTGAAAATGTAAGTTCCATAACATTGAGATGTGGTGCAGAGGATCAGCAGAAAGGAAAGTCAATACAAAGAAAGTCTGACAATAGTGAAACAGGCAGCAATGATGTATTCAAGCACAAATTTCCACCTCTTTCAGATTATGAACCAAAACTACCTTTTCCCCAAGTTCTAACAAGGAATTGGAAAGTTGGAAAGAATTCAACGTGGTATACAGAGTCTAATGAAAAATTTCTAGAAGAAATGGCAAATAGGGAACAAGAACTTAAAGATGATGAGGAGTTCACTAGTGGAAACCAGTTGGAAGTGCTTGAGGCTACTACTGAATTTGAAGAAGAAATCAGGTATTCAAAGTTTGAAAAGGATAAACAAGAGGAAGAGGAGAACAATTTGATAAGTTCTGCAAATCTTTACAAAGAGGATATAGGTGATACAGCGGTGCAAACAACCAAAACACTACATGATACATAACATGGGACCTTAACTATGGAATTAGATGAGGCACATGTCCAGTTCAGCGCATATGAGACTAAAAGGTATCTTGGTATTGTTGATTCTATTTTTTCTACTGATGTTGTTGACTCTATAATACATGAATCTTTTGATCGAATACAATTATATAAGGAGGATTTGATGGTTGGAATGGAGCAAAATTAGGATATGAAGGATGCTCTTAATAAATTGAAACTATTACTAGTCCACTTGAAGTACACAAGTCCAATTACATAAGATGAGAAGGATGATGTCCAGTCAATGATAATAAACAAGGGTAGCTACTTGGGAGGAAACCCAAGCACTCAGATTTGATTTTTCTATCCCTTTACTTATTAATTTTTTTAATTGCATGCAATTCTATCTTCTTTGCATAATTTTCTTACATTGGGGACAATGTAAGGTTTGAGTGTGGGGGGGGGGGGGGGGGGAAGATTTAGGTTTTTATTTTATTTAAGAATATTGATCTGATTTTGATGGGGAATTTGAAAAATTGATGCTTTTGAATTTTTTTGAAAATTTTGGTTTTATGATTCTATTTGGCTATGTGTTAAAAAGATTAAAGTTAAAGATTAAAAATCGATGCTAAAATTCAGATTCTACTTGATGCTTAATTAGTTGATGAATGATCAAAACTAAGCCATGATCCATAGTAACTGATTTGAATTGAATTTGTGATACATGAGTACTTGAATATGAGAATCATGTTTATTTGGCTAAGTTATTTGTGGAGTTGTCTATGTGCACTGATTTCATGACTTAGAATTGTTTAACTTGCTTATGTTGTTGCAGAACCATATGAAAAAATGATGAATAAAAAAGAAGAAGGAAAAAATGAAAATTGAAAATCTGCTTCAATGTCCATTGTGAGAAATAATTGGGTATCCAAGCCTCGAGAAGCATCGGTATTCACGCTAAAAAGTGTGATTGTAACGCCCGAGAAAATCGGATTTTTATGATAATTAAATTTTTATTTGATTATCTGAATTAAATGAATTTAATTGATTTATTTTGTGAGTAAGCTATGTGATGGTCGTTCTATGACCTAGAATGTACTAATATGGTTAGTAAGCTGGCTACATGCTAGAATTAATTGTTTAGAATTTCCAAGATGAAAATAAATATTTTTTGAGAAATTCCCGTAAAAACACTATTCATCCGTTTCTGTTCGGGAATAAATTTTGAAATTCCGTGAAACGCGTAATGATAGAATATTAAGATGAGATATCTAATTATATTTCATTTATGGCAAACGAAGTTTTTGCCTGCGGACTTAAAACCTAAGGGTTGAATAGAACGATTTTCGAGAAGGAAATGAGACGCGTAGAAGGAATTACGATAATGATAAAGCGTACGTTATACAAGTATGATACTATTAAGTATCTATGTATAATACGAGGAGTTAATACGAAGTACAATACAATTATCATACGAGTATTATACGAAAAGAATACGTGAATTATACGTGTAGAATACGATTGGTATTATGAAATTAAAGTTAAGACCTAAAGTGATCCAATTAGATTTGGATTATGCCAAGCCCAAGCAATTGAGTATTTAAGCCCAATGGGTTAAGCGGTTAAGCCCCAAATTAAAGCCCAATGTTAGAGTTAATTAAGTCTGATCCAAGAAACCGAACCATGGATCGAACTAGTGGGTCACCGAATGGGTAAAACCCATGGGGATGACCCATGGGCATGGTGGGCCGGCCATTTGATGTGCAAGCTAAGTAATATGCTTGATCACCAAGTATTTTACTTGGTGATAAAGTAGTCAATAGTAAGGAGGTGGGAGAAATGACCTTCTTGCCCTCCATTTCAATTGCTTATAAATAGAGAGCAAAGGTTGGTTATTTGAGGGTTTTTTCAAGTTGTCTAACATATATTTTGAGAGAGAGAAAGAGCTAGACTTAAGCCATCATCTTGAAGTTTTTCTTTAGAGAATTTAGCAAGAACATCAAGAACAAAAAGGTAATATTCCTTAATAATAGTTTCCATCTCTTTTGATTTCTTTGTGTATGAAGAATCATAAATTGGTGATGTATGCCTCTTATGGAGAAATAAGGATGACTTTTAATATAAACAATCATTATAAGTCATGAAGACATAGAAATCGTAAGGGTTGATATAAGTTTTAAACCGTGAAAATATTGATTGTTGATGAACAATTAAACTCCATCAATGTTAATATATTTGCATCTTGCTTGGTTAGGATTAGGATGTAGATATGAAATCAATGGAGTATTTCATGTGATTTGGCTTATAGAACACTAGTAACAAAGTTATGGCAAATTTTGCAGAATTAGACGTTAAACGTCGAAAACGTAAAAATTCCGGATTGGTAGTCAAAAAATTCCTTGAGACTTGAAAATGTTTTTTTTCAATGTCAACACGTGAGATAGAGTATTTGAGAGTCGTGGACTCAAGAATCGTCGGATTCTGACTTAAAACGAAGAAAACGAGTATTGAACGCTCATTAACGTTTAACGAACGCTTAAAAATGAACTTAATAGTGAATTCCGAGTTAATGGATTTGAAATTGTGTAATTCTTATATTAACATGTAGAGTATGTAATTTATGACTTGTAGGCTTTTGAACGGACCAAATCGGACTTATAATGAAGAAGTTATGAATCTGGGAAACTCACCAAAATTTTTATCTTTCAAAGTTTTACAGTGTGAGGTCCGCAATCCGCGACTCCGCATAAAGCTTAAAGTGCCATATGACAACAAATGCAGTGTCATTACCTCATTTGAGAGTGGCGTCATGATTACCACTCATGTGAAGAAGTTTCGTGTCGCTAGCCCTTGAGCGAGTTTTGTTAGAAAAGTTAGGTTTTGAACTTCAGTTGTTCCTAGACCTACATGAGTTGAGTTTATATACTCAATCAATGTACAAAGACTATTCCTATGTTACATATACTAGTGTATATGGTGATGAACTTAGGAATTTAACGTAAGTTGTGAACAAAGAACACAAAGTGTTATTAATGAACCATAATCGGTAAATAACATTGGTATTTCATCAATGATGGTAGAGTCCGGTTAATGATGTAAGTTTGTTAATAAGCCAGGATGAGAGGTAATAAGTCGAATTGACTTTATTAATGAAATGAAGTTAACTAAGACATAGAAGAGAAAGAATTTGGTAGAAATAATGTGAATAATTGTTTGGTAGCTAATTAAAGTGGGCTATGTGAATATATCATGTAGATTCTGTAAAGGTTGAGAACAGTAGATTAAGTTATTTGAAGACGCGGAAAGGCAAGTTTTCTTAACGCTTGTCTAACCTTCAAGTTAGTCAAGTTTTATGTGATTCATTGTACTTAATTGCATGACTGATTTTAAAGAAAGGGTCAATGCCAGTTTTAACTCGGCTGGACTATTCGTAAGATATAGATTGATTTATTTACATATCTTTCTATATAGAAATGTTAACGTTATCCTATGCCAAGTAATTGGTACGGATTCGAAGGTAAGGTTTGTCTATGAACAAACAAAAGTATTTTTCATCGATTATTCGATGGGCACGTGAGTTTGCCAAAACTTAAACGTAAATACGTTTAACGGATGAATGTTGATCAACATAGAGTACTATAGGCTGATCACCTAGAAGTGCTCGTAAGTAATGCCAGATGTACAACCTTAATGCTGTGATGTCCTTTTCAAGTATGAAAATTGAAAGCTACTGTTCATGGTCTATCGACCAGTTCAGAATTCCTAATTTATTCTATACTTTGGGAATTGATGTTATGAATTGTTAGAGTATTAATGTTTCATAATTTTTCATAACTATTTGTTCAGTTATGGAAAATTGTCATATAATTCACGAATGTGGTATTAATGTTATCCTTTGTTAAACTTGTTGAGCTTGTTATGCTCAACCCTTGCGTGAATTATATGATTGCGAGCTAAAATTTGAACGTCATCGAGAATGCTAAGAGATAAGAAAAAGCCAAGATGGATAATTAACCATCATGTAATAAATTAGTATGTTTGTACATATTATACCTTACAAACAACAAACGATGTAATCGGTTTATGAATCTGGGAAGGGATTCACTTTGATTGTAATAAAAAGATAGTAATTAAATTCTTTATGTTGTATTTCAATGGAATGATTGTATAGTTATGAGTACCGTGTAGCACCATATGTCGGGTTGGAAGATACCCAAATTTGGGGGCGTCACAGTGATGGATAAAAGCAGCTTGACTAGTCAACTTTTGTGGCCTTTGTTACTTGAATAAGTAAGCCCTAGGGGTGTCTCTACACCCAGCGCCCTAAGATCATCTAGTTTGGGAGTCGTTGGTGGAAAGTTCACTGCATAGGTAACTCTGAAAAGCCTAAGAAAAGAAGACATTGCACATGTCAAGAAAAAAAATATGAGAACACCATGAAAATACATTCATCTGTGCTAAAGAAAAGGATCTATGAAAAATTTAAAAGCAAGGAAATTTTTTTCTTGGTTGTGAGTCAGTGTGCACGATTTTTGTTCCATAATAACCAAGTTGAGTAAGTATGTGGACTGTAGAAAAGTTTCTTTTGTGGTTACATGTTGGTTTAATGAAGTTCGTTAGTGAAATGGTAAGGATGTTCATTGTGAGTTAATTGATGAGGCATTGATTAAATTTTTGTGAGTTTAGTGTTAAAAGTCATGATTTGTATCTTGAAATATTTTGACATAATGGTTGAATAGAATTTTTTTGGAAATCAAACTTTTGGTTTACACAAGGACGTGTAAAGACTAAGTGTGGGTGAATTTGATGAGTGCATATTATCATTTGTTTTAATTCCTTTATGTTTAGTTTTATTGCATGTTTCATGCGTATATGAGCTTATTAAGGTGTTTAATGATTTCAGGAAAAATTGGAACTGAAATGAGGAAAAAGGGAAAATTGCAGGGTTTTTAAAATTAAGTTGGATTCATGGTCTTGGCTTTGGACTTGGAATTTATTGTATATCTCTTCCTTAGCTTTCCAGAACATCTTGAATCGTCTCAATCAGAGTTCATATGAAAAAGTTATGATCTTTTTACCAGACGGAAGTTGAACCTCAAAGTTTGGAAGTTGCAATTTGCATAACAGTCACTTGGAGACTGAGTTTGACCTTGATTCAGCCAGAATCTGTCAAATCTCAAAGAATTAAAGCTGTAGATCTCTTCGATATCTTCGTTTTGATAGGTAGCAAGCTTCATAACTCTTCTCGGATCAAAAGTTATGGTTGTTTTACCAAAGGACGTTGCAACAGAAAATATGGGCGAATTTGTGCGGGAAAATTTGGAAATATTAGTTTTTTGGAAAGTTTCTAAAAGTAGATTTTGGAAGATTTCTACATGGAAAGGGATTGATATTTCTATTAGAATTAGGATATCTTTTAGACTAAGATTTATTTCCAAATTAGATTCTATTTCTTTATGGAAACTAGTTATGATTTGTAATTCCTTTTAGGATTTGGATTTCTAATTCCTATGGATTTCTAATTCCCATAGGATTTAGGAATTTGTCTAGCACTATAAATAGAGAATGATAGTTGTAGACACTTGAAATTTTCTGCATACCTGTTACTAATTGTGAGCCAAAATATAAAATTAGGGCTTACGTGTTATCTAAAGAATTAAATGAACCGGGAGAAGTCTCTACGTGTCCCGAGGCAGAAGGCTTGTGGAGACGACTCATTTTGGGAATTGATTGAGGGATTGGATTGGTGGCTAGATGGACATGATGATTTAGGCATTACTTAAGTAATTAAGGGTATTTTTGGAATTTCCACTGAAATCACATGCCAAGCACAAGACCCAGACATATGCAAGGCACGTGACCATTTTTTAGGAAACTCTATAAATACCCCATTTCATTTCAATAAAAAGGACTTTTGATTCTCTCTGAACTGAAGACTTTGAAGAAGGCTCTTGAATCCTAAGAGTTTTGCCACGTGTTACTCGAGTAATTGCTTAACTGTTCTTCTCCCCTCTTCAACCACTCAATCAAGATCGTACTCTAGTAGAGCAGGATCATCTACTGTTTATATTTTATTTCTTGATACGATTTTATTGTGCCTTTTCTTATTCCTACTTGTTTTGTTGTGATCGCTGGTTTTAATGCATTATTAGATTTTGTTGGTATTGAGCATTTATTTGTTAATGGGGATATATACTTATATATATGTCTTACTATACTTTATCAACAAGACAACAATTCCCTATCATACATTTTCATTTATGAATTTATGAATAACTTCTATATATATTATTAATTTTTACAACTAATCTCCTCATTGTCAAGTTTTCAGATTTAATTTGATTGAGCAAGATTTGGAAACAAATTTGATAAATAATTTTTAAGATATTTTGGGAGAATTCTCTTAAGGTTTCTTTCTCATAAGATTTTTTGTTTCTTTTCGAGGCTTGCAAGATCGAGCTCTGTGGATTATTCAGAAAATTTGAAGCAGGATTCAAAGACTCAAAATATTTTTGCACGATCGTCACTCCGAAGGCGTGACTCACGTGCAAGGGGCAATTGTGAGCCCAAATATAAAATTAGGGCTTACGTGTGATCTAAAGAATTAAATGAACCGGGAGAAGTCTCCATGTGTCCCGAGGCAGAAGGCTTGTGGAGACAACTCATTTTGGGAATTGATTGAGGGATTGGATTGGTGGCTAGAAGGAAATGATGATTTAGGCATTACTTAAGTAATTAAGGGTATTTTTGGAATTTCCACTGAAATCACATGCCAAGCACAAGACCCAGACATGTGCAAGGAACGTGACCATTTTTTAGGAAACTCTATAAATGCCCCCTTTCATTTCAATAGAAAGGACTTTTGATTCTCTATGAACTGAAGACTTTGAAGAAGGCTCTTGAATCCTAAAAGTTCTGCCACGTGTTACTCGAGCAATTGCTTACCTGTTCTTCTCCCCTCTTCAACCACTCAATCAAGACCGTACTATTTGTGGATTTCTCTCCTCCTCAGTCAACATGAAACCCTAACCCTAGTAAGGTACGGTTTCCTTACCTACACTAATATTGTAGGAGGGCAGAATCGCCTTTCAGAGATAACCATGGAAGACAGCTCAGCTCAATCCCGGAAATATCACCGGAAGTTTCAAACTCCATCCCGAAAATAACACCGGAAGTGTCAGTTTAAACCTCAGAGATAACCCCGAGGCATGCAGTTCCAATACCGAAAATCACACTGGAGAAGGCCATTTCATCTCGTAGATAACCCTAAGATACTCAGTCTAAGTCCTGGAAATAACACCGGGAAAGACAATGTCAACCTTGGAGATAACCCCAAGGAGTGCAGTTGCAGTTCCGGAGATAACCCCAGAAATGCTCGTTTCAACCTATGCAACCAGCTTCAACCTCGAGACTCACATCGAGGCACTTAGCTCCAAACCCGGAGATAACCCCGGGAGGTCAGGCACACCTCAGAGAAAACCCTGAGGACAGCCAGTACTTGCAGCAGCCTTATCTCAGAGATAACTTGAGCAACGACTGCTTTATCAGCCCAAACCAGAGATAACCCTAGTGAGGGGAAAAATCATCATTTTACCACCTTGATCCCACATTGCGCCGTCTCAACAACATCTCAAAATACATTCTACACAGTAATTTCCCACAAAAACCAAGGAGTTCCAATCCCGAGTGACTACTACGTAAGGCAGCACACCAGATAGAATTTGAAGCTTGAAGAACAAGGGCATGGTCCCATCTTCCTGACTTCTGACAACCTCTAATCCCATTTCATGGCGTAGCTCTCGACAACAGCACTCCGTAAATGATCTTATACACCTCAATCGAAGGCTCGGGTTGATGTTTTGCATGTTCGAGCGGACATCATGTTGCACGCGTGCACGTACATCTGCGGCTGTCGTAGGTGTACCTGCGGCTCCCCCTCTATAAATAGAGGGCTTGGGGTGGCCATATTTCAAGAGAAAACGATGAGGAAGCCCTATCCAATTTGCTCTGTACACATCCTAAATTGAGTGCTTTCTCATTTTAAACACTTGCGTGCTTATATTCAGTCATATTTTTACCGGCGGGAACCGAGTGTTCATCCATTTAAAGCTATAGAAGTCTTCTTTGGCAGTCCACTATAAGCCTTCTTACACACTTTAAAGCCTTTCTCTTCATCTTTGCACACATTGTTCTCCACATTGAGAGTCGTGTTGCGTGTGTATGCTCGGACTTCGATCCGTGGTTTTTATTTTCTTTTGTATATATATATATATATATACATTTCTGTCAGGCCTGGAGTTTACTTCATGGCCTTTTACTGCTTTATTTACATTTAGTCCCGCCTGAAGTTTATTTCGTGGCGGTTGATCATTTTTATTACTTTATTTATATTTAGTCCCGCCTAGAGTTTACTTCGTGGCTGTTGATCGTATTTATTGCTTTATTTACATTTCTGATCTCCCATGGAGGTGCTTCGTGGTGGTTGATCATGTCTATATATATATATTTACCGCTTTTATATATTTACATTTCTGATCCACCATAGAGGTGTTTCGTGGTGGTTGATCATGTCTCTATATATATATTTATAACTTTTATATATATTACTGCTTACTGCTTTCATATAAATTGTGGCATCATGTGAGCCTAGGAATCATGTGATCACAGATTCAGTTTACTGAATCTAGATTCGGTTCCCGTGATGGACATTTTCAGCAGTAAGCATCTTGTAAATTATTAACGGTGTTTGAATTTCCTTAGATGGCTTTCATGCCAATGAGGTGTTTGACACTGCTATATCTATTATTTTATCGAAGATGCTTCACATCTAGAAAATAAAAGCAACCAAGCCGAACATTTAATAATAAAATGGAAGTATTAAAGGCCTCAATTACTATTGAGCACATGGTTTGAAAAACCTCTTCTATAAAACCTCATTGCTATATCTTGTTTAAAACTGATTTTTTATATAAATTCAAACCCTGTGTATATATGTGCGAACGAGGCATTACAATACTTCCAAATAATCGCACATTGACCCACACACACACACACACACATTCATATAACAGTTTAATTGAAAAGTAGCTGTAACCGTGGTAACACGGATGTCGGGGGGTGCCTAACACCTTCCCTCCGTATAAGCAAGTCCCCGGACCCTAATGAATCTCGGTTTCACAAACTCGTTTAGCAGTGTCACATCACTTGGTCAATGTGCAAACCTTTTATCGGTTGTATTGGTACAACCATTTAAAAAACCAACTGGCGACTCTTACAGTCAAATCGTTGACATATAAATGTCGAACCTTTTCACAACTTGTTTTTTCAAACAAATCTCAGCTAACATGAGAACACCAAAAGACAAGAACAGAAAAGGGAACAATAAAAATCCCGACGTCGATAATAGTCAGGGTTTTATTCATTCAATTATCTACTACATTCTCTCATCTACAACATTAGAGGATTGAAGACATGAGCTAAGTTCTTTTTATTCAGTTCTAAGGGAAATTGAACCTTATTTATAATTAATGGTTAATTGAGTATTCATTATTTATTCCTTCTCACATGAAATTCATTCTTGATAATCTGATTTAATTTCTGAATGCTATTTGGTTTAATTAATTTTTTTTTGTAGGATTGAGTTGGTTAACGAATATCGTATTCTAGATCAAGGAATAATATTACGTGTAATTGATATTGTTCCTAATCACAAGTAGTAATTAGTAATACCTGATTGTGGACAAGCTTTTGAGTATTGCTATGATTATCAGAAGACAAGTTAAACAATTCGAACTTATGTGATTGTTGCTTAGAATAGTCTAATTCCCTAATTCTTAATGCTATTGTTATATTAAATTTTGAGAGCTTGTTCTAGATTACTGGACTTGTAGGGAGACTAATTCCAATGAGGCTCAGGAAAGGCACCACCTAGATTCGCTCCAGTTAAAGACCGCATTAACTTCCCGTCAAGTAAATTGCGATGATCTGGGAACCTTCATGCCAAAAAGTCACGAGTGTAACCTAAGATAGGTCAGCCTTTGATAAACCAAACGTGGAGGAAAGTCTCTTCATGCTTTCCATTTTTAATTACTTGTAAAAACAATTACTTGTAATTTCATTCCATGTTCATCTCTATGTAATGGAAAATATGAAGAATATGTGTATATGCATATTAAGGCTTGACATGCTTTCAAATGACACCCGTTTTGCAAGATAATATTCCTAAAATGAACACATTATGATAGCATGTAAACATTTATACATTCCCTAAAAACTAAACTACATAAGTTTTTGTAGGGAAACAATTGGGCCTGTTACCCGTGCAAAGTCCAAAAAGGCCACGAGCCTACATCCAATTATGTCTTCGTCTGACCAGTCTAATCCTGCTCCTGTCTCTCGAGAAGAGTTTGACGGATTAAGAAAACAAATTACAGATTTGGCTGTTCTTCATAAAGAATTACACCAGTTTACTCAGGGTTCGTGCATACCCGTACATATAGAATCCTCTGCACAGGGAGGAACACAAGGTTCAGATAAAATAATTCCGGAACTTCAGTTGGATACAACCAACAAAATTCCTGAAAACACCCATCTCCAAGAAGATCCAGACACCGGTGATATCAGGAAGAAAGTCCTTCAAATGGAAGAGACCATTCAGTTTATAAAAGGGATTGGAGCACACATGAGTGTTTCATACGCTGATCTTTATATATTCCCCGGTGTTCATTATCCAGAGAAGTTCAAGACTCCTGACTTTGAAAAGTATGATGGGTTGGGAGATCCTTACACACATTTGAAGGTATTCATTGGAGAACTTGGATCTTATACCGAGGATGATGAGCTCAGAATGCAGCTGTTCCAAAAGAATCTAACTGGAGAAGACCGATCATGGTATACCAGATTAGACAATTCTAAAATACATAGCTGGGAAAAGTTAGCTCATGCCTTCCTCACTCAGTACAACTTCCAGTCTCAAATGGCTCCTGACCGGTACCAAATCACCAAGGTCAAGAAACAGTCTAATGAGTCATTTAGTGAGTATACTCAAAGGTGGAGGCGCCTTGCTGCTCAAGTTATTCCTTCTATGATAGAGTCAGAAATGGTTATGACTTTCATAGACATACAAGAAGCTCCTTTCTATAAGAGAGTCTTAGCTGGCATTGGTAAACCATTCTCTGAAATGATCAAACATGGAGAGATGGCTGAGATGGGATTGAAGTCAAGAAAAATTCAAGACCTAGCCGCTTTGAAAGCTGTTGTCGAGCACATCCAGTCCGGAACTTATGGAAACAACCCCCGGAGGGTCCATAAAAAGAAAGAGGAGGATGTTTCCTTGATACTACAAGGTCAGAAAGGCAGTTAGAATATGCCTATCCAGAGGAGAAATTACTCCCCTTTTCCAGAACAGTCTTCCAACCCCACATTGCTAAAGGGTGGAGAAGTCTGACGCAACCAAGCATTCTCACCCCTATTGGATTCGCTCGAAAATGTTCTCAATCTTCTGACTACTCAGAAGAAAATTACACATCTTCTTCCATTACCCAACCCTAATGGAAAAGGTTATAATGCTACATGGAAGTGTGCTTATCATGCCGGGGCATCGAGACATGACACACAGGATTGCTGGGCCTTGAAACACAAGATCCAGTATTTAATCGACAATGGGGAGATTGTAGTGTCTAAACCCGAGCAACCTCACGTGAAAGACAACCCTCTTCCTCAACACAAAGAAGATGATGTTAATATGATTAATTATAGCAGTGGACAAAGTTCCAATTACGCTGTTGAACCTTCCCAGACTAGCAAAGACGGTGCTGATAGATGGGATTATGTGCAGTTCTAGTTTATGATGGAACGAATGATTAAGGCTCTTTTCAAGCAAGTAGACCAATTGGAAGAACTGGTGATCCATCAGCATCAAGTCACACACCAATTAGTCAGCCAGGAGCATGCTAGTCTCCTTCCTTTTGTCATGAATATTCCATCATCGCCTTCAGAAAGTGAAACACAGTCGGATAAAGTTGCAAAAAGAGCAAGTGCCAAAGCCCGTCGAGATTTTGCCAACAAACAGGAATTTACATACCTTGGCCAACCTATGGAGGAGATATTTCAGATGCTGATCAATGAAGGAAGAATTACATCCCTTCTACCTCCAATCAATCCCCATTCCAGATGGTTCAATTCTAATGGAGTATGCCAGTATCACTCCCAATCTCGCGGTCACAGCACATAAGAATGTTGGGCACTCCGCCACCTCATTCAGAATTTAATTGATAGCAGTGTCCTGCAAATGGCAGACAACGACACTCTGTTACTCGAGAGTGGGAACACATGTCCTACAAAATGGAAGGACGACGTAGCAGTAATATCCACTGAGGATGATTTGGCTGCCAGACCACTCACAATACAAGCAATTAAACTCAAAGGTGCTGACAATCTTTCGAAAGTGGCTGCACCAGAGCCAATTCTCTTGCCATCTAGGCCACAATATCCTGTTGTCAGCTTGAAAAAAGCCCTATGGAATTATGGGCAGGCTGAAGGATCTACCTCACATACAACTGTTGTAGTGGCGAAGGAAAATCCACTGTATCTTCCCCATCGGGTGATGAAGCCTACCATCAAATCAAATGGAAAAGTTCCCATTGAAGAGTTCCTTCGTACCATGGGCCATAACGAAGATAAGGTGGTTTTAAGCTTGAGAGAAGCTCCACAACAAATTTCTATACTGGACTTGGTTTTCTCTTCCAAAGATCACAGGAAGATCTTGGTAAGGGTCTTGGAAGAAGCGCATTTATCGAAATTAGTGGACGTGGAAAAATTCCAACATCTGGTTGATCACATTTTTAACAATAATGTGAATTCTTTCACTGATGACGACATACCCGTTGAAGGGACTGGTCATTGCAAGCCGTTACACAAAGTGGTTTCGTCCTCTGGATACATGGTAGGAGGAGTCTTGATAGATGGAGGTTCACCTATGAATATCTGTCCTTATGCTACCTTGGAGAAGATGAATATCAACCCCAAGAGGATCAAAAGCAGCCATACGGTTATCAAAGCTTTTGATGGGTCCCGACGAAATGCCGTTGGAATGATTGAACTACCAGTGGATATTGGTCCACATACATTTAGTGTATCCTTTCACATGCTCAGAATAGCTACAGGATACAATCTGATGTTGGGAAGACCATGGATTCATATGGCTGGAGCCGTCCCATCCACCCTGCATCAGCAACTCAAGTACATTATCAACAATAACCTAGTCACTGTTAATGCTGAGCCGGAATGTCCTGAATAAGGTGACATACCACTCATCAGCTAACTTCAATTCAGAAGTTGAGCCGGTCAGTTTCCATGCCCTGGAGGTGAGCAACACTCATTACCATCACATTGGGGCGCCACCTCTCACACCTAGGATTTCTGCCGAGGTAATGCTGGCCACTCAAGAGATGATATCATTGGGTCATCAACCTAGATAAGGGTTGGGCAAAGATCATCAGGGTATTAAGCACCCAATTCAAGTTCCTAGTCAAACAGGGACAACTGGATTAGGCTATTCTGCTAGCTCCAGTAATAGGAATCCTCACAAGCACAAATAAATCCCTTCATCTTCAGCCATAAGGCAATTATCTCCACCTACCGATCCTGAGCCTGTACAGTCTTCGGTAAGGGTTCCAGCCCACATTATGTGTAATGATCTGAAATTTCAAATTGTAATATTAAATATTTATTGAATAATATAAATATTTATTTGATGTGTCTATTGTTGAATTGATGAAATACATATTTTATTGATGTGATGGTTTTTCCAAATTAAATTAATATATAATTTAAAGAATTGTAATATGGCATGAAGTGTTATATTGTTAATTAATAATTTAAAATGGTATATTAGATTATTAAATAAAGTTATAATGAAAATTATAATTTTGTGGATTTGCTAAAATGCTATATTTAATTAAAATATAGTATGTGATTAATTTAATGGGTTAATGTTGGATATGGAAATCCAAATAAAAAAAATAATATGTGATTATAAATTATAAACTAAAGTGTTTATTAAAATAAATTAAAAAGGGTTTAATTTAGTTTTTTTTGCCAAACAAGGCTTAATATATTAATACTTTAAAAATTAAAGGGTTTTGCCAAACAAAGCCTTACGGCTTTTGAATTTCTAATTTTTGAATTTAAATAAAATAAATAAAATAATAAATATAATATATTTATAATATATACGTTAGTTTTGTAACTGATATTATAATAAGTACGTGTTATTATGTCTATCAGTTTTTAGTATTATCACGCATACTAGTTGGTCTGTTAGATATTGGCTAAGTCTGAGTTCAGAGAGAATTGAGAGAGAGTTGAGAGGAAACCTGATGATTTCATAGTGATTGTCAGTGGTGATAGCAAGGATTTCAAGGAAATTAAAGGTATTTTTTTTACATAACCTTAGTATTGTATATATATATATATATATGTTTATGTGTATCACGACATAAACCTTCTAAGTCTGTGAATTCAATTTTCAGAATTGTTAATATTTATAACTGTTAATTGTTATTATACATGTTGGTGATGCTAGAGTTTATGTTTACACAAGAGATTGCATGCTAATTGTCTTTTTAACAGCATAAAATTTTGACAGTTTATATATTTTCCATGTGGCTTATGTAAGTACCAATTTTGATGGTCAATTCGTATGTTAAACTATAATTTGAGTCTTGTATATGTTAGTTCATTAAAAAACGAGCATAGCGTAATTTGAATGGAGTGATTTGGCCAAGTATTGAATTCATAGTGGTGATTTTTGGGATGAATATTAAAAATTGAGTTTTATATGAAAAACATGGAATTTGAGAAATTAACCTAGATTAAATTGTTGTTAAATTGTTTTAATTGGTGGAATTCACCATGTTCTGCAAAACTAGAATACAGTGTGTATACTTGGTATTATACTGACCCAAGATCTAATGGCCTTGGCAGCAAGTGATAAGTGGATTTTATATACACGGATAGGTGTCCATTTCATGCTTATTTGTTGCTAATTTCTTGTGTTCATGTTCGTTTTAACTTGTTTTATGTTCTTTTATGTGTAGGATGGTTGTTGTGACATTTAACAAAGATTTGGAGTCATTATGAATCATTTGGAGTCAATTTGGTGCAAATTTGGAAGAAGTCATGAAGCAAAATAATCATTCAATGAGAATAGACCCACGGGGGCTAGAGACTATTGCCTTATTAACTCAGGCCAAGGGGGTCTTCTTCTACCAAATTAACGAATGATAGCTTGGGCAAAGGCGCATTTTATAAGCTTACACCCCCGCCGGGGTGGGGGGTCCCGAATCCTGGCACTCTTAATGTGATGCTAATAATGATGGAACTTGGATTTTTGAGTTTGCATAGCAATAGGACTCTCGTTGGCATGGAATTGAGTAGAGATTGTGGTTGTAAAACATATAACTACTACACAACATAAGATAAGTTCGGGAAGGATTGTTTCGATCCAATTGACTTAAGGACTTCCAAGAGGACTTAAAGACATATAAAGAGACTTATAAAAAGAGGAGAAATATGATTCCATTAGAGGAGATTAGAGTAGATTAGATTAAAACACTAGTTCTAATTAGATTTGGAGATTGAAGCAACATGGAGACCATTGAAGATCAAGAGCAGGAGCTTGAGGAAGATGGAGATTTGCTGACAACAAATTCAATTCTATACTCTAATCTTATTCTTATCTTTTAATGTGTATTCAATTGTGGATTCTTAGTTTTAATTCAATGAACTAATTCTTTGTTTGAGATTACAATGGATCTTATTGTGTAGTTTATTTTAATATGCTTCGCTATCAATTATTATATTCTATTGTGAGGATTGTCTATTGTGATTTGGACTTAATTGTTTAATTGATTGGCCAACAATTACCGTGATAATCTATATGAACTCGAGAGATGAAGTATTGATTTAGATCTTATCATGATAACATGTGTTTGTGATTTCTGCATAGATGAAATTCATGATTCGTGTTTAGGATAGAGATATGCCTTTACGCCATATGTAATCTTATAGAGAACTTGTGCTATAAATCCTTTTTAATTGTAATTCACATAGAGATATAGTGGATTAGTTAGTTAGGATGTCTTGCTTAATTCTATCATCTGTGGATTTAAGTGAGTATGGGTATTATGCATCGAGAGATGGTTATATCTGCTTTAGTGTTCTTGATTAACAATTCAGGATAGAGAATAATTGATGAGAAGTGTGTTAACTTAAATGAAGCAATAAGTGAAGTTATAATCTTAAATCTCCATAATCTTAATTTAATTAGTGGAATTTAATAGTAGTTTAATTTATATAATTTGAAATTCATTCGTTTAAATAAGATTGAGTTGGTTACAGGTTAGTACTTGGTGATTTTTATTAAATAATTCTCTGTGGGAACGATAGTCAACTTATCACTTTATTACTTATTGACCACGTATACTTGCGTGTTGTGCGTAATTAGATTTTACCCAACACCGCGCCAGTACCCTATCACAGACAGTGAAGTTTGCTAATTAAGCAGACTTTGGGCATTCAATTTAACTTAACTTAATGTTAGGTTAATGTGAGAACCATGTAACAACAAGGTTAAACATAGTCATGTTATGTGGATTATGAATTCAAAGTTGTAAAAATGATTAGTAAGTTATGAACGCATTATGTGATAACTTAGTTTATACAATGAATGTTAGATAAGTGTTGTGATGTTAACACTTGGGAATTCTGAAATATATATGGTAGCATAAGACTTGTGCTAAAATAACAAGTTTAGCTAGTAATGCGTTTTTATTGAAAAATGAATATTAGTATGTCTAATAGATGTTGTGGTTTTAATACTGTGTATAGGTGAACGTGAGTTTTAATATTATAGCTTACACTCGAGGCAAGTTTTCTAACTCAACACTTTCGTTGAGCTAGTGCTATTGTTACATTGTGTAACTTTATTCTTTTGATTGAGCAAGTTTCTAAACTTCTCTTTTTATATTCAGCAAGTTTCTTACTTTAAACTTTCATTAAGCGTACTTTTGTATTCCTAGTCATTATTTGAGTAAACTAGCTATGACTTAAACTTTATTCGAACAAGTTTTGAATTCCAATATTTATTGATGCATTCTAACTTGTTTATTGTTAGACAAGTTTCTTTATTGTCATTCGGATAGTTCTTGAATGCTAATTTCTAATGTTGAACTATCTTATTTCATAATGAGCAAGCTTTATTTTCAGGTGGCTATTACTTAATGTATAATCAATAATTCATAGTCTTAGCTTAATTTTATTCAAGCAAGGTTTATTGTCATTCATTACTTATGCTTTGTAGTTGTTTCTAAGAATGAGTTCAAGATATAGTTAGTTCACTTACACATATTCATTGTTCCATATTATGTTATTATTGATCAACTATTGTGTTATCAAACACTATTGATTCAACTAGTCCTCTAGTTGATGTTCGTTAAACTTCAAATTACCCTTGAAAGCTTACCCAAACCTAACTTTCTTTGTTATGGACTTGTACTCTAAATACTGAGATGAACAACCCTATTATTATTAGGGGATAATTTACACTTAGCATTGAAATGTTTGTGCACAATACATTGTACGAAGGGCTGATCCCCCTAAGTACGAGGCGTCCTTATAGTCTTATATTATGTAAAGTTGAGTTGAAAGATTACTCAGAATCAGGACATAGTTCATGGTCTTATGACCCTCAGTTAGATATATTCCATATTTTGGATTCCAGTTTATGATTATCATTGTTAGAGTACTATTCAGTCTTGATGAGACTATTGTTAGCAGTTATTATTATTATTATTCTGTTGATTCATTGGTATATCCAGTGAGCAATTGTTTTGCTCACTCTTGCATTTTTATGTACTCATTACAGCTAAAGTTGAGAAGGTAGATGAGCCTTTAACTAGCAAAGGAAAGGGAAAAATGTACAAGTGATGCAAACTTGTAATTTTATTTATTGTGATGGTCATAGACTTTTTAATAATGATGTAATGTAATAATTTTATTTCCGTACTTGAGTGATGTTTAAAGGTTAGACAACCTGGGATGTTTTTTTTAATTTAATGATGTAACCCTATTTAAAGGGGAGGATTATGGTTTAAATATTAATTTATTTGGGTAGATAGTATAAATGTATGGATAGTGAGCACCAAATCTTGTGAAAATGAAGTACCTAGATTTGGGAGTGTCACATTATGGCTATGCTATTTCCCAAACTGATACCGATTAAAGCAAAAGAGGTCCTGATTCCTGATCCCAAAGTGGAAGAAGAGGAACGAAAACGTAAACAAGACATCGCCAAGAGATTGTCTCATATACGCATCCTTTTTCATGATGAGCACACAAATAGATACACTCCAGATAATGATTGTCCTAACATTTTAGTCATCATTCGGGAAAAGGAGGACGATGATCGTCACTTCATTACTACTGTCCACCAGGACTTCACCCTTGACAATTAGAGCAATACTCCTCGCATTTGTCGCCAAGGGTAAAAAGGGCAGAAACCCCTCTCGCCTAGATAGATAGCTTTTAATCGCTTATTTTTCTGCATGCAGATTAGCGCTTGTTTTATCAGTATATGCTAACACTTTTGTATGATTGAACAGTTTCATATATTAAGTGAAAACATATTTTTTTTCAGGACTCTAAATTTAGATGTGCATGTACTTGCTGATGAGGTGCCTTTTCTCCACAAGGACTGTTACTTTGATGAAAAGTTGGACTCAGACTTGATGGAAATACAAGAGGATATTGAGATACCTCAGGAGATCAAGGAATGGGTCGAAGAAAAACCCAAACCAAATCTTGATAAAACCACCTCATTCAATCTCGGAACTTTAGAAAGCCCTAGGTTGATCCAGATTGGTACAGACGTCACTCCAAACCAAAGGAATGACATGGTTGCGCTATTAACCTAATTCCAGGATGTGTTTGCATGGTCTCACGAAGATATGGTGGGTTTGTCCACGGACATCATCATCCATTGCCTTCCCATTAAAGAGGGATTCAAGCCAGTCAGGCAGAAGCTCAGGCGTTTAAAACCTGAGTGGAGTTTAAAAGTTAAGGAAGAAATTGTGAAACAATTTCAATCTGGCATCATTATGGTGTCCACATATCCTGAATGGCTATCAAATATAGTTCCCGTGCCTAAACCAGGAGGAAATGTGAGAGTTTGCGTGGATTACTGGGATCTAAATAAAGCTTGCCTTAAGGATAGCTTTCCCGTGCCATTTATCCACATTCTCATTGACAATACTGCTCAATATGACATGTACTCATTTGCTGATTGCTTTGCGGGGTATCATCAAATCATGGTTGCTGAGGAAAATTATGAGAAAACTGCATTCATCACGCCTTGGGGAACCTTTTGCTATAAACGATTGTTATTCGGCCTCATTAATGCCGGAGCAACCTATCAGCGAGCTATGATGGCTCTTTTTCACAACTTAATGCACAAAGAGATAGAGATCTATGTGGATGACATCATTGTCAAATCCCGAAGGGAAGAAGACCACTTAGACCATCTCAGAAAGCTTTTCAACAGGTTGCGTAAGTACAACTTGAAGTTGAATCCAGCCAAGTGTGCCTTTGGCATCAAATTAGGCAAGTTGCTAGGATTCCTAGTTAGCCACAAAGGGATTGAGCTGGATCCCACCAAAATCCAGGCTATCAAGGAAATGCCCATTCCTCAGACAGAGAAGGAAATACGGGGATTTTTGGTAAGAATCAACTTCATTAGCAGGTTCATTTCTCTACTCACAGCAACCTGTGAGCCTATCTTCAAATTGATAAGGAATAACTCCTCCATGAAATGGAATGATGAGTGTCAAGAAGCCTTCCTTACAATCAAAGAGCAGCTGGTTAACACTCTTAATTTGGTACCACCCAGGGATGATGTTACCCTGTTCATGTACCTGTCCATTAATGACAATGCCATGGGCTGTATGCTAGGATAAGAAGACGATAGAGGCCAAGAGCGAGCTATCTACTACCTCAGCAAAAGATTCAGCAGCAGTGAACACAAGTACACTCTGATTGAGAAGACTTATTATGCTTTAACATGGGCTTCCATAAGGTTACAGCATTACCTCCATGGTCATACAACCCATCTTATATCCTTATATCCCGCGTGGATCCTCTCAAGTACGTGTTCAGTAAACCAATATTGAATTGTAGGCTATTCAGATGGCAGATGATCCTACAACAATTTTACATCGTCTACGTGATGCAAAAGTCCATTAAAGGACAAGGAATTACGGATCAACTGGCTGCTGCTCCCATAGGGGATTTCAAGCCCTTGAAAACATACTTCCTCCATGAATTGGGTAATGACATTTCAGCAACACCATCAGTACAATGCATGCCGTACGTGGAAAATGTATTTTGATGGAGCTGTTAACATGGAAGGTTCTGGAGTTGGAGTAGTTTTAGTATCTGGTACGGGGGAGCAGTATCCCATCGCCGGTAAATTACGCTTTAACAACACCAATAACACAATGAGTATGAAGGGACTCAAACTCAGCCCAATCAACGGGTATTAGGCGCTTAATCTGTCTTTGGGGATTCAGAATTGGTAATCAGACAGACCATATGAATCTATCACACCAAAGAGCTACATTTACTACCTTACCATCGACAAGTTTTACGGATGGCTTCAGAGTTTGAAGAAATAAACTTCCTCCATATTCCTCGGAATATGAATGATTTTGCAGATACGCTAGCAACTTTGGCCTCCTTGATACACATACATGTCAAGAAAAACATGCCAAACATCCCATTTGCCCTACAAAAGGCTCCAGCCTATGGGAATTACATTGGAGAAGTATCGAATGAGCTACCTCCCATCCAACACCCTTGGTATCAGCACATCAAGGAGTACTTACGAGATGGATCTACACCCGCTAAGGCGAACATGACTGAAAGAAGGCGGATCCATCGAATGATTATGAAGTTCTACCTGAACGAAGATGCACTCAACAAAAGAGATGCAGGAATAGGTCTCCTCAGATGTCTAGACAAGGACCAAGCTCAGAGGCTCATGGAAGAAATCCATGGTGGAATATGTGTCCCACACATGAGCGGTCCCTTACTTGTTAAAAAGATCCTCAGAACATGGCACTACTGGCTCTCGTTTAAAGCTGACTGTGATGATCACGTCAAGAGGAGCTATCAATGCCAAATTCATGGGAATGCTATCCATGCCCCTCCAAGGGAACTCCACAATATGAGTTCACCATGGCCCTTCTCAATGTGGGGAATGGACGTGATTGGGTCCATCGAGCCCAAAGCCAGTAATGGGCATTAGTTTATCTTCAACATGATCAACTACTTCACCAAATGGGTAGAAGCAGCCTCCTTCCCCAGGGTTACCAAAGAAGTCATCATTGCTTTCATCAGAAATAATGTCATTTGTCGATATGGACAACCAGAGGTAATTGTGTTAGACAATACTAAGAACCTCAACAACAAAATGATGGAGGAGTTATGCAGTAAATTCCACATCAAACACCTTAACTCTGTCATCTATCGTCCGAAGATGAATGGTGCTGTTAAAGCAGATAATAAGAACATCAAGAAGATCATGTTGAAGATGTTCACTAATCACAAAGGATGGCCTGACCTCTTTTCTCTAACTCTATTAGCCTACAGAACTTCAGTGCGTACTTCCACTAGGGCAACCCCCTACTCATTGACCTATGGGATGGAAGCAGTGCTCCCCATAGAAGTGGAAATGGAATCCCTTAGAGTGTTGATTGCCGCTCAGCTGGATGAAGACCAATGGTTACAAGACAGGTATCACCAATTGTCTCTAATAAACAAAAGGCGAAGTGATGCTATCTTCCATGGTTAGTTATACTAACAAAGGATCGCCAGATCCTACAACAAGAAAGTCCGGCTACGACAATTTAAACAACATGATTTTGTTTTGAAGAAGATCATTGACAAGCAAGATCAGTCAAAGGGAAAATTCGCTCCAAACTAAGAGGGCTCGTTTATTGTCAAGGAGGTATTGACATGAGGTGCTCTCAGATTACAGGAAATGGATGGCGACGAATTTCCACAGCTCATCAACTTAGATACCATAAAATGGTACTATATTTGAAGTTACCATCAAGAAAACACCCCTGTTTTGGATCACCAGATCACCAGTCATTTCAGGTTTTCTAACCCTTCTTACACACAACCCTTTCTTCATACCTATCTACCCCATAAGGGAAATACACTCTTCAAGCCAGCAACCAGGTTTTCAGATCATCAGATCTTTCACACCTCATACAAATTTAGTTATCCCACCAGGGATTGAACCCTTCCCTTGTAGTTTGTCCTGAACATGAGATCAAACTTTTTTGCACCCGCAATTTGTCCTGAACATGGGATAAAACTTTTCCCCATAGTTTGTCCTGAACATGGGATTAAACTTTTTTGGCTGCAAATTATCCTAAACATGGGGCGAACTACGTTGACCTGATCTCCCTGATACCTTGGAGTACGTAGGCAACCATTCTATATGGCCCAGTCACAATAAAAACAAAAACAACAAAAACATTTCTACACCCTTCTCTACAAACAAAAATCATAAAAATATCTCTACACCTTTTTACACCCTTACACCATTCAGCGTTAAACCTCTTACACTAGGTTCGAACTACGAAGACTTGATCTCCTCTTCAATAGGAGTACGTAGGCAGCTATTTATGGTTCGGTCTAACCCCCTACTAAAATACAAATACTTGTCACACGGTACTGGGATCAAACTTCAATCCACCACATTTCATCGGTTTCAGACCAAAGGGATGGAACTACCTGGCCTCCCCATAAATAGGAGAGTTGGCGACCATCTAAGCTGTGGTTGATTCCTTGAAGAGCAACACCAATCCATAAGAGATGGAACTAACTGGGCTCCTCTTAAATAGGAGTACTGGCGACCATATGTGGTGCGGTCAATCTCAGAGAGGAAAAGTCACACTCTTCTATACATTTCCATACATGAACCAGTCCCAAGACACCAAAGAGGGTATGGATACACACAGATCAATGACCCATTCTAAAAGATTCTGTGATGTCTCAATGTCCACGCATCAAGGATGAGTTTAGAATACATCAAGATCATAAGCCCTGAAGAAGCAGGAAAATATCAAGCAAGTATCAAGGCACAACTAAAAGGGAAGTGAATCAAAATATATTTCCCTGCCATATATAATGCTGTTTGATATATACAATATGTGTTGTACATGACAAAATGGCTAAGCTAGTCTGTGCAGGAAAATACAAGTCTATCTACAGATCGGTATGTATGCGGACTATCAGATCTAACATAGCATCTCTCTTCGAAGAAGGGGGTAACGCTGCAAGCTCCTGCCTAAGGGTATCTACACGAGCTAGCAGATCCGAGGCCAACTGCATGGTGGCATGATGCTCATCAATATATGCACTCATATTGGCAAGGATGCGGTCGTAGGATCTCACTCAAGCACTATCTCAGAATTGGCCATATCCCGGCGAGATAAAGATCATCCCGCTCTACAATCAATGCATCTCTGACTGATCTGGCCTTATCTCTATCCAATAGAGTAGTGTCTCTCCCAGCAAGAGCTATCAACATCAAGGCCCTAGCCTGATCTCTCTCAAAGGTCATCAGATGAAGACTCGCTCAAATATCGCATCTTTGAATGCGTAATCACAAGAACACTCAGACCGGGAGAATCTGCAAGAGCTGTTGGCAACCCAATGAATGGCTCCTCCTCTGTGGGAATATCAATGTCCTCTATGGGCTCCCCATCATCATAATCAATCCCTAGCAATGTGGATACTACCACAACCAATGTAGTCTTTGTCTCCATCCATGCAAAATACTCTGCAGAACAGCCCGGATGGCTAATAAAAAATGCAGCTAGCTCACGCTAATCTTAACAGGCATACACCCTGGATCTGTTCTCTACTGACAAGTGGAGAGAAGCCAAACACTGACTCAATGGCCCCTCAAAAGGATGGAAATCCTAGAACTAGTCAAACTAACACATCATGGCCAGTGGGTGGTAAGTAGTCATGTCCCTCAAACTAGCTAGAGGGAGATAATCCATGCCCGGAGCATGAGTGATGAAGCTGTAGGGTGAACAAAGCCTTGTACATGGAAATATATCAAATGGATCTCCAATCCCTTCCAGGAAAATAGACCAAGATGCAGGATCTGTACACTCTACATGCTGAAAGGAGTACGACATGGCTATCTCATGGGTAAAACAATACCCATGTCGTCGGAATGTGCCAATCGGTCTCAAGTGTGAAATGAACCACACGTACAACATGACCGAACTACATGTGAATACCCCTGCAGGGTAAGTACTACAATATGTGATCGACCTCAGCGTCTCTACTATAATCATTGGTACAATGGTCTGACCCTCCCTAAGAGCTCTCACTGCCACAATGACGCCAATGTCCAACTCATCCATGTACGGTGGCATGTATACATATAAAAATACACACAGTAGTAGTATATCTACTCTGGCCAAATGCCAATGATCCTCTGGCATGGTAAAATCCCTGAAATGTCATGTAAAACTATCCTCTAAGCCAAATCTGTCCATCAAAAAA
Organism: Panax quinquefolius; assembly: GCA_020205615.1. Lineage (NCBI taxonomy): Eukaryota > Viridiplantae > Streptophyta > Magnoliopsida > Apiales > Araliaceae > Panax > Panax quinquefolius. The sequence continues at coordinate 151,161 of JAINUW010000385.1, read as the reverse complement.
TGCTGGGATACAACGTGACCGGATGTGATATCATCCTGCACAACTTTACGCCTTAGCCCGATGAGGGTCATAAACTGTCGACTCATGTCACCGATAGCCATTTGCGCGCAAGGTCTATCCAGTGGCAGCGCCGTCAACCATGCGTACTCCTCTAAGATGGAGTCTCATGGGTACCAAACTAGAAGACCTGCCTCTCTGGTATCCAATGCTCCAGCATACCCTCTACAAAGCTCATGGAACTCAAACATCGGAGAGTTATAGTAAGATGTCGTAATAATCGATCTCTGATCACCACCACCGTGCTCAAGGTGAAATACTATTATACCACGATCTCAGACGGGATGCCACCAATACTGGTGGGGTATGATCAATACGGCTAACTGTCGAAGAAGACATCTGTACGGGCCGTGTCATAAGACCATCCAAGGGTCAATGTTGAATATCTCTGGACATACATACATATGCATAACATAATACATGCATGATGAATAATAGATGGCAATATAATGTAGGGAATAACTATAAATACATTCCTAAGTACATCATCATCTAATACATCTCTGTACAACTAAAATACAGGGAAATGAGGCACAGACGCCAAACTACTAATAGAGGCCTATCAAAAGATATAGTGAGAATGGGGCACAGCCACCCAGTGTCTAACAGAGGCCTATCAAAAGATATAACGAGAATATACATCAGAAGAAGACAATGGTGTCAATATCTGCATCATCAATCCTGTCCACCTGATGTAACTCCTCCCGAGTCACTAGATCTCCATCAACGGGGATGTCAGGCCTATACAATGGAGGATCTGCATCGAAAAAGCCATATGGGTCATCTGAGGGGTCAACGCCTGAGCTGGAAGGATCAAAAGTATCTGCCTCTGCCGGATCTCTGCCCAAGTGCCGGATAAAGAAATGTGCCTGGTCCAACTGCCAGGTCAAACTTTCAATCTGTGTCAAATGAGTAGAATCTCTAACACAGGCCATCCAATCCATCATCATCATGGATCTAGGAACCATATCCCCCATAAACTGCGTGGCGTGGGTCTAGGCTCCAATGGTACGAGGGGACCACCAATGCTGAAATATAGCCTGGGTATGTGGACCCTTTGATAGTGTAAAATAGTCAACACCTATCAAGGGGATATCAACGACGGGTGACTGTGAAACAGGCCAATAACGCCTGGAAGGAGGCAAGATCGGTATACGAATCTCTCCTGTGGTTCTCCTAATAGCACTCTCTCCTAAATAGAGTTCCCATCTTCCATCTATAAAGATAGGAATCCTACGGGTGGAAATCACGTACTCGACACCAGTCGGGTATGCATCCTTAAAACCAATGGCCAAGTGCTCCCCGGAATAGGGAATCCAAGTAATAGCATCAGCTGTCAACAACTCCAGCTATAGGAGACAATGAGTGAAGCCCTCAGCTACAGGGACCTGCGCCAGTATGAATAATGCCATCGCCGTCCTCGTGGATAGGTCTCCAAACCTAACACACTCACAGGACGCAAACATAAGAGCCTCTAGTAGGCCCAGAACTGCCAACACAAAGGCAAATATTTTCTGTCACTCAACACTCTTAACCTGTACATGAGAAATTACAAGAGAAATACTCACCAACAGAAATGGGTAAAATCCTAGCCAAGCCTCCGTCAAGCCCTGCGAATGTATGCGCATTACCTTAAGGAAATAGGCAAAGGTGTAGGAACCCCAGTCATACTCTCCGATACGGTCCACATGTCGTGTGGTACTCACTAAAGCGAATGGCACCGTAGAAGAGTTATCAGCTATGAAGTAGCCCCTAATGGTCATCAGGAACAATCGCCGAAGAATGTGATCCCTGACTCTCACATCATCGGGTATAGGCTCACTCAACAGCCCGCTTATTGCATCCATGCTCAATGGATCGGTACGAATGGTCCTGCCCTTGAGCGCCTCAGCCAGAACTCCTAGCAAGGATCGAACGAAAGTCGGGGTAATATCCGCCGTACATGGCACGGGATCCCCTCCAAACTCCATACTAGTGATAAAGCACCAACCCATCAGCGTCATCATCACCTCACAGTCCAATAAATGGAGAGACTGAGTCTGGTGAAACCAATACTCAGACAATGCCCTGAGGTAACCCCAGGGAAAATGATGGGGAAAAATGGAAAAGAAAGCTCCAATGCCCCAGCTATGCACAATCGCTCCATAATCAGGATGCAAAGCCTGGTATGTGGAGTGAATGTTGAACTAGTTCCCTCTAGGCTATGTAAATCCAGGAATCTACATCACAAAGTAGATCAACAATAGAATCCTTTACTCCTCATTAATAGAAAAAAGGGGTAGATCAAAATCTAGCTTTTACCTCATTTGCGTGCAAGTAAATCGAGGGATGTTTACTCAGATCACCCAGTAACTCTGGGATCATCACCTGGATGGGAAATCCCTATGGGGAACATGTGCAGCAGGAGTAGGGTCTGCAACTAGAACATCCTCATCCTCGTCCTCAACGTTCGACACATCAACCTGGACAGGACGTATCACCGCCTCCAGATTAACGATGAGGTTTGTCTAACGTAATCGAGGTCGAGGCACTTCAAGCCCCCTCCTCCGCATCACACCTAAAGTGGTCCTGCGGGAACTACTCGACTAGTCCGGATCCATATATCTGGACAAAAAGACTCCAAATCACCTCAGAAAGGGTGTGGTATATTTTAACCTAGAGCTTTTCAAAATACAGTTTTATGACTACATGCATGTATGCATTATTTTAACATATGTCTACAGTAGAGTTAAAAATGCATGACTACCCAATGCCTACATTTTGGAAATTTTTTGCCATAGTCCCCTTTGTAAATAGGAATATCCACATGCACATAGGCAGGACTAGGTGGCCATTTAGTAGCACACCTGCCCACAGTCATAAACATCCTACATGCATTAATACATCACAGTAAAATATTCGTAAGGGTAGCCTAATTACAAGGATTAGTTTGCTTTTTCACCTTAGCTCATTTGTCCTCAAATAGGATAAGAAATAGCAGAAAAAAGGTGCCAATTTGACTGTTTCAAAAGTTAGATTTTTTCACATCATTATGTTCAGCATGGTTTAATACTAACATTTGCTATGTTGAATATTTTTTATCACATCATATGAGCATGTATATTCACTACTATGTGTTTAGATGCATTTCATATCATAAGTCATTTTCCAACAGATAAAAACTGGAAAAGAAGACATTCATATGTTACCAGGACAGTGTAGAACACTTGTACGGTGACAGAATTTGCAGAAAGACGCCTGGACTCAACAAATCTGAAGAAGAGCTCTCGGGTTTCCTTCGCGGCGTAATATGAAAATAACTTATGATAGTAACGGGCAGCTTAAATCTACCCACGGCTGGCCGCAGGTGTACCTGCGCCTCCCTTGGGTGGGGCCCACCCCTCCGGCTCGGTCCAATTCAAGTTGCAAAGGAGTTCTCACAAGTTGAAAAGGACAAAACAAGAATAAAAATGCTACGCGATTGAGCAGAATAGCCTGAAATCCTGGTTTTCACGAGTTAAGTTGCGGCTTTACATATCACTCATTGGTATTAGCCCAAACATAGGGTACACTATACCGATGATCTCAGCTATTGCAAACTATATTCGGTAATACCTCACGAAGGTCCGATGCCATCAATTCAAGGTCGTAGCCCTAAAACCTTTTCCCCCAACGGGTTTTCATATAATCCATCCGTTGATGTACACGTCAACGAAGGTCAAGCAGCCTTGACATTATCCTCAACAGGGATCTTATCCGTTGATGTACATGTCAATAACGGTCAGGCAACCTTGACAACACCGACTGTTGGTAATAACTCCAACAGAACCGCGGAAAGACTTGGCGGTACAAACCAAGGAAGACCATCCTCATCGGGGAAGACCGATGATGGAATATGTTATACACATCCTCAACAGGCAAAGCTCTATCCCCACAGAATCTCTTGTACATGAGAGATACATCTTCAAAGTGAAGTCTGTATCAAGGATTAAGGACTTTGGTGATAACCCCAACGTCAACATCCTGGAAGCTCCTAAGAGCATTAGATTGCACATCCAAGACAGTTCATCAAGGTTGTCTTCTTCTTCACATTCATCAGCTCCAGGTGTGTAGTTTGAGCGAATTTAACTTTATCGATTAAAGTCGATTCTACTCGTATATTTGATATCACCACGTGGGTCCTTAGAGTCTTTAACTCTATCTTCATCTTTTGTAAGTCATACAAAATGGGCCTTTATGTTGACAATATCGCACTCGCACCCGCATATGATCTTCTACTCAATGCGTCAGCTACTACGTTCGCTTTTCTAGGATGGTATTAAATGATATGATCAAAATCTTCAACAGCTCGAGCCAACGTCTTTGGCACATTATACGTTCTTTTTAGTTGAAAAAATATTTAAGGGTTTTAGAAATGGGTTTTGTAATGGGGTCAATACAAAATTCGATTTCACGCTCTGGGAGTAGGCCAGGAAGTCTTCAAATATACGTCGGGAAATTTATTAACAATAGAAATATCATTCAAATCTTACGTATTTTTATTTAAATCCGTGACATGGGCTAAGAAAGCTTGACATCCATTTTTCATTAAACGAATATCTTTATGGCTTGATAAGACCGTGATTGATTTTAGTGGTTTGGCTGCTTAAATTCGTATAATAGGTTGGTTAGGAATATGTAAGCTAGCAACCTTACGAAAACAATCGATTTTAGCATGATGAGTAGTTAACCAATCAATCCCTAAAATCACATCAAATGCAAGTATTTTCAAAGAAATAAGATCTATAGGTAACGTGCGGTTACCGATTTGAATCAAACAAGACTTATAAACCGTGGATGTAATGAAGGTTTCTCCCAACGAAGTTTCAACAAATAAGTCAAAGTCTAATTTCTCCGGAGTCAAATTTAAACGTTGAGCACAAGTAGGGGAAATAAAGAAATGGGTATAACCGGTATCAAATAAAGTATAAACTTCACTAGCATTTATGATTATCTTACCCGTGATCACCTCGTTCAGGCTCCTCGCTTTTTGGGAGGTTACGACAAATGCTCTCCCTTGAACTACCGGTTTTGTCTTGTCTTGGACACACTTTGATGCCTCCATCCCAACTGGACTTGACTTTGGTGCATGACAAAATCAGGCTAGGTGGCCTTCTTTTCCATAATTATAACATGCTTTGGACTGCATCATGCAGTTTGTACTTATGTGTCCTTCCCCTCCACATTTGTAACATACGACCGGCGGTCGTTCTCCTTCCTTAACTACGGGTGCTGGTGCTGACGTCATTCCATCTTTGTTGAACCTTCTCTTCTTGAACTTTCCACTCCTATTTTATTGGCCATAATTACCACTGAAGTGGTTATCATTTCAGGCATGTTGATTCCCTCCACGTTTGTTGTCACCGCTTCGATGACTGCTACCACTGGTATTATCGACTTGTCGGCTGCTCTCTCTTGGTTGGGTTGACTCATTATCGCGCTCCAATAACTGAGCCCTATTCACAACATCTGAATATAAATACAGTTTATGAGAGATAAGGTATTAATGTATCTCGGGTTTCAAACCTCTTAGAAACATCCGCGTCATTCTCTCCTCGTTATCAACTAAGTGGGACGTAAACCGAGACAACTCGACAAACTTAGCTTTGTACTGCGCCACGGTTATATTGTTTTGCTCAAGCTTGATGAACTCTACCTCCTTTATGTGACGAATACTTTCAGGAAAGCACTTGTCGTTGAACAGCTCATGGAACTTCTCCCAAGACATCTTCAGTGTGGCAGGTTGAGCACGCTTTACAGATTCCCACCAGTAATCTGCCTCTGCACGCAATATGAAGGTGGCAAAGGGACCTTTTGCTCCTCGGAGCATCCCAAGACATCAAATATTTTATTGATCTGCTTTATCCACGTCTCCGCCTTAAGTGGTTTTGGCTCTCCAAAAAACTCCGGTAGTCCCAACTCCTTGAACTGCTTAGCGGTGACCGACCGTGAGTTGTCAGTGTTTCAACCTGCATTTTGGACAGGAGCCGCCTTCACCTGATGTTGCATGAATTACATAAAGCCTCTGACCATCCCATCGTTCACCATTTCATCTGTGTTATTGTTTTAATGAGGATTATTGTCTTCCTGTTGCACATTACCCTGGGCATTGATCGTTGGTGACTCAATGGTCTCATGTGCTTCATTGCTTATCTCAACATTTTTGGATGCCACTTTCAAATACTGCAACAAAACAAGGGTTAATTAACATATCACATATTATCCCTATACTCTGACCGACCGATTAAATACCAAATAAACTTAGGTAGGTCACACTAGCAAAGGAATTCCCCCGTCTCTCCCCTCCTAGTTCTTGCCTCACATCTCAGACAGGGATCATATCCCTAAGCTTTGATACCAACTGTGATGCCCCCAAAATAGGTATACATCACCCAACTTGAGTCGCCAAATGCATGGTACAAAAATACAAACACAACTTAATAATACAACTGTCGTGTAAAATACGACAAAATATAAACTGGGAGTTTTAATAAGAATATTGTCATCTAGACAATATCCACACTCAATGGAGTCCTCATTGCATTTATTGTCACACTATTTAATAGAATAATTAGGACTACTAATGCTATCATCTGGACCATCACTCCGTTCCCTGACCCGTCCCAGCTATAATCTCATTTTCTGAAGAGAACAGTGAAAGAAAGGGTGAGCTCAACTAGCCCAGTAAGAAATATTATGAATAAGATAATGCAGAATAAATTATCATTAGTCTTTAACAATGTTAAACTTATAAAATATAATAGACATCAAGTTTAACTGCAACGGAATAAGCAATCCATTAGAAGAGTCAAGTAGAGCATGATATCTAATGTCTTCTATGATTTAAAATGTTTTCATCAATTTTTATCGCTGAGACTCAACCTAATAAATAAACCACATCATCTAATCATCCCTGTACCACGGTCCAAGGATATTCATTAAAACATCAATGGTCATGACTATACCGAATAATCTCTGGTCATAATCATACCAAAAACTGTCCATCAATGCATTACAGGCCACTAAAGACTTTTATCCCATCATCTATAACATTACGGGTCATGATTATACCGAATGATCCTTGGTTATAATCATACCATTAAACAATTTATCTTGCACGTAAGCCAAAGATATACAACTGTAAAACCAATAATCAACAGTACATCTTCCATGTAAGCCAAAGATATTCAACTGTAAAATTATTTTTCGTGTGTAGCTAAAAAAATTAGCCCCATCATGCTTAACTCCAGAAATTCCAATATCTTAACACAATCTTATACATGTTAACGTGAGCCACCAATTTAAATTTTTTGGCCATCGGAGTTATAGAACTCCAGTTATACCCGTTTTTTTCAGAAAATCACAAAAATTAAAATGGTGATAACTTGGTCATTTTAAGTTGGAATGAACAAATTTTTGGACAATAGGTACTTTATACCATATATTTTCATGTCCCAAAAGGCCGTAATTTCTTTCACAAACTAAGTGGCCAAAAATGCCCTTTTAAATTTCTGGGCAATAGCTTTTTGGTACTTTGTAGTTTTTGACTCATTTGCTAAAATTAGTCCACACGAAAATCTACAACACCTTTTCCAGTGATTCCACTTGGATAAGTTAGAAAACTCATAGATCTAACTCTAGAATTTTACCAAACTCAAAAATTTGAAATATAATAGAAGATATGGTCAATTGAATTTCATTTTCCATTTTCACCAAAATCTGATTTTCAACCCTTTGTGATTTTTAAGAAACTTTCATGTTTTCACATAATAACCAACATAACTCATAACACTTACTAATACTACATATACCCTTAATTTTCATCAGTTCAATGCTTTTGTTATGACTTTCATCATAATCAACAGTCCAATGCTTATATTATGACTTTCATCATAATCCACATAAACAAATCATTTCCACATTTTAATAAGGAATGAATGCAAAGGATCATTCACCATGCATGTGGTAATCCACATAAACAGGTTATTTCAATAGATTAATAAAGAATGGAATAACTGAAGAATTCACCATGCATGCGGTACTTCGCATAGACAGGTTATTCCCAACAGATTAATAAAGAATGGAATAACTGAAGAATTCACCATGCATGCGATACTTGACAAAGTGAGTTATTCCCAAATGAATAATAAATAATGGAACCGTGTCATGCGTAAACGCACGATGTGATATTACGACGTAATAATAAAGAACGGAATTAGGTCAAAGTAAAATTGCGCACTAATGTGATATTCCAACATAATAATAAAGAATGGAATAACAACAGAATTTCACCATGTATGCGGTGCTTCAGACAGATAAAGTTATTCCAAATGAGAATAATAAAGAATGAAATAACAGAAGAATTTCACCATGTATACGGTAGTACACGTATATAGATTATTCCAACAGAATAATAAGGAATGAAATAACAATAGTTCTCTTCATGAATACGAAAGAAATAATACCCCTTACGAATATTGAAAGAAAATAATTCTCTTCATGAATACAAACGAAATAATACCCCTTACCTTAGAAGAAAGATATTGGAAAAGTGAGGTAGCAGACTTCTCTTCTTCTTTCTCTCTATAATTTCTCTTTCTAGAGTTTTAGTGAATTCGTAAGAAATAATGAAGGAATGAGCTTCTATTTATAGAAGAACTGAAAGTGGCTCTTGGTCTTAACGAACGGTCAAAATGACTCTTGGTAATATTGAAGAGACAACTACTATTTACGAAGGGACAATTAACTCTTGGAACACCGAAGAGACAAGTAACTCTTGGAAAACTGAAGGGACAAATAACTCTTGGAAAATTGAAGGGACAAATAACTCTTGGAAAACTGAAAGGACAAATAACTCTTGGAAAACCGAAAGGACAAGTTACTATTAAAACTTTAAACCAACGATCAATATTGATTTACTATTATAATTTCAACCAACGGTCTGAAAAATTAGCACATCTCCTCATGGAATAATATTGTACCCAAAAATGATTTGGACCGAAAAGAAATATATTTTTTGGGTGAATAGTACCCCGTGAATAGTACTTCGAGAATAGTAACCGGATGAATAGTACCCCAACACAAAAAGTGTCCCAAATGCCTGAGTGAATAATACTAGAGTGAATAGTAATCGGGTGAATAGTAAACCGTGAATAGTAACTTGTGAATAGTAACTCATGAATAGTATTATGACACAAAAAGTGCCCCGAATACCCGATTGAACAATATAACCTCTAGACATCAATTATTATCGAAATAAATGTCAATTTCCACTAACACAAATAATTTCAACACAATGGAACTATCAAATTCATCTATAATCAATACGAACTTATTCATCATTAATATTATAACTCACAATATTTAGCAACCAGGTCGTTCCCAGGAAAGAGGGGGCTTTCCGATAAGGATTTCTCCCTATTGGCGCGCAATTAAGTGACCAAACCTCTCCTTGACAGAACTTCTAGACATTGTAAATATTGCAATTTAATAATATGAACAACTTTGTCGTCTTAATTATTGATTTAATAATATAACATATAATGCAGATGATACTATGACAATAACTGAATCAATAATATGAGAGATATGATGTATCAATTACTGTAGCAATAATTGAGTATAACTGAGTGACTTCTTACGTAAGCATCAATAACCAATACCGTGTTACTACTATCTGACCATGCATATTCTTGTACTTTTACTACCTAGGGTAGTTCAACAGCTTTTAATTCAGTAACACTTTCGCCAAGTTATTTTTATAAAAAGATAATTACATCGTTTTCTTACTACAACAATACTTCCGTTGTGGGTTCACTAATGATTGTGCTTAGTCAATCATTATGGATATTCCCCGACAAAAAGAATATTCCCAGACCAAACGAATATTTTATAACAATTTGCTTACTTTGCAAAATTTGTAAATATCACCCACAATATCAAATCCACACCATAATATTAAAAAAAAATATTTCAAGAAATCTAAATCTTTATTCATAAAATTCGGGGTCTCACATGTAGGGTTAGCTAACCCCTGTACACGGTAATATAGCGAATGGATCTCCGATCCCTGCCAAGAAAGATGACCAAGATGCAACACCTGTACACTCCATAGGCTGAAAGGAGTATGACATAGCTATATCATGGGTGAAATAATACCCATGTCGTCTAAAAATGCCAATCGGTCTCAAGTGTGACATAAACCACACGTACAACATGATCGAACTACCTGTAAACACTCCCATTGGATAAGTACAGCAGTATGTGGCTGACCTCAGAGTCTCTACTATGATCATCGGTATAATGGTGTGACCCTCCCTGAGAGCTCTCACTGCCATGATGACTCCTATGTCCAACTCATCCATGTACTGTGGCATGTAGACATATGACAGTACGCACAATAGCAATACATCCACTCTGGCCAAATGCCAATGAACCTCCGGCTCAGTCCAGTTCGAGTTACAAAGGAGGTCTTACAAGTTGAAAAGGCCAAATCAGGAATAAAAATGCTATGCGATTGAGCGGAGTAGCCTAAAATCTTGGTTTTCACGGGCCAAACTTTGGCTCCACATGTCACTCATTGGTATTCGCCTGAATTTAACGTATACTATACTAGTGACCTTAGCTTTTACGAATCATGCTCGGCAATACCTCACAGAGGTCTGATGCCGCCAAACACAGGGTCGTAACCCTAAAAGTATCCCCGAAGGGGGTCAAATGCCGAAGTCAAACGTAGATAAAGTATCCCCGGCGGGGGTCACAATGCCGAAGTCAAACGTTGATAAAGTATCCCCGAGGGGGGTCACAATGCTGAAGTCAAACGGTCATAAAGTATCCCCGGTGGGGGTCACAACGTCGAAGTCAAACATTGATAAAGTATCCCCGGCGGGGGTCACAACGCCAAAGTCAAATGTTGATAAAGTATCCCCGGCGGGGGTCACAACACCGAAGCCAGACATTGATAAAGTATCCCCGGCGGGGGATACAACGCGATTTAACCATTGATGTACGCGTCAATGAAGGTCAAACATCCTTGACATACTCCCCAGCAAGGGTCACAACGTAATGCAATTATTGATACACATATCAATGAAGGTCAATCAGCCTTGACAGTTTGCCCAACATGGATCTATCCAGTGATACACACATCAACGAAGGTCATGCAGCCCTGACAATACATACTGTTGGCAGTAACTCCGACAAGATCATGATATATACTGGTGACATAAACCAGAGAAGACCATCCTCATCGAAGAGGACCTATGATGGAATATGTTATACACATCCTCAAATAAACAAAGCTTTATCCCCACATATCTCTTGTACACGAGAGGCACCTCTATGGAGTAAAGGTCTGTATCAAAGATCTAGGACTTCGGTGATATCCCCAACGTCAACATCTTTGAAGACTTGGATCGCACGTCCAAGACATCACTGATTATCATCCCCGACAGGATTAATAGGGAACTGACAATCATCCCATCATGTTGGGAAACAATCCAACAAACTATATAGATCATGCATTTGCATCATGTTGCTGCACATAGCATCATATTTATCTTGTTACATTTCAAGTGTCTAGGATTCTTTATCCTATCCATGCCTTGCATTGCATGAATATAATAAAGAGGGGCATCTGTAGACACTTAAAATTTTTGGCACACCTGTTACTGACATTGCAGGAGGGCAGATTCGTCTTTCAGAGATAACCCTGGAAGACAGCTCACATCCATTCCAGATACTACCGAAAGTTCAGTCTCAACCCCGAAACACACACCGAGAATCTCTATTCCAACCTCAGAGATAACCCCGAGTTTTGTCTTTGGAGATAACCCCAAGGAATGCCATTGCAGTTTCGATGATAACTCCGAAAATGATTGTTTCAAATGCATGCAATCAGCTTCAATCTCAAACCTCCTGCAAAGGCACTCATTCCAAAGACCCAAAGCTAACATCGGGAAGACAGGCACACTTACAGATGACCTTGCGGAATTCAAACACTTGCATCAGTCCAATCTCAGATGTAACCCTGAGCAACCTATCAGCCCAAACCGGAGATAACCCCGGTGAGGGGTCTAATTGTTATCTTGCCACCTCAACCTATGTGCGCCATCTCAATGTTTCATACATATATTTCTACAACAGCAATGTCCCATAAAAACCAAGGAGTTCTAATCCCGAGTGACTATTACGCGTGGTAGCACATCGAATAGAATTTGAAGCTTGAAGACCATGGGCATGGTCCCCTCTTCCTGACTCCATACAACCTCTAATCCCATGTAATTGCGTAACTCTTGACAAAAGCAGTCTGAAGAAGGTCTTGTACACCTCGTTCGGATGCTCGGATTGAAGTTCTGCAAGTTCGAGCAGACATCACAGTCCACGAGTGCACGTACATCGAGACGGCGGGACCCGCAAAACCTGGGGCACCCCGGGCAGTGGCAGGTGCATCTGCAGCTGCCGCAGGTGCACCTGCGGCTCCCATCTTTATAAATATTGAGCTTCGGGTGGCCATTTATAAGAGAAAAAAGGCGAGGAAGCCCTGTCCAATTTTCTCTGTACACATCCCATATTAAGTGCTTTCTCATTTCAAACACATGTTAGCTCACATATAGCTATATTTTACCGGCGGGAGCAGAGTGTTTATCCATATAGAGTCATAGAAGCCTGCATTAGCAGCCTACTATAAGCCTTCTCACACTCTATAAAGCCTTTCTCTTCATCTTTGCACACACTATTCTTCACATTGAGAGTCATGTTGTGTGTGTATGCCCGGACTTCGGTCCGTGGTTTTCATTTCTGTTTTTATATATACACTTATATATGTATATATTTATATATGGACTAACATTATCGATTTATGCCTCGATTGAGCCTGAGACTTATGTGCAGGCGTTTACTTGCTTATATATATATATATATATATATATATATATATATATATATATATAGGATTCCATCCATGAGAACCGGCTGTGTGAGCAACCCCTTTTTCGCTCATTGAAATTATTATTTTTATTTTTTGCTCCATCCAAAATTTCAACAGCCGAAAAAAGGGTTGCACAACAACCTATCACCATGGAACCCATATATATATATATATATATATATATATATATATATATATATATATATATATTAGCTGTAGTTTAATCGATATATTTACATTTCATCGGGCCTAAAGTTTACTTGAGGCCTTTTACCGCTTTTATTTACATTTAGTCCCTTTGAGTTTACTTCGTATGTTGATCGCCTTTTTATAACTTTATTTACTTTTCTGATCCCCCATGGAGGTGCTTTGTGGTGGTTGATCATGTCTTTATATATATATATATATATATATATATATATATATATATTTTACCGCTTTTATATATTTACATTTCCAATCCCCATGGAGGAGCTTCGTGGTGGTTGATCATGTCTGTATATATATATATATATTTACAACTTTTATATATATAACTACTTACTGTTTTTCATATAAACTGCGGCATCATGTGAGCCTAGGAATCATGTGATCACAGATTCATTCTACTGAATCTAGATTCGGTTCCCGTGATGGACATTTTCAAATGTATGGCGACTTGTACATTATTTACATGTTTGAATTTTCTTAGATGGTCATCATGCTTATGAGGGAGTTCTAAGATCGCTTGTGTATTATTTTCTCGAAGATACCTCGCATCTCAAAAATAAAAGCAAACCAGCCGAACATTTAATAATAAAATGGAAGCATGAAAATGTCTCAATTACTATTGAGCACAGGGTTTGAAAAACCTCTTTTACAAAACTTCACTGCTATATCATGTTTAAAACTAAAATTTTCATATAAATTCAAACCCTTTGTATATAGGTGCGAACGAGGCCTCGCACTACTTCCAAATAAATTGCACATTGATCCACACAGACACATACACACACACACACACACACATTCATATAACCATTTTTGAAAAGTGGCGGTCACCGTGGAAACACGGATGTCGGGGGGTGCCTAACACATTCCTTCCGCATAATCAAACCCCCGAACCCAAATGAATCTCGGTTTTACAGACCCGTATAGCAGTGTCACATCACTGGGTCAATGTGCAAACCTTTTCTCGATTGTGTTAGTGCAACCAGTTAAAAACACCAACTGGCGACTCTTACAGTCAAATCGTCGACATTATACATGTCGGACCTTTTTCACTTATTTTTTCAAACAAATCTCACATAAAATGAGAACACCAAAGAATAAGAAACGAAAAGGGATAAATAAAAATCCCAACATCGACACTTTTCCCGAATGTTCATGGTCTCTGGACTTACTCAGAATTTTTAAGCTACTATATGTGCTTCAGAATTGTTTTATGAGATGAGAAGTGCTATCCAATGTTTCATAGTACTTTGTAACTACTTGTTCAGTTATTGAAGAATAATCATATTATTCTCGAAGTGGTATTTATATAATACATTATTAGACTTGCTGAGCTAGTTATCCTCACTTCTTGCTTGAATTATATGATTGTAGCTAAGGTCGAGCGAACTGAGGGTTCTAGTAAAGATAAAGGCAAGGCGAAGATGAATGATTAGTTTATTCTGTAATAGACTAGTATGATTGTATGAATTATATTATGATGAACATAGAATGTAACGGTTTCAGAACCTGGGAACGGGATTTATTATTATTAATGTAATAAGAATGTCATTGATACACACATTTTGATGTTGTTTTAATAGAATGAATGTGCAGTTATGAGTACCGTGTAGCACAATCTGTCGGGTTGAAAGATACCCGAATTTGGGGGTGTCACATGTTGGTATCAAAGTAGTAGGTTATAAAGCTTAAGGGGGGAAGAACCTTAGGCTAATAACCTTGTTAGGGAAGGAAAAGTCTGAAGGAAGTAAACTCGAGTCAAATGAGTTAATAAGGTATTGAGGAAACTCAGTATCAAAAGATTTAAAAGATGGAAATTAATCCTAAATAAATTTAAATGTGATTTATGCTTAAACTATTATGTATTATGTACTAATCAACATGTTATGTGTTATTGTAGATGTCGATCGATAGCTTGATGTATAGAGATTTACACGTGGTGAGCAAAGAAACTATGAACAGAGTAGAGCCTGTACCTATGCCAGAGGCGGAGGTACCATTAGTGATTCTAGAAGAGTCAGAGCCAGAGGAGTACTTTTCTGAGGAGGACTACTCCGAGGGAGATATAGATATAGAATCATACCTTAATATGATGATCAATGTGGAGGAAAATATGGAGGTAACATCGGTTAATACGGTTGTGACGCCCCCAAAATAGGTATACATCACCTATTCTGAGTTGTCAATACATGGTATAGAAACAACTACAATTTTATTATTACAACAGTAAAACTGTGAGTTTAAATACAAATATTATCTTCTAGACAATATCTATACTCAAATAAATCCTCATCACATTTATTGATACATTATTTTACAAAAATGGTGAGGACTACTAAACAATTCTTTCTAAAACCTTCATTCCATACCCCAGGCTAAAGTATTTCGCTTATATTCTCGCCTCCCGAGAAGAAAAATGGAACAAAAGGAAAAGGGTGAGCTCAACTAGCTCAAGAAAGAATATTATGACTAAGATAATATACAACAAATTATCGTTAGTCTTCAACAGGAAAAATCTAAAAGAATACAATAGACAACAAATTTTAAATCAATATTCGCAGTGAAATAATAATTCATTAGAAGAGTTAAGTAGAGAATGCAAACTACTATCTTCTATGTATGAATTTAAAAGTTCATCGCTCTATCTTTTATCCCCGTAACATCAATCAATATATATCTGGAATCAAATATTCATCTTTGCACTCTGAGCCAAAGATATTCATCGATTGATCATGTTCATCTAAACACTGCTCATCTTTGCACTACGGGCCAAAGATATTCTTCAAAAATCATTCATCTTTGCACTACAGGCCAAAGATATTCCATAATATCATCATTTAAGACCAAGATGATGAAAATATTTTTAAAGAAACGAATCCAAAGGAAACAAAATGACAAGGATTAAGGATTAAGGATTCGTACTTTGTTTTATCCACGTCCAAAAATACCTCAAAAATAATCGTGAGTGGTGTAAAATTCAAGAATGATCAAAACATGGATACAATCAAAGCTAGTATCCGAATAGATATTTTGGACAAAAAGAAGAAATTTTATTTTTGGTGAATAGTGTCAGATACGTGAGTAGTCAAGCAAAGATACGTGAATAGTAACTCAGACACCAAAAGATAGAAATTCCACAAAAAACATCTTCATGCTTCATGAATAGTACTGCGTGAATAGTAACTCGTGAATAGTAACTCATGAATAGTAACTCGTGAATAGTAACTCATGAATAGTAACCCGATATGAAAAAGTTCCAAATTTGATAAAAAGTTTCAACCAATATTTCAAAGATAATGATATTGAAGAAATAATATCATTTGAGAAGAAAATAACATCCCTTACCTCGAAAGATTAGTACTTCTAGTTGAATAATGTATAGTCTTTGAGGAACTTACACCGCCTAACAATACTCAAAGTATACTCAAAATACTCACAAGAATACGCTCGATAATATAGAGAGAAAAACTTGAGCCGGTGTGATTTTCAATTCTAACCTAAGCACCTATTTATAGAAATTGCTTAGAACACCAAAGCGTAAAATTTAATAAATTAATATTATAATTTTTTCTACATCCTCCTACGCATTAAGCATCTGAATTCAAAGAACATGACATGTGTTAAAGATGCCCACCAAACACAAAAAACGTTTTGTGAATATAAATATTTAAAACTTCCAAAAATCAATTATTTGAACTTTCTAACTTCAATAATTCATAATAAATAGCCCTTTCATCGAAAATTTGAATCCTCGAGTTTTATAGGAAATTCAATTCTCTACAACTTTACGGAAGAAAGTTTTTCCGAATTCCAAATGAAATTGATCAAATCCACAAACGGCAATTTTACAGCTATAATCAAATTTCACCGATAAATGGGGTCCACCGACATGTTTAACATGTTTTAAACATTTATTGCAGAAAAATACTCTTCATCCTCGTATACTCATATATCCCACATTCGTTGTAAAAATATCACCATTATTATATTATTAAAATATAATAATATATTTAAATAATTATTTTATCGAGGAAAAGATAAAATTTCAATTTTCAACAATTGTCACATTAAAATTTTCTCCATCTATATCCACATAAAATTAATATTTTCCTCATCATATGAATCAATAATTAATTATTCACAAATAATATTACGTAATCACAATATTGACAACCGAGCGGTTCCTGGAAAGAGGGGGCTTTCGAATAAGAATTTCTCCTCATCTTGGCGCAATTAGGTGACCAAACCTCTCCTTAGATGAACTTTCTAGACATTGCCAATAATGTTATCTAATAATATTATTCGGATAATATGAATTATTGCTTCGATAATGAAAAATCTTGTATAATGACAATTATTAAAACAACAAAGAATATAAAATATCAACGCAAAGAATTATTAACTCAATAAAATATTTGAACGAAGAATTATCGTAACCATTATTGAGTAGTGCCTTCTTACGTAGAAGAATCAATAATTGGTGCAATACTGGTATCTTCTTGTGTTTTAACCAACGGGTATTTTAACAAAGATTAATTGGTAACAACTACGCCCAGTTATTTTTAAACCACTTATATTTGTCGTTTTCTTCATCCAATCGCTTTCAGTTATGGGGCCCACATTATGGTCATACTGTCAGTAAATTTAATATTCCCGACAATGATCGAATATTCCACGACCAAACGAATATTCCCCACAACAATGAATATTTTATAACCACTTGCTTATTTTGAAGTATTTATGTATTTTACCCCTAACTATCCACATTAATCAAATCAACCCTTACTATTTCAAAATAATAAATAGAGAAAATTAAATTTCATTAATAATAAGTTGGGGTCTTACAACGGTGGTATCTACAAAAAAGTCAACACCTCCAGATGCAATGAGAGCATTGTATCCGGCGATTATTTAACGCGGGACGTCTGTTACTGGCACAGTTAGTAAAACCGTGGAAGGAGATTAGTGATCTCCATGAAGATAAAGTGTCTATAGAAGTAGATTTTGAGATTGAGCATGACGAGAAGGTGCTCATAAAGGATAAGGCGATGGATTGTAAGAATGAGGTCGATGAGCTTCATAAGAAACTGGTTAAGAAAGACCAGAAGATAGCACAGTTGTCTTACATCCATGAGAGTGCTTATGAGGATTTCAAGCTGAAAATTGCTTGGTATTCCATTGAGGCGGGGCAAACTCGACATACTATTCGTCGAGATATTGTTTCGATTCTAGCGAATCAGAAACATGAGAATGTCGTGAGGTAGTATTAGTAGATCGGTAGATCTTTTTGTATATGTGTAGTGACGTAAAACCCTCTTTTGTATAATTAAAGGGTAGTCTTTTTGTAAATCCCAATTTTTGTAGAAGTCAATCGCGGGATAGTAATGTAATAGCTCTTGGCTATGGAAGAAAATTGTAAATAGTTTTAAACTATGAAGAAGCATATGAATATATTAAAGTTTTCATTTAATATGCTTTGTTATGGTATGAGTTGTTGTTTGGCGAATAATAACTAAGTAAGTAAATAGATAATAATGAAATTTTATTTATTTAATTAGAAAATGCCGCCAAGAAGAAGACAACGTAATTCGGAAGTGGAATCACATAACGATAACCAAGGGGGTCAGAATAACCCTATGTAAGAGTTTGTTAATTTATTAATGGATGCATTTAATCAAACCGGGAGATGAGCACTCGTAGTCCCTAGGGTAGCCAGAATGACTACCTTTAAAGAATTTAAATGCGTAGGTCCACCGGAGTTCAAAGGAACGACGGACCCAATAGAGGCCCAGACATGGGTGAAAGAAATAGAGAAGGCATTTGTTATTACAAATGTAGCTGAGGCCCAAAAGATTTTTTTTGTGACTTACATGATGAAAAGGGAAGCCAAATTTTGGTGGGAGGCTCACCAGGGTGGGGCTAGAACAGATGCGGTAACGTGGGAACAATTCAAGAAGGTTTTCTTCGAGAATTTTTTCCCTACAAGCATGCAAGGGAGGATGGAGATTAAGTTCTTAGAACTTAAACAAGGGGACATGACAGTTCCCCAGTACGTGGCCAAATTCAATGAATTGGAAAGGTTTGCTCTACACCAAGTAGACACTGAGGAGAGGAAGGCCTGTAGGTTTGAGCAGGGCTTGAAACCCTGGCTCTATAGTAGGATTTCTGTGTTCCAGAGTGCTTCCTTTGGGACCATTCTGGAGAAAGCAATTATTGTTGAAGGTTGTAGTGAGGCGTTGACCCAATACCACAAAGAGAGAAAGAATAAGATCAAGGGAGATGGAGGAACCAAGGTAGAGAGTGCCAGTGGTAGTGGCAGTATGCCAAAAAGAAAGAATTTTAACTCCGAGAATACTGGAGTGGGAGAAGGGGATCCTAAGTGTAGGATTGAAGTGTGTAAGATATGTGGAACGACTCATTTAGGAGTCTGTCTGAAGGGGAAATTAGTTTGTTATAACTCTGGACAGGAGGGTCATATATCACCCAATTGTCTTAATCCTAAGAAAAACCATCATTGTTTTGTTTGTGGGTCGATGGACCACATGGCAAGAAATTGCCCAAAGAAGGGGTCAGAGGAAAGTAAGGGTGCAAGTAGTGGTAAATTAGCTATCAATGGACCACCATCGTCGGGTAAACCTATGGCCCGTGCTTTTAATGTGACGGTCCAAGATGCTGTTACATCAGCGAATTTAGTAACATGTATCATTCTAGTCAATACAATTAATGCTTATGTGTTGTTTGATTGGAGTGCTACTTTTCTTTTATAGCATATGAATTTGCTAAGTGATTAAGTTCATTCCCGAAAGGATTATAAATACCTTTAAATGTTAAGGTATAGAATGAGGAAATAACTCTCGTTGAATATATTCATGGGAATTGTTTCATGGATAATAGAGGCAATAAAGTATCGGTAGATAAGTACCAATAAGGTTGAGAGAACTTGATGTAATTCTCGGTATGAATGGGTTAATTAACCATAGAACTTTAATAGATTGTCAGAGGAAAAGTAGGAATCTTCAGTTTTCTAAGAAAACCCAAGGTAGTATTTTACGGTAATAACCAGGACGTTCTTATTGTCTAACCATGACGCAAGCTAGGAGAATGTTGAGGAAGAGGTGTATAGAATATATGTGCCATGTTGTGGACACCTAGAGAGTAGGAGCACTAATTTTATTAGTAAATAAGAAGGATGGATCATTACGTTTGTGTATCGACTATCATGAGTGGAGTAAGTTAGCGGTTGAGAATAAATACCCATTGCCCAGGATTGATGATCTATTTGATCAGGTTAAAGGGGCAAAGTATTTTTTTGATAAAGTTATGTAAGGGGAATTGTCAGTTGAAAGTAAGGAAGAAGGATGTACCTAGGACGATGTTCAGAACTCGTTATGGATATTACGAGTTTTTGGTTATGTCGTTTAGGTACTAGTCTATTTTGAGACGCCAGAAGATCACGTTGAACATTTGAAGATAGTGTGGAAAACACTATGGAGGAAGAAGTTAGATACATAATTCACTAAGTGTGAATTTTAGCTTAAAAGATATACAGATTTTAGGACATGATATTGATAAGTATGTTGGAAATGAGAAGTGAGAAAAAGAGTTTTTAGGAACTAAAAAGGAAGGTTTAGTGAGGCATCTGTATTATCTTTACAAGATGATACGGAGAACTTTGTAAGTTATAGCGATGCTTCGCATAGAGGATGAGGTTGCATGCTCATGTACCATGGAAAGGTCATTGCATATGCATCACGCCAGTTAAAGGATTATGAGAAGGTTTGTCCTACTTATGATCTAGAATTGGCAGCTGTAGATTTTGAATTAAAAATCTGAAGATAGTATTTATACGGGGAGAAGTGTGAGATATACACGGACTATAAGAGTCTGAAATATATCTTCACACAGAAGGAGTTGAATATGAGTTAGAGAAGGTGATTAGAATAGATAAAGGATCACGACTGTGATATCTTATATCATACAAGGAAGGTAAACGTAGTAGCTGATGTGTTAAGTAGGAAGGGTAGGGAAAAGCTATTAATGTTAATGACTCAGAATGAAGTTAAATTACTGAATGAAGTGGTAGAAATGTTATTCACAATGTAGACTCAATCCACGAAAATGGAACGAGTTAAGGAAGTACAACTAAGTAACAAGGAGTGCAAGCGAATGAAAAAGAGGATCAAGGAGGAAGAAAAGATCAAGTATAATATTGTTTTGAAGGAGGAATTTGAGTTCCAAATAATTCTAAAGTTAAAAGAATAATAGTGAGTGAGGCTGTAGTTCGAGGTGCTCGATACATTCAGGTAGTACTGAGATGTATTAAGACCTTTGACAGAACTTTGGTTGGCCAAATATGAAAAGAGAGATAGCATAATGTGTTAGTAAGTGCTTAACTTCAAATTCAGATTAATGATAGGAAGGAACAAGTCTTGAGAAATAAGATAATTCCTTCAGTGAAGGTAAGTTGGATGAACCACAATGCCAAAGAAGCAACGTGGAAACTCGAGATTAAAATGATGGAAAATTTTCCTCATTTGTTTATGTATTGTAGTGAGATTCCGGGGATAGAATCCTTATAATAGGGGGAGAATATAACGCCCGAGAAAATCGGATTTTATGAGAATTAAAATTTTTATTTTTATGTGGATTAAATGAATTTAATTGATTATTTATGTGAGTAAGCTATTTGAAGGTCGTTCTATGACCTAGAATGTGCGGATGTGGTTAGGATTTTTGCTACGTGGTAGAATTAAAGTGTTTGAATTTCCAAGACGAAAATAAAAGTTTTCTGAGAAATTTTCATAAAAACACTATTCACTGATTTTTGCTTGGGAATTATTTTTGAACTTCCGAGTAATACGTAACGATAGAATATCGAGGTGAGGTGGATTATGTAATAATAATTCACGTATGGCACACACAATTTTTCACCTGCGGACTAAATTTCAAAACGTTAAGAAAAGTAAAGCGTTAAGGAGTTAAACAATGATCGTATGATACATAAGTATTGTACGAGGTAATGAATACGAGTATGATACGAGGTATTATATGAGTATGTATGAATGATGGTATGTCGTATATGATGAATAAGTATATGAGTTGGAATACGAGATTAATACTTAGACAATACGTTCGAAGGCTTTAAGCCATATGTAATGGACTTGTAGGATTGTGTAGGAAGTTGTAAAAGTCTAATTGGAATTATGCAAGCCCAATGGTAGGAATGGTTAATTCCAATGTGAATTAATGAACAAGCCAATGTTGGTTTAATGCAAGCACAAAGTATAAGTTAAGTTAATTAAACTAAAAGCCCAAAGTAAGAACCGGATCTGTGGATTGATCCAATGGGTAAGGATAACCCATGTGGGCCCCATGATCACATGGGTGATCTTGGTGGGCAAGCAAAGGATAAGAGTGGTGATGACCAAGTAAGCTTGATGGCTAAGTAAAGTGCTTATACTTGGTGGCTAAGTAAAGTGCTTATACTTCATGGCTAAGTAAATGAATAGTAAAGAGGTGATTAAGGAGGTGGGATGATTTAACGACTAAACTACCCTAATCTAGGATTTCCTATAAATAGAATGAGTGTTGGATCATTTGTTGCTTGTTAATTTCATCCAACATTATAAGTGTTTATTGGTTAGAGAGGAAAAGCTAGAAAAGCTAGTCTTTCATAGTTGAAGAAGAAGAACAAAGTTGAACTTGAAAGGTAATGATCCTAGACTATTAATCTTCCATCTCTTCAATTATAGGTTGATAAGAGAAGTTATGATTGGTAGACATGTATGCTAAGAAATAATAAGAATGGTTAATCAAAGGACTTAAATCTTAATAAGTAATGAATAAGTAGTTTATACTTTTATAAGTTATAAACTCATGAAGAACAAGTAAGAACTTATCATGTATATAAGTTAAGGAAATATGTATGTTAAGATGTTAGTATGACAGAATGAATCCATTTGAAGCGATGAACAAATCTTAAGTAACGAAGTTATGGCGGAATTCACGAGTTTGGACGATAATCGTCGAAATCGTGAAATTCTTGGAATGGAAGTCAAATTTTGATATTGAGCTCGGAAACGTTAGTTTTCGATGGGGATAAGTCTTATTTGGCATTATAGAGTTACAAACTCAAAAATGACTGAATTCCGACATAGAACGAAGAAACGAGTATTGAACGTTTATGAACGTTTATCGCTTTCGTTAAAATGAACTAAAAGGTGAATTTCGAGTTAACAGATTCAAAAATGAAAAATTCTTGCATGAGCACTTAGAGTATGTGATTTGTGAGCTAATGGCTTTTGAACGAGCCAATTCAGACTTAAAATGAATAATTTAGGAGTTTGGGAAATTTGTTTATGTAAGAAATCTGTCAAAATTATATGGTACTGAGGTCCGGTGTTGCAGCGCTAGCCAAAACACACTAAGTGGCGCCAGTAGCATGGCAAGATCCATTAGCCAAGTAAGAGTTATTGCCACATGCATGTGATATAGAAGAAAGAGATAATCTTTGCAACACTATGTCCCGGGTCCTAGTCTCTCGAGACTCACATGCATGCAACGCGAGTCCAAGAAGAAAAGTTAGGCCATGATGCCAAAGATTAGGTGAAGCACAAAGAGGAAAGATTATGAATGTAAAGGGAAAGTAAATTGATAATGGTGAGTCATATCAATACTAAACCTAAAGTAACATCAATTAAGATGTTGAAAACCTTAAGTTAACGACTAAAGGTTGAAAGAAAGATTAATTGAACGTAAGTTATTAATACCAAAATGATGAACGATAATAAGCCGTAAAGGCAGATAAATACTTAAAACGAGTTTTGTTAATGAAATAAGTACGATTAAGTATATGAAATGAAAGATAGTTGATTGATGATGAATTAATTAATTTAAAGTTGTAAGACCCCAAATTATTAATAAATGAAATTTATTTTCCTCTATTTTTATTTTGAAATAGTAAGGGTTGATTTGATTAATGTGGATAGTTATGGGTAAAATACTGTGCAAATATTTGAATAAGCAAGTGGTTATAAAATATTCATTATCGTCGGGAATATTCGTTTGGTCGTGGAATATTAAATCTTTGTCGGGGAATATTAAATGCGACCAGTATGATCTTTTATGGGCCCCATAACGGAAAGCGATTGGATGAAGAAAACGACAAATATAAGTTGTTTATAAATAACGGCGTAGTTGTTACCGTTAATACTGTTGGAATACCCGGTGGTTAAAACACACTAATACGCGTTGTTGAACAGTAGCACACGGTATTGCACCAATTATTGATTCTTACGTAAGAAGGCACTACTCAATAATTGTTACAGTAATTACTGTTCAGTATTTTATTTTATTGATTCAATAATTGCTGCATTGATATATTATATTACTGTTGTTTCAATAAATTGTCATTACACAGTATTTTCCATTATCGGAGCAATAATTCATATTATCTTAATAATATTATTAGAAAACATTATTGGCAATGTCTAGAAAGTTCTGTCTAAGGAGAGGTTTGGTCACCTAATCATGCCGCCAGATGGAGAGATCCATATTGGAAAGCCCCCTCTTTCCTGGGAACGGCTTGGTTGCCAGTACTGTGATTCTGTAATATTATTTGTGAATGATTAATTATTGATTTATATGATGAGAAAAATATTGATTTTATGTGGATATAGATGGAGAAAATTTTTAATGTGACAATTGTTGAAAATTAATATTTTATCTTTTTCTGATAGAATAATTCATTTAAATATATTATTTTAATAATATATTAACGGTGATATTTTTATAATGAATGTGGGATATATGAGTATATGAGGAGGAAGAGTATTTTTGTGACATTAAATGATTAACACATGTTTTGTGTGTCGGTGGACCCCATTTCTTGACTGAAATTTGATTATAGCCTGTAAAATCGCCCGTTTGTGGATTTCGGTTAATTTCTGTTTGGAATTTGGAAAAACTTCCTTCTGTAAAGTTGTAGAGAATTGAATTTCCTATAAAAACACGCAAGATTCGAATTTTTTGATAAAAGGGCTTTTTATTATGAATTATTGAAGTTTCGGAGTTCCGAAATAATTGATTTTTGGGAGTTTTAATTAATTATTTTGAGAAAAACGTTTTTGGTGAGTTTGTGAACCTCATTTAACATGTGCTATGGCTGAAATCAGATTTCAAAGGTGGGCTAAGGAATTTTGTTTATAAATAATATTATTATATTCAATTTTCTGCTTTGGTGTTCTAAGCAATTTCCTATAAATAGGGTGCTTAGGTTAGAATTGAAAATTACACGAAACTGAAGTTTTCTCTCTATATTATCAAGCGTATTCTTGTGAGTATTTTGAGTATACTTTGAGTATTGCTATACTCTTGATGTTCAAGTCATAGCTTTATATCCTGTTTTTCAACTAGAAGTCTTGTCTTTTCGAGGTAAGGGATGTTATTTTCTTCTCAAATGATATTATTTCTTCAATATCATTATCTTTGAAATATTGGTTGGAACTTTTTATCAAATTTGGAACTTTTTCATGTCGGGTTACTATTCATGAGTTACTATTCACGAGTTACTATTCTTGAGTTACTATTCACGAAGTTACTATTCACGAGTACTATTCACGAAAGCGTGAAGATGTTTTTTTGTGAAATTTCTATCTTTTGGTGTCTGAAAGTTACTATTCACGATATCGGACTATTCACGATACAAACCTATTCACGAATACGACACTATTCACCGAAAAATGAAATTTCTTCTTTTTGTCCAAAATATCTATTATGGATACTAGCTTTGATTGTATCCATGTTTTGGTCATTCTTAAATTTTACATCACTATGATTATTTTTGAGGTATTTTTGGACATGGATAAAACAAAGTACGAATCCTTAATCCTTAATCCTTGTAGTTTTGTTTCACTGGATTCGTTTCTTTAAAAATATTTTTCATCATCTTCGATCTTAAATGATGATATTATGGAATATCTTTGGCTGTGTAGTGCAAAGATGAATGATTTCTTGATGAATATCTTTGGCCGTAGTGCAAAGATGAGCAGTGTTGAGATGAACATGATCGATCGATTAATATCTTTGGCCGTGAAGCAAAGATGAGCAGTGTTTAGATGAACATGACTAATCGATGAATATCTTTGGCTCAGTGGTGCAAAGATGAATATTTGATTCCGTATATATTGATTGATGTTACGAGGATAAAATATCGACGATGAACTTTTAAATTCATATATAGAAGATAGTAGTTTGCATTCTCTACTTAACTCTTCTAATGAATTGTTGTTTCACTACAGTTGTTGATTTAAAACTAGTTGTCTATTGTATTCTATTAGATTTTTCCCTGTTGGAGACTAACGATAATTTGTTGTATATTATCTTAGTCATAATATTCTTTACTGGGCTAGTTGAGCTCACCCTTTTCCTTTTGTTCCATTTTTTCTTCTAAGGAGAGCGAGAATGTAATGCAGTACTAGTCGGGTATGGAATGAAGGTTCTAGAGAGAGTTGTTTAGTAGTCCTCACCATTTTATAAAATAATGTATCAATAATTATGATGGGGATTTATTTACGTGTGGATATTGTCTAGATGGCAATATCTGTATTTAAACTCACAATATATATGTTGTAAGTATTTTGCACGACAAATGTATTAATAAAGTTGTAGTTATTTACATACCATGTATTTGACGACTTCGAAATGGGTTGGATGGAATGGACCTATTTTGGGGCGCGTCACGGTTGGTATCGAGCTTAGGATATATGATCTCCGGTGGAGATCGGGGAATAGAACTAGGAGGGAGAGACGAGTAAATCCTTCGCTAGTGTGTCCTACCTAAGCTTATTTGTTAGTTGGTCAAGATATAGGGATATTATGTGATATATTGATTTCCTTAATTAACCCTTGTTTTATGACGATGTTTGAGAATGTCGAACGAGAATATTAACATGGAGTAAATGAGACCGTGGAGATGCTGTATTTACCAACGAGGAGAACGTGCAACAGTGGGCAATGTACCTCCCGTGAACAACACCAACTGGCGAGCGATGATGAACGAGGGATGTTTAGAAGCTTTTTGCGGTTTATGCAAAATCGACGAGGAGACTCGTGTTCAAAATACTGAGGAGGAAATGATAGCAATTCACGGGTGGTCACAACCAAGCGATTCAAAGAGTTGGGACCACCGAATTCAGGAAAAGCCGGATCCGATTAAAGGCGTAGACGTGGGTCAAACAAATTACCAAGATATTCGATGTCTTGGGATGCGGGAGAATAGAAAGTTCCATTCGCTACTTTTATGTTCCGTAAACGAGGCGGATTCTTGGGGAATCATGAAGCGTACCCATCCAAATTTGCACTTTCGGCATGTCATGGGAGACGTTTGAAGCAGCTCAATGACAAGTACTTCCCCGAAAGTATTCGTCGTATGAAGGAAGTGGAGTTTATTAGGCCGGCGCGAATAACATGGCGGTGTCCCGGTGATGAGGCGAAGTTCGCGAGTTATCGAGTTTGCACCTCATTTGGTGGAGAATGAGGAACGTATGACGCGGATGTATCTCGAGAGGTTTGAAACCCGACATACGTCGTTATCTCATTTCTCATAAATTTTCTCTTTATTCGAGATGTTGTCAATGAGGCTCGATTGTTAGAGTGAGATAACGAGTACGTTCAACCGAGGGACCATAACCGAGGATCATCATCAAGATAGCGATCATCGAATAATGATAACCAAATGGAGAAAGAAGAATACGGACAAAGGCGGTAACCACTCTGGTGGTAATCGTGGCCATGAAAATAGAAGAAGCGAGTCGGGAGGAGATTTTAAAAAGAGGAGATTCAACAACGACCATGTGAAGAGTTCAACGTCAGTAGCAACTGGTTCCAAGGGAGGAGAAAGACCACCGATCGTATGTTACAAATGCGGGAAAGAGGGACATATTAGCCCAAACTGCCCACAACAGTTTAAGGTATGCTATAATTGTGGAAAAGAAGGACATATCGCTCGAGATTGTACGGTATCGAAACCCAGTCCACCGGGAATGGTGACTCAAAAGGATGTCCCAGAAAAGTCAAAGATAACGATTCCTGGAAGAGCGTTTGTCGTGACCGGTCAAAATGCGAGGAACCCGAACGAAGTTAGCACGGGTTAGTTAATTATAAATTCTTGCGAAGTTTATACCTTACTAGATACCGGTTCTACCCATTCTTTTATCTCTTTTGCTTGCGCTCAACGTTTGAACTTGACTACGGAGAAATTAGACTTTGACCTATTTATGGAGACTCCATTAGGAGAAACTTTCATTACATCCGTTGTTTAGAAATCTTGCTTGATTCAGGTTGGCACTATCACATTACCTGTTAACCTTATTTCTATAGAGATATTTGCTTTTGATGTGATTTTAAGGTTAACTACTCATCATGCCGAAATTGATTACTTTCGTAAGGTTATTAGTTTTCATATTCCTAAGCAACTTTGTTATTCAATTCAAGCAATCAAACCATTGTAGTCAAACATTTTCATATCAAGCTATGAAGTCATTCGTTTATTACTTGGATGTCAAGTTTTCTTAGTCCATGTTATGGATTTGAATAAAGACACGTCAGATTTGAATAATATTCCCGTTGTTATTAATTTTTCCTGACGTATTTCCTGAAGAATTTCTTGGTTTACTCCCAAAACCTGATATTAAATATTGTATCGACTTTGAACCCGGTACAAAACTCATTTCTAAAATCTCATATCGAATGGCTCCTATTGAACTTCAAGGAGTTAAAAATTCAACTATAGAATTTGGTACTGAGCCTTTATCTGGTGACTTCCTTTGTGGAATGCACCGCCGACTCTCGTAGGGGACACCATATTCGCGCGATAGTAAAACTGATAGGTGTCATTGTAACGTCTATCCAAGGTTGGGATATGAGTCACAAATTGAGAACAACCTAAGTCGAGAATCGAAATCGTAGCTTTCAGGCTTAGTTGGTTATTATCGGAGATTCGTTGAAGGATATTCTCGAATCGTTATTCCATTAACGCACTTGGTGACTCGTAGAGATACAAAATTCGAATGGAGCAAGGAATGTGGGAAGAGCTTGAAGAACAAAGAGGAGACTCATTTCAAAGACATGTTACGACCATGCCATCCTGAAAAAAAGCAAACGTGGTAGGCGACGTGTTGAGTAGAAGATCGTTATACAAGTACGAAAATACGATATTGTCAAAGACTCATTTCAATAATTTACAAATAATAGAGATGGAGATGAAAACTCTAGTTACCCACGTGATGATATCTGAGTATAATCGACTTTAATCGATAAAGTTAAAGCTGTTCAAGCTACACACCGGAGCTGATGAATTTGAAGAAGGAGGTGCAAGAAGTTGTTATTTCAAAAGCGAGAATCGGTGAGGTGAGGAAAGCTCAAACCTTCGATTTATTAATCCATTTGAAATTCTCGATCGAATAGGAACTGTGGCCTATAGACTCGTTTTACCGCCAAGTATGACGCGTGTTCATAACGTTTTTCACGTATCGATGTTACGTAAATATGTGGACGACCCAAACTACGTCATTGAGTTAGAACCGGACGAGATAGCCGAAGACTTAATGTACGAGGAGGTACCTGCCAAGATCTTGTAGAGGAAAGAACATGTCCTATGTACCGAGGTTATACCACAAGTTAAAGTTTTGTGGAGAAACCATGCTATTGAGGAAATGACCTGGGAGTTGGAAACGGAAATGAAAGCGGGGTATTCTCATCTTTTCAAAACACCATGTACGTACGTCAATTTCGAGGACGAAATTTCATAAGGAGGGAAGGTTGTAAGACCCCAAATTATTAATAAATGAAATTTATTTTCCTTTATTTTTTATTTTGAAATAGTAAGGGTTGATTTGATTAATGTGGATAGTTATGGGTAAAATACGCAAATATTTCGAATAAGCAAGTGGTTATAAAATATTGATTATCGTCGGGGAATATTCGTTTGGTCATGGAATATTCGTACTGTCAGGGAATATTCGTACGACGGCGCAGTCTTTTGTGGGCCCCATAACGAAAAGCGATTGGATGAAGAAAACGACAAATATAAGTTGTTTATAAATAACGGCGTAGTTGTTACCGTTAATACTATTGGAATACCCGGTGGTTAAAACACACTATCTGGCGTTGTTGAGCGAAGTAGCTTTGCAGTATTGCACCAATTATTGATTCTTACGTGAAGAAGGCACTACTCAATAATTATTACATAATTCTTTATTCGATCAAAGATTTTATTTTATTGATTCAATAATTCTTTGCGATTGATATATTATATTACCGTTGTTTCAATAAATTGTCATTACACAAAGATTTTCCATTATCTGAGCAATAATTCATATTATCTTAATAATATTATTAGAAAACATTATTGGCAATGTCTAGAAAGTTCTATCTAAGGAGAGGTTTGGTCACCTAATTGCCGCCCGATGAGGAGAGATCTATATTGAAAGCCCCTCTTCCTGGAACTACCGGTTGCCCGATCTTTGTGATTCTCGTAATATTATTTGTGAATAATTAATTATTGATTTATATGATGAAAAAATATTGATTTTATGTGGATATAGATGGAGAAAATTTTAATGTGACAATTGTTGAAAATTAATATTTTATCTTTTTACGATAGAATAATTCATTTAAATATATTATTTTAATAATATATTAACTATGATATTTTTATAATGAATGTGGGATATATGAGTATATGAGGAGGAAGAGTATTTTGTGACATTAAATGATTAACACATGTTTTGTGTGTCGGTGGACCCCATTTCTTGATCGAAATTTGATTATAGCACGTAAATCGCTTGGTTTGTGGATTTCGGTTAATTTACATTTGGAATTTGGAAAAACTTCCTTCCGCAAAGTTGTAGAGAATTGAATTTCCTATAAAACCCATGAGATTCGAATTTTCTGATAAAAGGGCTATTTATTATGAATTATTGAAGTTTGAGTTCAAAATAATTGATTTTTGGGAGTTTTAATTAATTATTTTGAGAAAACGTTTTTGGTGAGTTTGTAAACCTCATTTAACATGTGCTATGGCTGAAATCAGATTTCAAAGGTGGGCTAAGGAATTTTGTTTATAAATAATATTATTATATTCAATTTTCTACTTTGGTGTTCTAAGCAATTTCCTATAAATAGGGTGCTTAGGTTAGAATTGAAAATTACACCAGAAACTGAAGTTTTCTCTCTCTATATTATCAAGCGTATTCTTGTGAGTATTTTGAGTATACTTTGAGTATTGCTATACGGTGCGAGTTCAAGTCATAGCCTATATCCCAAATTATTTCAACTAAAGATCTTGTCTTTCGAGGTAAGGGATGTTATTTTCTTCTTAAATGATATTATCTCTTCAATATCATTATGCTGAAATATTGGTTGGAACTTTTTATCAAATTTGGAACTTTTTTATGTCGGGGTTACTATTCATGAGTTACTATTCACGAGTTACTATTCTTGAGTTACTATTCACGAGTACTATTCACGAAGCGTGAAGATGTTTTTTTGTGAAATTTCTATCTTTTGGTGTCGGAGTTACTATTCACGTATACGGCACTATTCACGTATACAGCACTATTCACGAATACGACACTATTCGCGAGGTTGGTAAAACTTAAACGTAAATACGTTTAACGGATGAGTGTTGATCAACATAGAGTACTATAGGCTGATCACCTAGAAGTGCTCATAAAAAATATCGGACTTATGGTCTTAGTATCGGGATGTCCTTTTCATGAATAAAAACTAAAGAGAATGTTCATGGTCTCTGGAACTACTCAGAATTTCTAAGCTACTATATGTGCTTCAAAATTGTTTTATAAGATGAGAAGTGTTATTCAATATTTCATAGTACTTCGTAACTACTTGTTTAGTTATTGAAGAATAATCATATGATTCTCGAAGTGGTATTTATATAATATATTGTTAGACTTGCTGAGCTAGTTATGCTCACTTCTTCCTTGAATCAAATGATTGCTGCTAAGGTCGAGCGAACCGAGGGTTCTAGTAAAGATAAAGCCAAGGCGAAGATGAATGATTAGTTTATTCTGTAATAGACTAGTATGATTATATGAATTATATTATGATGAACAAAGAATGTAATGGTTTCAGAACTTGGGAACGTGATTTATTATTATTAATGTAATAAGAATGTCATTGATACACACATTTTGATGTTGTTTTAATAGAATGAATGTGCAGTTATGAGTATCGTGTAGCACCATCTGTCGGGTTGGAAGATACCCGAATTTGGGGGTATCACAATACAAAAGACTGTATGACTTAGATGATAAAGAATAAATCCTGAGATATGGCATTTAGTTGCTAGATAGTCATAAGGAATGAGAGTTTGAGTTAACGAACATTATAGTCTTAATGGTTCAGATAAGTTAAGATAAGTTTAGGTTGTGTTACAATTGTAGTCTTTGATGGTTGACATATGGGAGCTGGGCTAAACAATTCCTTCAAAGAGCGGAGGTATATACGACACTGGCAATCGATCTAACTCACTGTGAAAGACAGTGTAGATGAGACGGGAACTTATTTGTTGGTTGTTTATGGGAAACCACTCAGAGTACCATATGGACTACTAGCAGAGACACGATGTGTGCTGAGTCGTAGAAGAGTTATAAGAAGAAGATAAGAATGTAAATCATCAAAGATGATGATCGTATGAGTAAGACATCTCCGTATGTTATGAAGCCATAAATTGGTAAAGGAAGTTGGTCGCATAAACTTTGATTGTAAGAACGCAAACCCTAAGAAGTAAAGTTAAGTAAACCAATGTGTAAAGTCAAGTATATGACTAATTGGTGTATGTGTTATTTTCTTATGTGCTATATAGGAATTGGAATGAGCAGTTCAGCGTAAACTGTAAGTTGTAGCTATTCGTAACGAATGTTTCCTAACTTTATTCATATTTGAGATGAATTCTAGTTTCTTAAACTTCTCAGATGTTGAACATGAGAATTTTTATCTATGTGCAAATGTGTGATATTTTTACAAGGTGGTAGAACGTATGAGGCCTTGTGCCACAATTTGAACACTTCGGTGTTTCTATGAGATAAACTATTCTGTGATTGAACTGTTCAATATGAGAATGTTCTGTTTATACATGAACCATTATTGTTAAGTCTATGCTAATGATTCTAGCCGGAAAGAATGTGTATGAAAAAGGTAAGAGAGTGAAAGTATTTCAAAGTGAATGTGACTAATGTTTTAAACTGATAAGAATCAGAATTATTCCTATTATTCAAGCTGCTTCATAACCTTTGTTCGGTTATCAAAGTTCTAAAGAAATATTTAAATTTTGGAAGTTGTTTGTTCAACTGCTATGACTTGCTGAGCAATTGAATGCTCACACTTGCTTTAAATAAAAAAACATTTTCAACGTACGTGTAGAAGAACTTAAGGATCCCGTAAAGATCAAGTTGATCTGTGACGCCCCCAAATTCAGGTACTTGAAACCCGAACTCGGTGCTTCACGACACCATTTCTATGAGCAGAATAATACTAATAATAATAACAATAATATAAATATCAAACTTAATTTACATATATATTAGAGTCTAATCCCAAGTACGCAACCATTAATTCATTACAATACATGATAATAATAAATATCATCATCTTAATATAGTAGTAACTACTACATAAGATACCACAAAGCTTATTTTGCTAGCTTTCCCTTTCCTTTGTTCTTGACTGAACCTTCAGGTTGACCACGCTTAGCTGAAAACATTGACATTTAAAGCAAGAATGAGCATTTGGGTTCCCAGCCAGTAATAGCAGACAATAAACATTAACTGAAAGAAATAAATGTTTTCTTTGAAAGGCAATTCTACAACGAATCAATAGTTGTAAGAAAACTGAAATAATTCTAATCAACATATCAAATCTATTTCAAATTTTGAAACTACGTACTGACTATAATTGGTGACCAGTCGACAGACTACGAACTTTATTTTTGATTTTTGATATTCAATTGAATAACAAGAATTAATTATATGCAATAACAAAGTGGAATACTTTCCAGAGTTTATGCTGAGTGATCCCTGATAAGTGGATTTTATATACACGAATCAGTGTCCATTTCATGCTTATTTATTGCTAATTTCTTATGTTCATGTTCGTTTTTACTTATTTTATGTTATTTGATGTGTAGGATGGTTGTTGTGGCATATAGAGTATATTTGGAGTCAATTGGGATGATTTGGGGTCAATTGGAGCAAAATTAGAAGAAGCCATGAAGTTCAACAAAGATTTTAGCAGATCAGATGCCCACCGAGGCGGGCCTATTTGTACTGTATACCCCCGTCGGGGCAGGGGGTCTTCATCAGGACTTAGCAAAAAGGTAGCTAGTCGGGGCGGGCCTATTTAGCTCTTACACCCCCGCCGGGGCGGGGGATGTTGACTGTTGCTGTGTTCTGCTGAGGTTGAAACTCTTGTTGGACATGGTTTCTAGCATATTGGATTACACATGGACTCTACTTGATGGAGAATTTTGGCTGGGACTTGTGTTGGACATTTATTACTCAATCAACAACAAAATATACAACACACAAGGCATATTACGAAGATTAATCTCAGTTTTTCTTAGCAAGCGTTGGAGGAGTATTTTGTGGAGATTTTTAAGACGATTGCAATTCTAGGCTACGTGAAGGGTGTTTTTCAATATTCTTCATCTTAGGCTATTATTTGTAATTGAAAGAATGGTTTCTATGATTTATTTGGTGTTTATTTCGTTTATGATGAACTAATTCATTTTTTAGGCTTATGATGGATCTTTGAGTGAATCGATGATTTTGTAACTTTGATTTCCATTTCAATAATCTATTTCTAGTTTATCTATATTAATTTGAGCTTGAATTTATGAATTGGATGATCAACAATTCTATGTGGATTTGTATGGAATCGAGAGAGGATATTCAAATCTGTACTTAGTTAATATATCATGTGTTCATGAATTTTGTGAATAGCAGAATCTTGATGAATGTTAAGGTAGAGATATGCTTGACATCACATGTAATCGGATAGAGAACTTAATCTTAAACCTTCTTTAATTGTAATTCACATAGAGATATAGTGAGTTAGTTAATTAAGGTGCTTAACTTGTTTCTATCTTAATTGTGGATTTAAGTTAATACGGTATTAGTGCATCGAGAGGTGGCTAATACTACATTCGTGTTGTTGATTAATAAACTGGGATAGTGAATTGAATTGGAATAAAGG
Source organism: Panax quinquefolius (assembly GCA_020205615.1). Classification (NCBI taxonomy): domain Eukaryota; kingdom Viridiplantae; phylum Streptophyta; class Magnoliopsida; order Apiales; family Araliaceae; genus Panax; species Panax quinquefolius. Next base: position 115,676 of record JAINUW010000385.1, on the reverse strand, counting down.
TGTTAAAATCAGAGTGAAGCTTAAGGTGAAATTATAAGTCTAATTCTCCATTAATTGTTTAAAATTTCAGATTTTGATATTTGTGATTTTTTGTGGTAGTTGGTTATTCTTTAATTTAGAATTTTTAATTATAATCATTGATTTGAATAGTTTAATAAAATTAGGATTAATAGGAAATTGGTAATTATAAGTTAATATTTTTGCTAGTTTTTCTCTATGGGAACGAAACTCTACTTATCACTTTATTACTTGTTGACCACGTGTACTTGCGTGTTGTGCGTATATAGATTTTAGCCAACAAGTTTTTGGTGTCGTTGCCGGGGAGGAATTAGTATAGATCTTAATATTTTTACAATATCAATTTAATTAATCCATATTTACTTAGACATTTTTATATTTGTTTTGTTCTTATTTCAGGTATTTGAAGCCGTTTATGCAAACTCGATCCAAAAATCCAGACTTGCTGCCTTTTGAAGACGACATAGAGAAAAGGTGTGACGAATGAATTGTTTGAATTGTGATTCTGGGGACAGAATCCTTGTAAGGAGGGAATAATGTAACATTCTAGAATTTTAATTGTGATATTAAATATTTATTAAATTATTTAAATATTTAATGAATGTGTTTATTGTTGAATAAATAATTTTTCAAATTTGAATTGATGTGGTTAATTATTTGTTAAATAAATAATTAAGGAAAATTAATTATTTTGCTAATTTAATTTAATTATTAAGTTAGAGAATTTTGATTAATTCAATTACTATTCTTTTTATTGGAATTTGTAATTAAAAAGGATGTGTTGGTTGATTAAATAAAGTTTTAATTATATAGAAATTATAACTTTGGTGGTATTGATTTATGTGATGTAGTAATTTAATAAATTGTTATTATGATTAATTTAATTAAATTAATGTGTGACAAATAACCTTGTTATAAAGGAGTTACTAAAATAACTTAAAGGAGTTTTAATTCAGTTTTGCCAAACAATGTCTAAGGCCTATTAAGTCTTTAATTTATTTGAGTTTTACCAAACAAGGTGTTAGGAATAATGGGTTATTTTGTTAGTGGTTAACCAAACAAGCCTTATGGCTTTTGATTTTAAAATTCACATAACTGATATCAGTTATGTTTATAATTATATTATATAATTAATATATATAATATCTATATACGTTATTTGGTTAAGACGTATGTTAGAGGAGAGAGGTTAGAGAGAAGAAAGAAAACTCAGAGAAGAAGAAGAGAAGAGAGGAAGAAAGTCTAAAGAGTGGGAAGAAGGAGCTTGAGAATAGAAAGGATAGTCATCATCTTCTTAAAGGTATTACCCTATTCTTTTTAAGTTTTAAAAGTTTTAGTTTCTCTTCTCCTATTTCTCTATAAAATTCTTGTGATAGGATAATTATTGATTTTATGTGTGTTCATATGATAAACTAGTGTTGTAAAGTTATTTTCATAGGTTATATATGATTATAATCAATGTATTGTTGTTATGTATGAAGTTTGTGAAGAAAACCTTTTTACAGAGAGTTTTTGGTGATTATATATTGTTTAGTTAAAATAGAAATTGAGGGTTAATTAGTTGTTTAGTTGATAAATTGACCATTTAATTTGATAGAGCATGTATAATTGTTGATAAAAACACTTTGAATTAGTGGTTTTGGTTGAAAAACAAAAGTTACAGTGTTGATTTTCATTGAAATATAAAAAAATGAGTTTTAGCCAAAAACAGTGAATTTGGGTGTGTTAATTTTGTTGTTTATGTTGTTGTATGGGTAGAATCATGTTTAGAGTTTTTGAAATATGTTTACTTGAAGTCTCTATATGATTTATGTGCTAATTAGTCTATTAGAAAGCGAGCAGTAGGCCAAAATTGGCTTTTTTCGTGTTTGTTGCCTAGTTTTGCCGAGGTTCGCAATTATTGTGGCAATACGACTTCTTGATTATACCTTTTGTGGCGCCATGACACCATGCTCATGCTTCATGGCAACCTTAAAAGCCTTGATCTCCGTACCACAAATACCATGCCCACGCCATGCAGTCGACCCATGATGTAAATCGTAGCCGCATGCCATGAAAGTTAACAGAATAGATCTGACGATTGTACTTTTTGTACACGAAATTTTAAGAAAAGTTATGTGATAATAGTAGGACTGTAAAATGTTGATTTTAGTATTTCTATACTATGAATAATTATGTGATTAAGGATTAACTTGTGTTATAACTTGATTATTTGATTAAAAATCCAATTTTTACATGATGAACGTACTTAGTTATGTTCGTAAGATGGTAATGACTAATTATGTCATGATGACATATGTTTATAGGATATTGTGGTTTGATTTGTTTGGTTTAGCCCACGAACAAGGCAAGTTTTCTAAACTTTCTTTTTACATTGAGCAAGTTCTTTAACTCTACTTTTAGAATTGTGCAATCGCTTAAATTTTCTTTGAGCAAGTTTTTCTAATCCTTTATCTTGTTGAACTAATTATGGTTTTCAATTCGATTATGATATAATGATGTAAGTTATTCTTGAGCAAGTTATTCTTGTATTTAACTTGTTGTTTAGCATGCAAATTTATATATTCTAATGTTGAACATTTTTATCGATCAAATTGTTATGCATGCTTAGTATTCAATTCTAATTAACCTTGGCTTAGTATTGTTCAAGCAAGGTGTTATAGTTATTCAAATTGTATGCTCTTAGGTTATTCCTAAAGCATGACTTTAGTGTACTATGATTGATTCAATCACGATTATAATATAGTGAAATGTTCTTGGTTTCATTCAACTAATCCTTAGTTGATGTTCGTTGAAATCCAAATTACCCTGAAAGCTTATCCAAACCAAACTTCCTTTGGTGCGGACTTGTACTCTAAATACTGAGATGAACAACCCTAATGTTATGATTAGGGGTTAACTTACGTGTAGCGTTAAATGTTTGTGCACAATACATGGTACGAAGGGCTGATCCCCCTAAGTACAAGGAGTCCTTATAGTCTTATGACTGTTAAAGTTGGAGTAGAAAGATTGCTCGCAACTGTGGACATAGTTCATGGTCTTATGACCCTCAGTTATATTTATTCCACATTTTGGATTTTAGTTTCTGATTATTGATGATAGAGTACTATTCATTATTGATGAGCCTTTTATTGGCAGTTATTATTATTATACTCCTGTTGATTTCATATTGTATCCAGTGAGCAATTGTTTTGCTCACTCTTGCATATTTTAAAACTCATTGCAGCTAAATAAGAGAAGGTAGATGAACCTTCGTCTAGCAAAGGAAAGGGAAAAAATGTGCAACTGATGAAGACTTGTAATTTTACTTTGATTGAGATGTTAGATTTTTATTATGATGATCTTAGACTTGGTTTTAATGAATTTTATTTAATTTCTGCATTTGAATGATTGTAATTAAAGGTTAGATAACCAGAGAGATTTTATTATGTAACCCTTTAATGGGAAATGTTTTATTTATCCAGTTTTATTATGATTGGGTAGTAAGATATGAATGTTTGATTAAGTGAACACCAAATCCTGTGGGAATGAAGTACTTGGATTTGGGGGTGTCACAAAAGGTTTCAGAGGTTAAGTAAGTGGATTAAGGAAACGAGGTAAGAATTTGAAACAACTGAGAAAGAAGAGGAAATTGCAGCCGAAGATCATAAAGCATTAAGGGACTTCGCCACACCCAAGGTGACTGAACCGCAATCAAGCATCACCAGGCCAACAATAGCTGTAAATACATTTGAAATTAAGCCTGGGACGATTCAAATGATTCAGAATTTAGTTCAGTTTGGGGGATTGGCAAATGACGATCCGAATGAACATTTAGTCAGCTTTCTGGAGATTTTCAACACCTTTAGGTACAATGGGGTGTAGGATGATGCAGTTAGACTTCACTTATTCCCATTCACTTTATGGGACAAAGGGAAAAGTTGGTTACACTCTCTACCGCCGGGATCAATCACTACATGGGAAGACCTAGCTCAGAAATTCCTCGCCAAATTCTTCCAACTGACGAAAACTGCAAAGATGAGGAATGAGATAACGATGTTTGAATAGGAACACGGGGAATCACTGTTTGAGGCATGGGAGAGATACAAAGAATTGATCAGAAAATGCCCACATCATGGATTGCCCAAGTGGCTGCAAATGAACACCTTTTACAATGGACTACATGGGAATCTCAGAACGAGTATTGATGCAGCGTTGGGTGGAGCATTCATGGCCAAGAGTTACGAGGAAGCTTACAATTTGATTGAAACCATGGTGGCTAACAACTAACAGTGGCCCACAGCGAGAATGACACAGGCGAAGGCAGCTGGGGTGTTAGAAGTGGATGGGGTGACAGCTATACAAGAACAGATTTCTTCGCTGTCCAAGAAGTTGGATGCCATGATAGGGGCTCAAGTACAGCAGGTTGAGGTAGTATGCGAATTTTGTGCGGGTGACCATCCTACAGATCAGTGCGTAATTAATCCAGCATCCGTCTAGTTTGTAAGTAGTTACAAAAGGAACCCGCAGAATATGTACCAAAATACTTATCACCAGGGGAATAGAAATCACCCAAATTTCTCATAGAGCAATAATCAGCAACATCAAGCTCCACGACAGTCATATCCCCCAGGTTTTTAGAATCGCCAACAATCGGTTCAACATCAGGAAAGAAAATCAGATTTCGAGGAAATGGTGTCGAAGTACATAACTAGCAATGAGGCAGCAATGAAAAATCAAGCAATGGCCATCAAGAACTTGGAAAATCAGATGGGGCAAATTGCCTTAGCATTAAATAACAGGTCACAAGGGACCCTACCGAGTGACACCGAAAGAAATCCAAAAGGAAATCACGAGCATTGTAATGCTATTACGCTTAGGAGCGGTAAGGAATTGGCTTCTAACTTGGATAATAAAGCTAGTAAAGAAGATAAATGTGAGGAGGAAGAAATGGAAGTAGAAAAGAAATGTACAGAGAAGATGGTGAAAAAAGCAAAAGAAGATAAACAAATGAAAGTTACACCATCTGTGCCATTTCGTCGAAGGCCAAAAAGTGACAAGTTAAAGATCCAATTTTCAAAGTCTATGGATATATTCAAACAGTTACACATTAATATTCCATTTACCGAAGCACTTGAGAAGATGCCGAGTTACATTAAATTCATGAAAGAAATACTGTCGAAGAAACGCAAGCTCAACAACTTCAAAACAGTGGCTTCTTATGCCACTGTCCATTTACCGAAAGCCAGGGTTAAAGGAAGCAAAACTAACCAATATTAGTCTATAACTAGCAGATAAATCAATAACATACCCTTTAGAAATAATTGAAGATGTATTGGTCAAAGTTGATTCACTAATCTTTCTAGCCAATTTTGTGGTATTAGATTTTAAAGAAGATAAAAACATCCATATCATCTTGGGACGACCATTCCTGGCGACTAGACGAACACTGATTGACATGCCTAACGGAGAACTGATTATAAAAGTGTTTGATCAGGTAGTTAAGGTAAAGGTGTTCAAGGAAATCCCAATCCCGACTGACAAGGAAGAGTGAGAACTACTCGAGAAATCTACACATGTCAAGTTCATGGATTGCAAAGAGGATAGTAGTCTTAAGGCATTAATTGAGGATAGAAAGTCGAATCCATTATCCAAGTGGCAAGTGAACGGGCATGCAATACAACAATGTTGGTGTTACGTGATAAATAATCATCAGGTCGCAGTTGACCCAACTGATCCGGGATGAAACAGGAAGTTGTCAGGCTGAGCGACTTAAAATCAAGCGCTAATTGGGAGGCAACCCAATCTTTAGTTTATTTATCATATTTTTCATTCATATTTGTTAAAATATAGTTTTTATTAAATTACTAGGTAGTAAAATACAATAAAAGTCTCGTTAATCTCTCCATAATACACTATGTTATCAACAACTCACTAATTCTCATGTTTTATATCATGCAGGATGGACAAAGGATCATTAAGTGAGTTACAATGAAGCAAAATTGAGAAAATAGGGGATTTTGGCAGAAGACATACCCGTTGGGGCGGGTTCATTTTGAACTACAACCCTAAAGGCTGGGGTCTCCTAGAATTTTTAATAAGAGACATGCCACGTGGTGAACCTTCTAAGTTTAGTACCCCCACGGGCAAGGGTCCTGAACTCAACTGATTTTTTTCGGCAGTTATGTTAGACTCCACAACTCCCATAACTTCTACCTCAATTAAATCTCCCCATAACCTTCACCCACCACCCACTACACTCACGAATTCCAATGCTCCACTACCTCTCCCCACCTCTTTAATCCACCAATAAACTACCTCACACCACCTCTATATATTACCACATCTCATCCCATATTCTTCACAACACTTTTCAACTACACTCATCAAATTTCGAATTAGGGCATTCATAGAGGCTATTTGTGAGCAATTGAGAGGCAAGCATATCACTATTTTCAAGTTACTCAACTTCCGTCACCATAATTGAGGGTCAAATTGACAAGTTTGGGGGATAATCATTTGTGCACACCAAGTGTTTATTAGTGTGTATCAACTAAGTTGGGAGAGGCAAAGTATTGTGAGTCAAGCAATAGAGGAAACATGGCTTCACAACCAACATCGAAACTCCAAATGGGAGAGAGTTCAAGGCCATCACAACCAACCCGAACCTTTGATCGCCGGAAATTCGTGAGTGCCACTGCCGCCAACCGGTGTGATTGCATGCTCACAAAAGCCCTTACACCAGAGCGGGGGTTGGCATCGGATCCTAGCAATGGGGAGATGATGCCTCAAATTTATCAAAAGGGGTGGTCAACATTGTCAAGGAGTTTTATGCAAATGCCGCGAACAAAGAACCATTCCACACGTTTGTGAGGGGTCGTTTGGTTCCATTCAGTGCCGATGCAATCAACACCTACTATCAACTGCGGGTACCTCGCCACTGCCAATATGCTCACCTACGAGATTCTGATCCGGACTATGATGCAAAAATCACGGAGATGAAAAAGCCGGGAACATCTTAGATCAAAGGTCGGAAGACCATAGTAAGGACCTTAGTCGATATGGAAAAATCTGGTACGCATTCCTATGCGCTAAATTACTTCCATCCCAACACACCTCGAATGTCACCAAACAGAAGGCGTTACTATTGTATATAATTGTGCAAGATTTTATTATCGACATCGGGGCCATTATCTGTTTCTCCATGCGCCGGTGTTTACGTGGAAATTTTTCAGGCGGCTTGCCACACCCAGTACTCATATGTGGGTTGTGTCGCAATGCAGGGGTGAGTTGGTCCGACGACGAGCCCACATAAATGCCGCTCACATTGTTTGATTCTAGAATGATAGCGAGGTATTCTGTATGGGCAGGAGGTGATTCACATCTGCGTGGTCTGGGCTTTATTTTTCTGTCAGCTTCAGAAGACAAAGTTGATGCTACAGAGGCATCGGAGGATGATGATGAAGCTATGGAAGATCAAAGGGCTGAGCAAGTACCTCAGACCGAGGTAATATCCAGTCCTCAGTTCCTTGATTTCCAAAATCAAATGAATTTGATGCTATGAACGCATCCTTCGCCTCACTCAACACAACCCTTCAAAGCTTCAACCCGGTGGCCCAATTTCCATATCAGCAGCCCGTGCCAATGCCGAGGTTTCCACCAAGTGATTCAGACGAAGAAGAGCAACAACCACCTCCTCGGACTTAAGCGATAGCAGGGAAGTCCTCACGTACTTATTTTGATTATTCATCCAATGAGGACATTGTATTACTTAAGTTTGGGGGATTTAAATTCATGTTTGCATGCATATGGAGTACTTAGGTTTGCATTTTGTCATTTTAATTTCAATGTTGTATAGTAATGTAGGAAGAACTGCATGATAGCATAGGTGCATACATAGTAGTTTAGGTTATTTTAGTCTTTGCATTGTTTTAGTTTGTAAATAGTGTATTTTGTTATCTAAAAAAAAATTAGTTAGTTAAATATTATGTTTGCATTAGTCCATCAATGTTGTAGTTCACATTATTTTTGGGTCAATGATGAGATTGATAATAAGTTAACCAATACATCATTGAGCACTAGAACTGTGATACAATTTCTGTTATGAATCGAATCTTGAGCTCGTTTGAAGCTGGTATAGAAAAGGTTAGCACGATTAATAACATCTTTGTTGACTGGTCAGTTCAAATTGATACATAAATAGTCTCTAAAGGATAATGCTAGAGTAAATGAGAAAACGACAAGGATAGACAATAAAGGCAAAAATTAGGCAAGAACCTAAGTTTAGGGGATGATATGTGGGGTATATAAGTTTATTTTTTTTTTAAAAAGAGTATATATATCTTGACTAGTCTTGTTTTGGGGCCTTTGTTACTTGAGCAAGTACGCCCGAGGGGATTGTCTTTACACCTAGCGCCCTAAGGTCTTTTATAGTCTGGGAGTCGTTGGTTGAAAGCTCGCTAAGGGGTAGCATTGTCAGCCTAATGGGATGAGACATTGCACAGTCATGTATGTATAGAGTTAAAAAAAATGAATAAAATGGGAAAAGAGCAAAAAGCCCACGTAAAAGAAAAAAATATGTATATATATAGAAATAAAGTATAAGTACCATGTTTGAACCCCTGGGATTAGTAATTGCTTAGTTTTAGTTGAAGTCGTCTATTTTTAGAATTTTTAAGTTTTCATTGTATGATTCCTTCTAAGAAATTGGTTATGTATTAAAATTTGAGTCCGTAGCAGTTATCATGGATGTTGATCACACACGCACACTATACCAGTGATGATGGCTTCTGATTTGAGGATTAAGGAGGAATTGTAGATTGGTTTTGGTGATTGATATTGTATAGTTGCTTCTTTTCGCTGAGGCCGTTAAGATAATCTTGATTTTTCAATATCAATGGATTCGAAAGCATATAACTTAGATCATATTCATTTCATCTCATTGTATTGCATAGTATGTAGTTGTTTTGTGCTCGAGGTCTAGCACGGTTTAAGTTTGGGGGATTTTGATAAGTGGATTTTATATACGCGAATCAGTGTCCATTTCATGCTTATTTGTTGCTAATTTCTTGTTTTCATGTTTGTTTTTACTTGTTTTATGTTATTTCAAGTGTAAGATGGTTGTTGTGGTATTTAGAGTATATTTGGAGTCAATTGGGATGATTTGTAGTCAATTGGAGCAAAATTGGAAGAAGCCATGAAGTTCAAAGAAAGATTTTAGCGGATCGGATGCCACGGGGCGAGCCTATTTAGTCTCAGATACCCCACGGGGGGTCTTCATCGAGACTTAGCGAAAAGTTAGGCCGGTAATAGGCGTTTATTTAGCTCTTACACCCTCTTCTACCGGGGGGTGTCGATCACATCTTGTGTTCTGCTGAGGTTGAAACTCTTGTTGGACATGGTTTCTAGCATATTGGATTACACATGGACTCTACTTGATGGAGAATTTCGGCTAGGACTTGTGTTGGACATCTATTACTCAATCAACAACAAAATATACAACACACAAGGCATATTACGAAGATTAATCTCAGTTTTTTTAGCAAGCGTTAGAGGAGTATTTTGTGGAGATTTTTAAAACGATTGCAATTCTAGGCTACATGATGGGTGTTTTTCAATATTCTTCATCTTAGGCTATTATTTGTAATTGAAAGAATGGTTTCTATGATTTATTCAGTGTTTATTTCGTTTATGATGAACTAATTCATTTTTTAAGCTTATGATGGATCTTTGAGTGAATCGATGATTTTGTAACTTTGATTTCCATTTTAATAATATATTTCTAGATTATCTATATTAATTTGAGCTTGAATTTATGAATTTCCTAATCAACAATTCTATGTGGATTTGTATGGAATCAAGAGAGGATATTCAAATCTAGACTTAGTTAATATAGCAATAGTTCATGAATTTTGTGAATAGTAGAATCTTGATGAATGTTAAGGTAAAGATATGCGTGACATCGCATGTAATCGGATAGAGAACTTAATCTTAAACCTTCTTTAATTGTAATTCACATAGAGATATAGTGAGTTAGGTAATTAAGGACTTTAACTTGTTTCTATCTTAATTGTGGATTTAAGTTAATACGGTATTAGTGCATCGAGAGGTGGCTAATACTACATTCGTGTTCTTGATTAATAAACTGGGATAGTGAATTGAATTGGAATAAAGGTGTTAAAATCAGAGTGAAGCTAAAGGTAAAATCATAAGTCTAATTCTCCATTAATTATTTAAAATTTTAGATTTTGATATTTGTGATTGTTTTGTGGTAGTTGGTTTTTCTTTAATTTAGAATTTTTAATTATAATCATTGATTTGAATAGTTTAATAAAATTAGGATTAATAGGAAATTGGTAATTTTAAGTTAAGATTTTTGCTAGTTGCTCTCTGTGGGAACGATACTCTACTCATTACTTTATTACTTGTTGACCACGTATACTTGCGTGTTGTGCGTATATAGATTTTACCCAATAAGTTTTTGGCGTCATTGCCGGGGATGAATTAGTATAGATCTTAATATTTTTACAATATCAGTTTAATTAATCTATTTTTACTTAGACATTTTCATTTTTGTTTTGTTCTTCTTATTTCAGGTGTTTGAAGTAGTTTATGCAATCTCGGTCCAAAAATCCAGACTTGCTGCCTTTTGAGGATGACATAGAGAAAAGGTTTTAGAGGTTAAGTAAGTGGCTCAACGAAATGAGGCAAGAATTTGAAACATCTGAGAAAGAAGAGGAAATGGCTGTCAAAGATCATAAAACATTAAGGGACTTCGCCACACCTAAGGTGACTGAACTGCAGTCAACCATCACCAGGCCCGCAATAGCTTCAAATACATTTAAAATTAAGCCTGGGATGATTCAAATGATTCAGAATTCAGTTCAGTTTGGGGGATTGGCAAATGACGATCCGAATGAAAATTTAGTCAGTTTTCTGGAGATTTGCTACACCTTTAGGTACAATGGGGTGTCGGATGATGCGGTTAGACTTCACTTGTTCCCATTCACTTTACGGGACAAGGCAAAAAGTTGGTTACACTCTCTACCGCTGGGATCAATCACTACGTGGGAAGACCTAGCTCAGAAATTCCTCGCCAAATTCTTCCTGTTTGGTTTGTAATATTCATAACGCAATCAAATTGCATAAAAAGTGCGGAAGCGTGGTAAAATATTTGAGTTTAAAATTTTACAAACCATATACCCGGATCACCCTTTATGCACAATTATTAATTAAACGAAAAGATAAAGAATAAATCATACCCTTGAAGATCGAGCTTCCTCAGGTACAAGTTCACCTCCAAATCCTTTCGCGTTCAATCTTGAATCCACCGGTTTGGTTCCTTCCTTTGATCAACGTTAGCCACCCAAATATTTGGCCTCTGAGGTGATCCACCAAGGAAGAAGAAAATTCAAGAAGATGGGTATTTGGCTAACCCTAGTTTTCTATCTCTATAGAAAAGGCATACTCCCAACAATTGGAATTATTACGTGCTTTGTTAAAGTCAACAACCCATACACCCATAATAAGACTCTCTTATTTATAGATGTACCAACCCATCTTAACAATTAAGGAATTGAGTTTTATTTAATTAATTAAATTCTTTTAATTAATTAAGCTCCCTAATCTTATTAGGGATAATTAATTAAACTCTTTTAATTAATTTAACCTCCTAATCTTATTAGGAATAAATAAGAGTACTTATATTAAATTAATTCCTAAACTCTTTTAGAAATTAAAATAATAATAATTGTAATAATATTAATAAGACTCTCTTATTAATTTATATTTAATATTTCTAAAATATTAAATAATAAATATTAAGCTATTTAATTTATTCTATCACCATAGATTAAATTAAATATACATAATATATTATTACGATTATGCCATTAACTTCTTAAATAATTATTCTTCCTTTTATGGTGTGACCCTTTAGGTTCTCCATATTAAACCTGGCATTGAATAAATCAATTAGAACAATTCTAATCTTATTTAAATAAATAAATTAAACAATTAATTTATTTAAATAAATAATATTTATTCTACATAGGATAAGCCTCCCCTAGCGATCAACGACTTTCCGGATAATATAGATTTCAACATTAATCATTAAAGAACCTTTGAGTAAATAGTTACCGCATGCAATTCAATCCTTCCACCATGCAATGTCCCAATTAAATATAAGACATGGAATTATTGTCACAAGTCTTATTTTATTTAATTATATGTATTTCGATCCTTAAATGCACAACTCCAAATAATGCAAATTAGAAACTCCTTTCTAATTTAATTCTGCCTTGGCCAAGGACTACTGGGTTGTCATTTATCGAATCACATAGGACATTTCTCTTCTTTTATTAGAAGTGGTAGATTCTTTATTGATCATACATTATCTCCATGTACAACTTATTACACCCAAGCAAACCCTTTGATATACCCTAAGGGTCTTAAGGAATAAGTCAAAGTATAACTCATCATACATAAGATACTATGATGATCTCAAGTCCAAGGATTACTTGTACTACTATCACTACAGGAATTCCTATTGACAGGCAAATAAAACTCCATTAGGTATTCCTTAACGAGCCACGTTCAGTGAACTTATTCTCTAATAAGCACCTACATACTTGCTTTAGTGTCTCCACACAAATGATCATGAGATCAATCATCCTCATCCAATGAGCAAGCAACGTATGTACCAATCTATCCGGATTCACTAATCCCCAATTTAGTAATCCAATGATTGGGAACTATTTTAGTTTTAAGCTTTCTAAGAATTTAGATCTCATTAGAATGATCATCATCATTATTCTAAAAGCATTGCTTAAAACTATGGGTTTATCACATATTATAAAACAGCATCATGTAGATAATTAAAAACCTTTAATAAATTAATACTTTTTATTAATAAATGAATAAGATTGTTACAAAGTATATGCTTTATCATCAAACATGATTGGCTTGTGTGCATACTACTTTCAATCTCCCACTTGCACTAAAGCCAATCGTCATGGTATCTTATATACTCTTCTTCTCTAAGTGACGATTATCCTGCCATTGGATAAGCTTTAGTTAATGGATATGTAATGTTGTTCATGAGAGTCTACTATCTCTATAGTGATTTCCCATCTTTCAATGATTCTAATAATCAAATGAAAGTGCCACAACACATGTTTAGATCCAAGATGAGACTTAGAACTATTCCTAGTTCTCGTAATGAACTTTTAATCCAAACAATCAACTTGCGACTTCATTTATAGCTATATACTTTGTCTTTATCACTAAACCAAAGAACTCTTTCTTTGTTTGGAACCTTTCCAATTCACTGCACCACCGTTCAAGGTAACACTTTACCTTAAAGTGGATTTTCGGTCGTCTTGGTCTGTCTGAAAAACTTGAGTCTGTTAAGCCCTCTAGTTTTAACTAAGACCCGCCATGAATATGATCACATCCTTAGTGCTAGTTAAGAACTTTAAGATGTTTTTCACTGACTCACAGTGAACTTCTCCAAAATATGACTGATCAACATCAGGTCTCGTATATTTCATTGCATACATGATAGTTACTCATGTGATCTCTCTTTTGGAGTCTGTGGGGACTATTAAGAGAGATACACTCCATAGCTCATCTACATGAGACATCTCTTGGAGTTTGCCATGCTAAACGACTTTAGCATCAAATGAATATACGTTCCTTGGGTTAAGTCGAGCATCCTCTTAAATCTATCTATATAGATTTGTATCCCCAATTAAGATACTCTTCCAAATCATTCATGGAAGAATGTTTAGACAACTTTATCTTTACTGATTGTAGCATTGGTATGTTATTCCTCATTCGTAGTATATCAACATATAATACTAGAAATTTCACGACGCTCCCACTGACCCTTTTGTACACACTAGAAGTCTTACCTCATCGAATGTAACTCTGGATCATCATCTTCTATGATGTGTACCTCATCATCATCATCCATGATGAATCCATACCTCCTAGGTATCTTCGGTACTATTCCAGTATTACGATTCAGTTGTGGTATAATAGGTCTATCTACAGGTTCCTCTTATTTGACTTATAGTGTTTTGTGGTTCTTGAACTTTTCAAGATCTATTATCCTCCCACTAGCCCCTTTTAATGATAAAACCTTTATCTTAGAAGGCAGCGTGTTTCGTAACAAACACCTTTTGCTAAGTAGAATTATAGAACATATACCCTAAACTTACTTTAGGATGTCCCACAAATCGACACTTGTCAAATCTTGTCCCAAACTTATCCTTTTGAAATTTTTTCACATAAGTTGGAACCCCTTATCTTAACATACTTAAGATTAGGAATCCTCCCTGTCCATAACTTTTATGGAGTCTTGGGGTAAATTTTGAGGTTACCATTTTCAGAGATATCGACCATTTCTAGGACATTATCCCAGAAGGATACTGGAATGTCGGTAAAATCATTATGGACCGTACCATGTCCAACAAGGTACGAATTTTCCATTCAGATACATCAATCAATTATTGCGTATCAGGATGTGTCCATTATGAGAAAACCATTTGAGATGATCTAGAAACTTATTGCACAAGTATTTATTCCTAGATCTAATCAAAGAATCTAAATACTTTGCCAATTTGTTTCATTTCTGAATTCTTTGAACCTTTCAAATAATTCATACTTGTATTTCAGCAAATACACACATTCAACTCTTTGAATGATCATCTCCTTTTCTTATACTAATTTGTTCAATATGCAAAATTATTTTCATGTAAGTCAAGTATACAAAATTTATTAAGTAATATTCCAGTTCTATACAAAACATTATTATTATAAATAGAACAACAATTGTTCTTAATTATAATACCAAAAATTTTATTGTCCAACAATAAAATGGAAATAATGTTTCTACCAAGAATTGGAATACAATAACAACTTATTGACTTAATAGATTTGCCCGTAGGCATTGTTAAATTATAAGTTTCTATGGCTAATGTAGCAACCTTTGTTACATTTCCGTATATAGGATTACTTATATTTGTTTAGCTTTCTACTTACTGCTTGGTCCTTCATAAATCTACATTTATGATAACCAAAGTCGGTATCCAATACCCAAGTAGAACCTTGACTTAAAGAAAAATTTATTTCAATCATGAACAAATTTGTATTTGTAACCGAAACTTCACTAAGCTTCTTTGGTTAACCTTTGCAAGATGCTTCTCATGCAGCTTTCTTCCCCGGTGTCGAGGGCTTATAGCGGTGGAAGCAAACTCCTTTGCTATCCGTGATCGCTTTGTTCTTGTTATCCTTTGTTTATGCCTTTCTATATACCTTCTTTGAATCGTTCTTCTCTTTTGAAGATCCTTTGGCCCCTACCAGTAAGACTCGGTCTTTCTTGGTTGGAAAGTGACTCTCAACATTTTTCAACATGTTAAGCAAATCAAATGAGGGCGATATCTAGCTTGTTCATATGAAAAATTCACAACAATTGTGAAAGGAGTCCGGGAGTGAGTGCAAGATCAAATCTTGGCTCAACTCTCCATCCATGACAAAACCAATTGTCCTAATTGATCAATCAAATTGATTATGTTAAGAATTTTTTGTCTGTACTATAGTGCCATTGGCTATTCTAGATCGGAAGAGCTCCTTAGATATCTGATATCTATCAGTCCTACTTTCCTCACCATCAACTACTTAATGTGCAGGAATATAGTAGGAGCATCCATAGTTTCATGCTGACGCTGAAGCTCGTTACTCATAGATGCGAGCATGATGCATTGAGCCAACTGTGCATCATCTTGCCACTTTCTAAAAGTAGCAATCTCTTTCTCAGAGGCATTATGCGCAACCATTGCGGGGATAGGCGTATTAAGGACATAAGATAGCTTTTTCATTATGAGAACTATTCTCAAATTCCTTAACCAATCCGCTTTAATTGATTCCGATTAATTTAGCATCTAATATGCTTCAAATGATAGTAATTTTGACATTGTAAAATTACATAAATGAATTTGTAATTAACAACATTTTAACATACATTCTTTTATTAATTACCAAAATAATTTAGGTCTTGTTTTAATTTGGTATCTCCCACTATTTTCTTCAAACTATATTACCCTCACTTATATAGTTCGGCAAAATCTAATTAAAGATTTGCTAGTGAGAATAAGGATCCCATTTCAAATGTATATAGCCTTGTGGTGACACAACAAACTATATATAAATAAATAGGTAGACAACTTTTGTCAATTACATTAACTATCTGAACTCCTTGTCTTTTGCCTCTTAGATTATTTTGATCAAGTGGTGGCACATCCGAATCAAAATTATCCAAGTTAAGTCCGACCTAGCACTCCATATATTCAAAAAGAAAAAATATCATCCTTGTGGTGACACAACAAAATAATATTGTTCAATTTTCTTTATAAGCATCAAATGTGATAAATTAACATCTTAAATACTTAATACTTGCCTTGTGGTGACACAACAAACTCATATTAAATATTTAATACTCTATTAATTTTATCATGCTAGAAAGCGCTTACGCTCGATATTCCAAATATCTTTGAACGCTTAGGACTTAATATAAAAATTGAGGGGTTTGTTATTAATTTGTCTCATCTTGTTTAGCGTAGCATTACATATATATATATAAAATACGCGTCATATTAATGAACATGCAAAGCATGTTTGCATAATATATAATATATATATATATAGTATAAGCATGCACATATAGAATACTATATTCTACCTGAATTGATTATGGACTTTTATTCTAGTTTGGTTCACTAGAGCCACCAAGTGAACCAAAAGGTCAAACCCTAGGGGTGCAAGAAATAATATTTAAATATAACTATTACATTTAAACCCGGGCTCCATTACAAACGGGTCTTCAAGCGCTCCTTGCTCTTTGATCTCTAATTCTTCAAAATTAATTCTAACTATTCCTATTACAAAACTATTTAAAATAAATAGAAGCCTTGATCGTGATCGAGGGAAGTACATAGGAGGGAATAGAATTTACATTAAGAAAAATTAGAGAAGGCGAGGTACTGCAGAGACCCCATTTATTAAAACCCATACATTCATGCATCCAACTAAAATAAAATCCAATCGCATTGGTCAATAGTCCATAATCAATCCCATTTATTATCATACACATCACCATATGCATCAATAAATAACATTCATCTCTACTGAATAATAAACATTTAATATATATATTGATATCATTTAATGGGCAAATTTAGTTAGTATAAAATCTATTTTTGAATCAAAATAAACTCCTTTATTTTAATCCAAATTTAAATCAAAATAAAACTATTTTATTTTAATTTATCCAATTTTGAATAAAATAAACTATTTTATTTTAATCAAAATTTTAATCAAAATAAACTCCTTTATTTTAATTAATTATGGAATCCAATTCCATGTAATAAAAAAAATCTTTAATTAAAATAAACTCTTTTATTTTAATTAATTATGAAATCCAATTCCATGTAAAAAAAAAAAATTATTAAAGGAAACACGAATTCTTTTCCTATTCACAAATAAACTCCTTTATTTTGAATAATATGAAATCATATTTCATATCTAAATAAACTCCTTTATTTAAGGAAACATGGATTCTCTTTCCTATTCACAAATAAACTCTTTTATTTTGAATAATATGAAATCTTATTTCATATCTAAATAAACTCCTTTATTTAAGGAAAGATGGATTTACTTCCCTATTCACAAATAAACTCCTTTATTTTAGGAAAAATAAAATCCAATTTCAACTCCAATTAGTTATTATGGAATCCAATTCCAACTCTAATTAGTTAGCATGAAATTTAATTTTTAAATTAAAATAAATCTTTTATTTTAATATTAAAATAAACCTTTTATTTTAAGATTAAAATAAACCTTTTATTTTAATTATAAAATTATTTAAAATTAAAATAAAATTTTATATTTTAATATTAAAATAAACCTTTTATTTTAAAATTAAAATAAACTTTTATTTTAATTATATAATAATTAAGAATATATATATATATATATATATAATATTACGGTAATAATATATATATATATAACCGTGCGTTCCTTTTAATCAAAAAAAATAAACCGTGCACTTATTTTCAAAAACCAACGTGTTCTCGATTTCCGTGCAGGTTCAAAAACTTAACAGAAGCCTTCATCATGCTAACACCTTCCGGATTTTAAAAAAAAACGTGAGTCAGGTTTGCCTTTTTTTTTTTTTTTTTTTTTTTTACGTGCTTCCTTTTCAAAAAAAAAAATTCCTGTAACAAACTTCTTGATTTCCGTTCCGGTACTGCTAATGCTTTTTTTTTTTTTTTTTTATAATAAATTTTATACAATAAAATTATGCCCAAAAGAATTGTTCTAAACACATATCAATATACATATTAAATTTGAACAATTAATAATTCGCATAAAGGTTTGGCTCTGATGCCACTGTAAGGTTTGTAATATTCATAACGCAATCAAATTGCATAAAAAGTGCGGAAGCGTGGTAAAATATTTGAGTTTAAAATTTTACAAACCATATACCCGGATCACCCTTTATGCACAATTATTAATTAAATGAAAAGATAAAGAATAAATCATACCTCAAAGATCGAGCTTCCTCGTGTACAAGTTCACCTCCAAATCCTTTCGCGTTCAATCTTGAATCCACCGGGTTTGGTTCCTTCCTTTGATCAACGTTAGCCACCCAAATGTTTGGCCTCTAGAGGTGATCCACCAAGGAAGAAGAAAATTCAAGAAGATGGGTATTTGGCTAACCCTAGTTTTCTATCTCTATAGAAAAGGCATACTCCCAACAATTGGAATTATTATGTACTTTGTTAAAGTCAACAACCCATACACCCATAATAAGACTCCTCTTATTTATAGATGTGGGCAACCCGTCTTAACAATTAAGGAATTGAGTTTTATTTAATTAATTAAATTCTTTTAATTAATTAAGCTCCCTAATCTTATTAGGGATAATTAATTAAACTCTTTTAATTAATTTAACCTCCTAATCTTATTAGGAATAAATGAGAGTACTTATATTAAATTAATTCCTAAACTCTTTTAGAAATTAAAATAATAATAATTGTAATAATATTAATAAGACTCCTCTTATTAATTTATATTTAATATTTCTAAAATATTAAATAATAAATATTAAGCTATTTAATTTATTCTATCACCATAGATTAAATTAAATATACATAATATATTATTACGATTATGCCATTAACTTCTTAAATAATTATTCTTCCTTTTATGGTGTGACCCTTTAGGTTCTCCATATTAAACCTATTGTGAATAAATCAATTAGAATAATTTAATCTTATTTAAATAAATAAATTAAACAATTAATTTATTTAAATAAATAATATTTATTCTACAATAGGGATAAGCCTCCCTAGCGATCAACGACTTTCCGGATAATATAGATTTCAACATTAATCATTAAAGAACCTTTGAGTAAATAGTTACCGTCTAATTCAATCCTTCCACCATGCAATGTCCCAATTAAATATAAGACATGGAATTACCACAAGTCTTATTTTATTTAATTATATGTATTTCGATCCTTAAATGCACAACTCCAATAATGCAAATTAGAAACTCCTTTCTAATTTCATTCGCCTTTTAACCAAGGACTCTTTGGGTTGTCATTTATCGAATCACATAGGACATTTCTCTTCTTTTATTAGAAGTGGTAGATTCTTTATTGATCATACATTATCTCCATGTATAACTTATTACACCCAAGCATACCCTTTGATATACCCTAAGGGTCTTAAGGAATAAGTCAAAGTATAACTCATCATACACAAGATACTATGATGATCTCAAGTCCAAGGATTACTTGTACTACTATCACTACTGAGAATTCCTATTGACAGCAAATAAAACTCCATTAGGTATTCCTTAGCGAGCCAATGTTCAATGAACTTATTCTCTAATAAGCACCTACATACTTGCTTTAGTGTCTCCACACAAATGATCATGAGATCAATCATCCTCATCCAATGAGCAAGAACGTATGTACCAATCTATCCGGATTCACTAATCCCCAATTTAGTAATCCAATGATTGGGAACTATTTTAGTTTTAAGCTTTCTAAGAATTTAGATCTCATTAGAATGATCATCATCATTATTCTAAAAGCATTGCTTAAAACTATGGGTTTATCACATATTATAAAACAAACATCATGTAGAAATTAAAACCTTTAATAAATTAATACTTTTTATTAATAAATGAATAAGATTGTTACAAAGTATATGCTTTATCATCAAACATGATTGGCTTGTGTGCATACTACTTTCACTTCCCACCGGCGAAAACTGCAAAGATGAGGAATGAGATAACGATGTTTGAACAGCAACACGGGGAATCACTGTATGAGGCATGGGAGAGATACAAAGAATTGCTCAGAAATTTCCCACATCATGGATTGCCCAAGTGGCTGCAAATGAACACCATTTACAACGGACTACATGGGATTCTCAGAACGAGTATTGATGCAACGTCAGACAGAGCATTCATGGCCAATAGTTACGAGGAAGCTTACGATTTGATTGAAACCATGGAGGCTAACAACTACCAGTGGCCCACAAAGAGAATGACACAGGTGAAGGCAGCTTGGGTGTTAGAAGTGGATGGGGTGACAGCTATACAAGCACAAATTTCTGCGCTGTCCAAGAAGTTAGATGCCATGACAGGGGCTCAAAATCTGACGTATTCTTGCGATGGTATCACGAATTGTGTCGGGTGACCATCCTACGGATCGGTCTTGTAATTAATCCAAAGATCCGTCCGGTTCAGAGTAGTTACAACAGAATCCATGAATATATACCAAAACACTTATAACCAGGGGAATAGAAATCACCCAAATTTCTCGTGGAGCAATAATCAACATCATCAAGCTCCACGACAATCATATCCCCCCGGTTTTTAGAATCACCAACAACCGATTAACATCAGGAAAGAAAATCAGATTTCGAGGAAATGGTGTCGAAGTACATAATTAGCAATGAGGTAGCAATGAAAAATCAAGAAATGGCCATCAAGAACTAGGAAAATCAGATGGGGCAAATTACCTTAGCATTAAATAACAGGCCACAAGGGACCCTACCGAGTGACACCGAAAGAAATCCAAAGGGAAATCATGAGCATTGTAATGCTATTACGCTTAGGATCGGTAAGGAATTGGCTTCTAACTTGGATAATAAAGCTAGTAAAGAAGATAAATGTGAGGAGGAAGAAATGAAAGTAGAAAAGAAATGTACAGAGAAGATGGTGAAAAAATCAAAGGAAGATAAACAAATGAAAGTTACACCATCTGTGACATTTCCTCGAAGGCCAGAAAGTGACAAGTTAAAGAACAAATTTTCAAAGTTTATGGATATTTTAAAACAGTTACACATTAATATTCCATTTGCCGAAGCACTTTAGCAAATGTCGAGTTACATTAAATTCATGAAAGATATACTATCGAAGAAATGCAAGCTCAACAACTTCGAAACAGTGGCGTTGACCGAGGAATGTAGTGCAATACTACAGAAAAAGCTCCCTCCTAAATTGAAAGATCCGGGAAGTTTTACAATTCCTTGTGCAATTGGCAATCAAGATGTGGGAAGAGCTCTATACGATTTAGGTACGAGTATAAATCTTATGCCACTGTCCATTTACCGAAAGCTGGGGTTAAAGGAAGCAAAATAAACTAATATTAGTCTACAACTAGTCGATAGATCAATAACATACCCTTTAGGAATAGTTGAAGATGTATTGGTCAAAGTTGATTCACTAATCTTTCCAGCCAATTTTGTGGTATTAGATTTTGAAGAAGATAAAAACATCCCTATCATATTGGGACGACCATTCCTGGCGACTGGACGAACACTAATTGACGTGCCTGATGGAGAACTGATTATGAAAGTGTTTGATCAGGTAGTTAAGGTAAAGGTGTTCAAGGAAATCCCAATCCCGACTGACAAGGAAGAGTGCGAACTGCTCGAGAAATCTACACGTGTAAAGTTCAGGGATTGCAAAGAGGATAGTGGTCTTAAGGTATTAATTGAGGATAGAAAGTCAAATCCATTATCCAAGTTGCAAGTGAAAGGGCATGCAATACAACAATGTTGGTGTTGCGTGATAAATAATCATCAGGCCGCAGTTGTCCCAATCGATCCAGGATGAAACAGGAAGTAGTCAGGTTGAACGAATTAAAATCAAGCGCTAATTGGGAGGCAACCCAATCTTTAATTTATTTATTGTATTTTTCATTCATATTTGTTAAAATATAGTTTTTATTAAATTACTAGGTAGTAGAATACAATAAAAGTCTCGTTAATCTCTCCATAATACATTATGTTATCAACAACTCACTAATTCTCATGTTTTATATCGTGTAGGATGGACAAAGGATCATTAAGTGAGTTACAATGAAGCAAGATAAAGAAAACATGGGATTTTGGCAGAATACATGCCCATTGAAGCGGGCTCTCATTTTATCTTACTACACCACGCAAGTGGGGGGTCTCCTAGAATTTTTAACAATAGACATGCCCACGGGACGGCCTTTCTAAGTTTAGTACTTCACTTTGGTGGTGGGGTCCTGAATCTCAATGATTTTTTTCTAAGCGGTTATGCTAGACTCCACAACTCCCATAACTTCTACCTCAATTAAATCTCCCCATAACCTTTACCCACCACCAACTACACCCACGAATTCCAATGCTCCACTACCTCACCCCTCCTCTTCAATCCACCAATAAACTACCTCACACCACCTCTATATATTACCACATCTCAACCCATATTCTTCACAACACTCTTCAACTACACTCATCAAATTTCGAATTAGGGCATTCATAGAGGCTATTTATGAGCAATTGAGAGGCAAGCATATCACTATTTTCAAGTTACTCAACTTTCGTCACCATAATTGAGGGTTAAATTGATAAGTTTGGGGGATAATCATTTGTGCACACCAAGTGTTTGTCATTGTGTATCAACTAAGTTGGGAGGGGCAAAGTATTATGAGTCAAGCAATAGAGGACACATGGCTTCACAACTAACATCGAAACGCCAAAGGGGAGAGAGTTCAAGGCCATCACAACCAACCCGAACCTTTGATTGCCAGAAATTCGTGATCGCCAAAGGGTATGATTACATGCTCACCAAAGCCCTTACACCGGAGCGGGGGTTGGCACTGGATCCTAGTGATGGGGAGATAATGCCTCAAATTTATCAAAAGGGGTGGACGAAATTCACAGAAGAGTCGGAACCCGCTGTGGTCAACATTGTCAAGGAGTTTTATGCAAATGCTGCAGACAAAGAACCATTCCACGCGTTTGTGAGGGGTCATTTGGATAGTTTAATAAAATTAGGATTAATAGGAAATTGGTAATTGTAAGTTAAGATTTTTGCTAGTTGCTCTCTGTGGGAACGATACTCTACTCATCACTTTATTACTTGTTGATCACGTATACTTGCGTGTTGTGCGTATGTAGATTTTACCCAACAATCCCTAAGGATCTTGAACTTCTCTTCTCGAGTAACTATCAAAGGTTTACTTTGATATACCCAGGTGTATCAAATAACCATAAAGATTAAGTCATACCCCTCTGTAAGTATAATAAGTGATAAACTTAATTATACCCTATATTATTCATAATACTTAAAATGCGCACAATGACCAAATATACGACCAAAAATCTCCCCTTTTATATTAAAAGGTTGTTCTTCTCAGTCTTATAACCAGAATTTGAATTATAACAACGAAATACTACGATTTAAAAATCTAATCGCTTTTTTGATCTAGTCGAAACAATTGGCATCGATATGTCAATAATAACTGAGTTTTATTCTCGAACATATCAAGTTCTAATCAAATGTTTGTCTAGCCAGAATAATTAGCTAAGACATATCTCAACGCTAATGTTTAAATCTATGTCTAGCCGAGTTAAATAGCTTAGATAACTTTTAAGTCAATGTATACATATTAAAAACCAAAAGTATGTATCAACATATGATTAAATACAATAAATTATCCAATTGAGGAAACTTGTATAATAATATTTAGAAGTTAACGAACAAAATATAAATATATGGATTATATAATAATACTGTAATGATAAACAACGATCGGATAGAATTCAAGAACTGGCATGTCTACAAAAGTATAGATATATGAACAGTAACAATAATAATAGAGTTCTGAAACTGACTTACACATGTCCATTTCATAAAGTAAATGCAAAGGTTAGATACTTGCATGGTTTGCTACTTACAATTACGCAACTTAGTTCTATCTTTTATTCCGAAACCTATCATTAATAAGATCATTCTATCGATTAGAATAACATATCATAACACACAGTACTGCTATTTGCAGTCAACTCATAACCTAAGTGTAAGACCCCGACTTATTATAAATGAAATTGAATTTCCTCTATTTATTATTTTGAAATAGTAAGGGTTGATTCAATTAATGTGGTTAGTTATGGGTAAAATGCGCAAATATCTTAAATAAGCAAGTGGTTGTAAAATATTTATTGTTGTCGGGGAATATTTGTTTGGTCGTGGAATATTCTTACTGTCGGGGAATATAGGGTTTAACCCTAAGGTTCTATAAATTTAGGGTTTCTAAATTAGTTTAGGTTTTCTAATAATATAAAACATGTAAATTAGGTTTAAGGTTTACTAATTAGCATTAAGATTGCTAAATTACCGATTAGGGTTCATACATAGTAAATTAGGGTTATAATTTGACAGTTAGGGTTCTAGCTTAGTAATTAGGGTTTCAAAAATACATTACATGTCATTAATCACATTAACACTATTTCTAACCAATCTTAAACTTCAGTTTGAGTTTCAATTTAAGGTTAAACAAATTAATGCTATTATTTGGTCATGATACCACATAATCGACCAACCATTATTACTTTACACATATAGTATATATTTATAGCACTAAAATATAATTAATATTATATTATTATTCTCATTCCTTGATCAAAATCCAGAATTAGGGTTTGGATTCCATATCTGATTTATCTTGCATATATAGCATTATTAATTAAGTTAAAATAATTAACTTAACTAATACGAATAAATTCATATAATAAAATAATAATTATAATAATTCCAATAATCATATTTTCATGGAAATAAATAATAAAAATATTTTTACCACTAAATTAATTATAAAAATATAATTTATAATGATCAATAATTCTAAAAAAAATTATTTGTTATTATTCATGTAATAAATAAATTTTATTTATCACATAAATACATATACATAACCTTGCACATATTCCCACCTTTAAAATAATAATAAAAAATTATACACAAAATTTTAGATTTAATTATATAGAAAATATCGGGTTGTTACATTCACCCTCCCTTACAAAGATTCTGTCCCCGGAATCACCATTTTAGAACTTATATATACTAGGGTACATAGCATACACAGTTATTTCAAGTAGATCTCGATCAGATTCAATCAAATTGATCTTTAACTATTCAGCCTAAAGCTTGTCTATTTGATTAAACTGAAATTTGATTTCTAATAGAGCTCAAATTCCTCCTTCAAAATTTCTTTATAAAATAATTTACTATGTATAGGAAAATCATATATAAGAAAATAAAATTTATACAAATAATACCTAGTATACCATCCCCGACTACTACTATATATATCATGAACTGTTTTGTTGAAGACTCTGGCAGTTGATTTTGTTGATTTGCCTGTTGAAGTTGGTCCCGTTATCGCCACTGTCCCGCTGCTTTTCCTCGTATTCGCACTCCATGCCTCTCTTCTACTTTTTGGGCAGTCTTTCGCTTTATGCTCCATTGATCTACAAATAAAACACCCACTATACATTCTTAGATTGGGGCAGTTAGGAGACATATGTCCCTCTTACCCACACTTATAACACACAAACTTTCCCTTTAAACACTCACCTGAGTGATTCTTCCCGTAGTTCCCACATTGCACAACCTATTTCTTTCCACCACCTGGCCTATTTTTGGTATTCCCCAAATTATCTTCTTTCTTTTTTCCAGTCCTACCACCACTACTCCCTTCTCATGTTCTAGCTTGATTTGCCTCCCTCCAAAAATTCGCCTCCCCTTTCATCGTATAGGTGGGAAAAGCTATCTTTTGCCCCTCCGTTACCCTAGCTATCACAAACACTTCTACAGGGCCAGTTGATCCTATAAAATCCTGGCGGTTTGACTACCTTGAAGTCTTTGAAGTTTACCGATCGATTATCTAGCTGATTTCTCGCGGCTGGTATTCCATTCTGAATATCTTGAGTGACCATATTTGCCAAATTCAGTATCGAGTCTGGCTGTCCTCCAGCATTGTCGATAGATTCCTCTGTCCTTTTGTTTCGTTTTCGTCTTGACGGCATTATCTGATTATATAAAATTATGTTCATCCAACTAATTCCATATAACATAGCACATACTGCTTTAAACATCCGCTATCCCTTTGTGACACAAAAGTCGGGAATCGTTGCCACAACTTATACAAAAGTTGAGAATATTATATTACACACACATACTTATCATATATACCTCATAGAACATATATATTCAAGTAATACTAATACTACTTATTTTCTACGCCTTCACCAAGGATCAATTTCTTAGCGTTCTATATATTTCTATTATCCTCCATAACTTATTCACACATAACTATACCAAGTTCGTCAAACTTGCCACACATTATGAGTTCAGGAACTTACCATAATCATATGAGTTTAAGAACTTATCCTAGTCAGACCTTTGGCGTCCATTCGCTGAGGGGTTCAAAAATATTTCATATAATTATGAGTCATGAGCTTACTATAAGTATGAGTTTTAAGAACTCACACTGAACCTTATATTTTCTAACTATACTCTACCTATCCGCTATACTACCATTTCTGGATCCGGTACTATAATTTCCATAATAACCACCTTATCAGGGTTGCTTTCAAAGTGAGCCTCTATCTTAGCTACTGGCTTTGATATTGGCTCGGTCATGGAGGTTGACTCCTTCTTTACGATCTGAAGGTATCCTAATTCTTTTCGACCTGACATCTACACACATATTATCCTGACTAGAAATAATACATACACACAACAAATAATAATTTTATAGAGGTTATCTTTTATTTTGTTTGACGATGAATTTATCCAATTCATCTCATTTTAAACTCTATATGAGTTATTTGTATTTTCAACGTTTCCCTATGTCCTAAGGTTATAGCCTAAGGGCTATCCCACCTAAGGATTCTAACCCTAAAGCTTTGATACCATGTTATGACACCCCCAAATTCAAGTACTTGAAACCTGAACTCGGTGCTTCACGATACAATTTCTATGAGCGGAATAATACTAATAATAATAACAATAGTATAAATATCAAACTTAATTTACATATATCAGAGTCTAATCCCAAGTATGTAACCTTTAATTCATTATAATACATGATAATAATAAATATCGTCATCTTAATATAGTACTAACTGAAAGTAGTATGCACACAAGCCAATCATGTTTGATGATAAAGCATTTATAACAATCTTATTCATTTATTAATAAAAAGTATTAATTTATTAAAGGCTTTTAATTATCTACATGATGTTGTTTTATAATATGTCATAAACCCATAGTTTTAAGCAATGCTTTTAGAATAATGATTATGACCATTCTATTGAGATCTAAATTCTTAGAAAGCTTAAAACTAAAATAGTTCCCAATCGTTGGATTACTAAATTGGGGATTAGTGAATCTAGATAGATTGGTACATACGTTGCTTGCTCATTGGATGAGGATGATTGATCTCATGATCATTTGTGTGGAGACACTAAAGCAAGTATGTAGGTGCTTATTAGAGAATAAGCTCACTGAATGTGGCTCGCTAAGGAATACCTAATGGAGTTTTACTTGCCTGTTAATAGGAATTCCTGTAGTGATAGTAGTACAAGTGATCCTTGGACTTGAGATCATCATAGTATCTTGTGTATGATGAGTTATACTTTGACTTATTCCTTAAGACCCTTAGGGTATGTCAAAGGGTATACTTGGGTATAATAAGTTGTACATGGAGATAATGTATGATCAATAAAGAATCTACCACTTCTAGTAAAAGAAGAGAAATGTCCTATGTGATTCGATAAATGACAACCCAGTAGTCCTTGGCCAAGACAGAATAAAATTAGAAAGGAGTTTCTTATTTGCATTATTTGGAGTTGTGCATTTAAGAGTCGAAATACATATAATTAAATAAAATAAGACTTGACAGTAATTCCATGTCTTATATTTAATTGGGACATTGTATGGTGGAAGGATTGAATAGCACGATAACTATTTACTTAAAGGTTCTTTTATGATTAATGTTGAAATCTATATTATCTGGAAAGTCGTTGATCGCTAGGGAGACTTATCCTTATTGTAGAATAAATATTATTTATTTAAATAAATTAATAATTTAATTTATTTATTTAAATAAGATTAGAATTGTTCTAATTGTTTTATTCACAATCGGTTTAATATGGAGAACCTAAAAGGTCACACCATAAAAGGAAGAATAATTATTTAAGAAGTAAATGGCATAATCGTAATAATAAGTTAAGTATATTTAATTTAATCTATGGTGATTGAATAAATTAAATAGCTTAATATTTATTATTTAATATTTTAGAAATACTAAATATAAATTAATAAGAGGATTATTATTATTATTATTATTATTATTATTATTATTATTATTATTATTATTATTATTATTATTATTATTATTATTATTATTATTATTTAATTCCTAAAGGAGTTTGAGAATTAATTAATAAAAGTACTCTCATATATTCCTAATAAGATTAAGAGGCAAATTAATTAAAAGATTTTAATTAATTATTCCTAATAAGATTGGGAGCATAATTAATTAAATGAATTTAATTAATTAAAATAAAATCCAATTCCTAAATTGTTAAGGAGGGTTGCCCACATCTATAAATAAGAGGAGTCTTATTATGGGTGTAGAGTTGTTGTTGACTTTTTCACAACAGGCGTGATTCCAATTATTGGAGAGTACGCTCCTTTTCTATGAGAGATAGAAAAACTAGGGTTTTGCCAAACACACATCTTCTTGAATCTTTATTCTTTCTTGGTGGATCACCTTTAGAGGCCAAACACTTGGGTGGCTAACGTTGATCAAAGGAAGGAACCAAACCCGGTGGATTCAAGTTGAACGCGAAAAGGATTGATGGTGAACTTGTACCTCGGGAAGCTCGAATCTTCAAGGGTATGATTCTTGTTCTTCATATCTATTCGTTTAATTAATAATTGTGCATAAAGGATGATCTGAGTATATGGTTTGTAAAATTTTAAACTCTTATTTTTACACGTTTCCACTTATTTTTGCAATTTGATTGTGTTCATGAATATTACAAACCTAACACTAACTATTACATAAGATACCACAAAGATTATTCTGCTAGCTCTCCCTTTCCTTTGTTCTTGACTGAACCTTCAGGTTGACCACGCTTAGCTGAAAATATTTACATTTAAAGCAAGAATGAGCATTTGGGTGCCCAACAAGTAATAACAGATAATAAACATTAGCCTTTGAAACACACTTCTACAACGAATCAACAGTTGTGAAGTAAACAGAAACAATTCTAATCAATATATCAAATCTATTTCAAATTTTGAAATTACGTACTGACTATAATTGGTGAACAGCCGACAGACTACGAACTTTATTTTTTGATTTTCGATATTCAATTGAATAACAAGTATTAATTATACGCTATAACAAAGTGGAATACTTTCCAGAGTTTATGCTGAGTGATCCCTAAGGATCTTGAACTTCTCTTCTCGAGTAACTATCAAAGGTTTACTTTGATATACTCAGGTGTATTAGATAACTATAAAGATTAAGTCATAACCCTCTGCAAGTATAATAAGTGATCAACTTAATTATACCCTATATTATACATAATACTTAAAATGCGCACAATTGCCGAATATACGACCAAAAATCTCCCCTTTTATATTAAAAGGTTGTTCTCCTCAGTCTTATAACCAAAATTTGAATTATAATAACGAAATACTACGTTTTAAAAATCTAATCGCTTTTTGGATCTAGCCAAAACAATTGGCATCGATCTGTCAATAATAATTGAGTTCTATTCTCGAACCTATCAAGTTCTAATCAAATGTTTGTCTAGCTAGAATAATTAGCTAAGACATATCTCAACGCTAATTTTTAAATCAATGTCTAGCCGAGTCAAATAGCTTAGACAGCTTTTAAGTCAATGTATACATACTGAAAACGAAAAGCATGTATCAATATGTGATTAAATACAAAAAATTATCCAAGTGAGGACACTTGTATAACAATATTTAGAAATTAACGAATAGAATATAAATATTTGGATTATATAATAATACTGTAATGATAAACAACGATCGGATAGAATTCAAGAACTAACATGTCTACGAAAGTATAGATATATGAACAGTAACAATAACAATAAATTTCTGAAACTGACTTACATATGTCCATTGCATAAAGTAAATGCAATGGTTAGATACTTGCATGGTCTGCTGCTTACAATTACACAACTTAGTTCTAACTTTTATACCGAAATCTATCATTAATAAGATCATTCTATTGATTAGAATAACATATCATAACACACAGTACTGTTATTTGCAGTCAACTCATAACCTAAGTGTAAGACCCCAACTTATTATAAATGAAATTGAATTTCCTCTATTTATTATTTTGAAATAGTAAGGGTTGATTCGATTAATGTGGTTAGTTATGGGTAAAATGCACAAATATCTTAAATAAGCAAATGGTTATAAAATATTTATTATTGTCGGGGAATATTTGTTTGGTCGTGGAATATTCTTCTTGTCGGGAATATTAAATGCGACAGTCTTGCGACCTTTTGTGGGCCCATAACGGAAAACGATTGGATGAAGTAAACGATAAGTATAAGTTTTTATAAATAATGGCGTAGTTATTACCGTTAACACTGTTGGAATACTAGGTGGTTAAAAACCAGTAATACGCGGTGTTGCACAATAGCACACGGTATTGCACCAATTATTGATTCTTACGTAAGAAGGCTCTACTCAATAATTGTTACAATAATTAATATTCAATATTTTATTTTATTAATTCAATAATTGCTACGTTGATATTTTATATTATTGTTGTTTCAATAATTGTCACTACACAGTATTTTCCATTATCAGGTCAATAATCCATATTATTTGAATAATATTATTAGATAGCATAATTGGCAATGTCTAGAAAGTTCTGTCGAGGAAAGGGGTTAGGTCATCTAATTGCGCGTCAGTAAGGAGAAATCCTTATCAGAAAGCCCCCTCTTTCCTGGGAACAGCCTGGTTGTCATTATTGTGATTTTGTAATATTATTTGTGAATAATTAATTATTGATCTATATGATAAGGAAAATATTTATTTATGTGGATATAAATGGAGGAATTTTTAGAAAAGTGACAACTGTTGAAAATTGATATTTTATCTTTTCTGATAAAAATAATTCATTTAAATATATTATTATATTTCAATAATATAATAATGGTGATATTTTTACAATGAATGTGTGATATATGAATAAATGAGGAGAAAAAGTATTTTGTTACAATAAATGCTAAAATATATTAAACATGTTGGTGGGCCCATTTTTGACTGAAAATTGATTATAGCTTGTAAAATCATCTGTATGTGGACTTCGATCAATTTTTATTTGGAATTTGGAAAAACTTAAAGCTACAAAGTTGTAGAGAATTAAGTTTTCTATGGAATGGACATAAGATTGAAATTTTTCTAATAAAAGGGCTATTTATTATGAATTATTGAAGTTCCAGAATAATTGATTTTTGAAGTTTTAAATACTTTTTTAAAGAAAAACATTTTTATTATGTTGATGGGCCCCACATTAGTGGTAAACATGCTGAATTCATATTTTCTAAGGTGGGCGTGAATTTTTTTTAATGTATTAATATTTTATTAAATTTTCTGCTTTGGTGTTCTAAGCATTTTCCTATAAATAGGGTGCTTAGGTTAGAATTGAAAATCACACCAGAAACTAAAGTTTTCTCTCTCTATATTATCGAGCTTATTCTTGTGAGTATTTTGATACTTTGAGTGTTGCTATACAAGTTCCCTTCAGCACTATATTCGATATTCCAGTCAGAAGTACTGTCCTTTTGAGGTAAGGGATGTTATTTTCTCCGTAAATGATATTATTTCTTTCAATATCATTATGTCGAAATATTGGTATAAATTTTATTGTGGAATTTCTACCTTTTTGTGTTGGGTTTACTATTTACATATACGGCACTATTCACATATATGACACTATTCACGAATACGGCACTATTCACAGAAAAATTAAATTTTCATTCTTTTTCCCAGATGTCTATTTTTGTTACTATCTTTGATTGTATCCATGTTTTGATCTTCATTCTTGAATTTCACTCTACCATAGTATATTATGGGGTGTTTTTGAACATGGATAAATCAAAGTACGAATCCCTAATATTTGTTCTTTTGTCTCACTGGATTCATTTTCTTTAAAATATTTTTCATCATCCTTAGTCCTAAATTATGATATAACTGAATATCTTTGGTATGTAGTGCAAAGATGAATGATTTCCTGATGAACATCTTTGCTCGTAGTGCAAAGATGAACGGGTGTTGAGATGAACATGACCAACTGATGAATATCTTTGGCCTGTAGTGCAAAGATGGATATTTGATTCAAAATGTATATTGATTGATATTACAGGGATAAAATATTGATGATGGACTTTAAAATCATAGAAGATAGTAGATTTCATTTTGTACTTAATTCTTCTAAATGAATTGTTATTTCCGCTGCGAATATTGCTTTAAAACTTGTTGTCTATTATATTCTATCAGATTTTTCCCTGGTGAGGACTAATGATAATTTGTTTCATATTATCTTAGTCATAATATTCTTTACTGGGCTAGTTGAGCTCACTCTTTTCCTTTTTGTTCCATTTTTCTTCTCAGGAGGCGAGAATGTAGCAAGTACTAGTCGGGGTATGAAATGATGGTTCTAGAAAGTTGTTTTAGTGGTCCTCACTATTTTTGTAAAATAATGTATCAATAATTATAATGAGGACTTATTTGAGTGTGTATATTGTCGAGAAGACAATACTTGTATTTAAACTCATAGTTTATGTGTTGTCATATTTTGGACGACAATTGTATTAATAAAGTTATAGTTGTTTCTGTACCATGTATTTGGCGACTCGGAATGGGTGATGTATACCTATTTTGGGGGCGTCACAATTGGTATCAGAGCTTATGGATATAGTCTCTGGCAGAGATCGGGGAATAGAACTAGGAGGGGATAGACGAGTAAATCCTTCGCTAATGTGTCCTACCTAAGCTTATTTGTTCGTTGGTCAAAGTATAGGGTTATTATGTTGCATGTGAATTTCTTTAATTAACCCTTATTTTATGGCAGTATTTAAAAATGGCAGCTGAAAATATTAATGATGGAGTGAATGAGACCGTGGAAACACCTTTAATCACCAACCAGGAGAACGTGCAACAGGATGGCAATGTTCCTCCTGTAAACAACACCACTGAGAAGACGATGAACGATGAGATGTTTATAAGTTTTTTGCGGTTCATGCAAAACCAGACGAGGGAGACTCTAGTTCAAAATGCAGGTAGAAATAATGGCAACACACAGCTGGTCACTGCTGAGCAATTCAAGGAGTTGGGACCGCCGAAATTATGGGGAAAGCCGGATTCGATTAAGGCAAAAACGTGGGTCAAGAAAATTACCAAGATATTTGATGTCTTGGGATGCACGGAGGAACATAAGGTTCCATTCACCACTTTTATGTTTCGTGGTGAGGCAGATTACTGGTGGGAATCTGTGAAGCGTACCCAGCTAGCTTCACTCAACATGTCTTGGGAAACATTTCAGAAACTGTTCAATGACAAGTACTTTCCTGAAAGTATTCGTCATGTGAAGGAGGTAGAGTTTATCAGACTAGAACAGAACAAGATGACTATGTCCCAGTATGAGGCTGAGTTTCGCAGAGTTATCTAGGTTTGCACCTCATTTGGTGGAAAATGAGGAACGTATGACGCGGATGTTTTTGAGAGGTTTGAAACCCGACATTTGTCAATACCTCATTTCTCATAATTTTTCTCTATATTCAGATGTTGTCAACATGGCTCAATTATTAGAGCGAGATAATGAGTACGTT
Organism: Panax quinquefolius; assembly: GCA_020205615.1. Classification (NCBI taxonomy): domain Eukaryota; kingdom Viridiplantae; phylum Streptophyta; class Magnoliopsida; order Apiales; family Araliaceae; genus Panax; species Panax quinquefolius. The sequence continues at coordinate 81,381 of JAINUW010000385.1, read as the reverse complement.
CAACCGAGGGACAAAAACTAGGGTCATACCGGTGGCAGCAGTCATCAGAGCAATGATAACCAGCGGGGAGGAAAGAATACAGACAAAAGCGGTAACCACTTTGGTTGTAATCGTGGCCATGATAATAAAAGAAGTGAGTCGGGGGAAGATTTTAAAAAGAGAAGGTAAAACAATGACAATGTGAAGACGTCAACACCAACATCAAATGTTTCTAAGGGAGGATAACGACCACCGGTCGTATGTTATAAATGTGGAAAAGAGGGACACATCAGCCCAAACTCCCCACAACAGTTCAAGATATGTTATAATTGTGGAAAAGAAGGTCATATCGCTCGAGATTGTACGGTAGCAAAACCAAGTCCAGCGGGGATGGTGACTCAAAAGGATGTCCTAGAAAAGTCAAAGTCAATGGTTCCTGAAAGAGCGTTTGTCGTGACTGGCCATAATGCTAGGAACCCAAACGAGGTGATCACGGGTAAGCTAATCATAAACTCTTGTGAAGTTTATACCTTACTAGATACCGGTTCTACCCATTCATTTATTTCTCCTACTTGTGCTCAACGTTTAAACTTTAATCCAGAGAAATTAGACTTTTACTTATATGTGGAGACTCTGTTAGGAGAAACTTTCATTACATCCACTGTTTATAAATCTTATTTGATCCAAGTTGGCACCATCACATTACCTGTTGATCTTATCTCTTTAAAGATACTTGCATTTGATGAAATTTTAGGGATTGATTGGTTAACTACTCATCATGCCAAAATTGATTATTTTCGTAAGGTTGTTAGTTTTCATATTCCTAACCAACCTATTATGCGAATTCAAGTAACCAAACCACTAAAGTCAATCATTGTCATATCAAGCCATAAAGCCATTCGTTTATTAAAAAATGGATGTCAAGCTTTCTTAGCCCATGTTATGGACTTGAACAAAGACACGTCAGATTTGAATAATATTTCTGTTGTTAGTGAATTTCCTGATGTATTTCCTGAAAAACTTCCCGGTCTACCCCAAACACATGATGTTGAATTCTTTATTGACCTTGAACCTGGTACAAAACCCATTTCTAAAACCCCATACCGAATGGCTCCTATTGAACTTCAGGAGTTAAAGGTCCTACTACAGGAGTTGTTGGACATCGGTTTCATTTGTCCTAGTATATCTCCTTGGGTTCTCCTGTTTTATTCATAAAGAAGAAAGACGGAAGTATGCGACTTTGTATTGACTACTAGGAATTAAACCATGTCACTATCAAGAATAGGTATCCACTACCTCACATCGATGACCTATTTGACCAGTTGCAAGGAGAAAAATTCTTTTTAAAGATCGATCTTCGTTCTAGATATCATCACCTGAAGATTAGAACTGAGGATATTCTAAAGACTGCCTTCAGAAATCGATACGAGCATTATGAATTCTTAGTCATGTCTTTTAGATTGACTAATGCTCATGCATCTTTCATGGATATGATGAACCAAGTATTCAAGGAATATTTGAATTAGTTCGTTGTTGTTTTTATTGATGATATCCTCATTTATTCCAAATGTCGTGAAGATCATGAGCACCATTTGAAGCTGGTACTTCAAAGGCTTCGTGAAAATAAGCTATATGCCAAGTTGAAGAAATGTGAGTTCTAGCTTAAGGAAATAGCATTCCTTGGGCACGTGGTGTCAAAACATGGAGTATATGTTGACCCGACGAAGATTGAAGGAATACAAAGTTGGGAGCAACCGAAGTCGGTAACCGAAGTCCATAGCTTTCTGGGCTTAGCTAGTTATTATCAAAGATTCGTGGAAGGATTTTCTCGAATCTCTACTCCGTTAACTCAACTAACTCGGAAAGATACAAAATTCATATGGAGTGAGGAATGCGAGAAGAGTTTTCAAGAGCTTAAGAGGAGACTTATTTCAGCACCTATTTTGATAATACCGTCTGGTTCAGATGGATTTGTTATCTACAGTGTTGCTTCAGGCAAAAGGTTAGGATGTGTTCTCATGCAATATGGGAAGGTCATAGCCTATGCCTCGCGACAACTCAAAGAATATAAGAGGAATTACCTTACTCATGATCTAGAGTTGGCAGCAGTCGTTTTTGTGTTAAAAATCTGGAGGCACTATCAATATGGGGAGGAAGTGGAGATATATTCGGATCATAAAAACCTCAAATATTTCTTCACCCAAAAGGAACTTAACATGCAGCAACGACGTTGGCTCGAGCTGTTGAAAGATTATGACCATACCATTCAATACCATCCTGGAAAAGCGAACGTGGTTGCTGAAGCATTGAGTAGAAGATCATATGCGGGAACAAGTGCGATGTTGTCAACATAAAGGCCCATTTTGTGTGATTTACAAAAGATGAAGATAGAATTCAAGACTCCGAGGACCCATGCGATGATGTCAAGTATATGCATAGAACCAACTTTAATCAATAAAGTTAAAGTTGCTCAAGCCACAGACCCAGAGCTAATGCGTATGAAGAAGAAAGTACAAGAAGGTGTTATCCTAGAAGCAAGAATCAATGAAGAAGGAATACTTCGAGTCAGCTCCAGACTTTATGTTCCTAATGACTCTGATTTGAAATACAAGATCATGATGGAGGCACACAATACACCGTTTACAATTCACCCTAGAAGTACTAAAATGTATTGTGATCTTTGACATATATTTTGGTGGAGCAATATGAAAAGAGAGATCACAAAGTTTATCTCGAGGTGTTTAACTTGTCAACGTGTAAAGGCGGAGCATCCAGTGCCAAAGGGTCCATTGCGACCACTTGAGATTTTAAAATGGAAGTGGGAACATATTAGCATGGATTTCGTTATGAGTCTTCCCACGGTTTCTCAAGGTATAGATGCTATTTGGGTTATTATTGATAGATTAACTAAGTCTACTCATTTCTTGCCGATACGGGAGACTTATTCCCTTGAACGTCTTGCTCGTATGTACGTGAATGAGATTGTTAGGTTTCATTGCATGCTAGTATCCATAGTTTTGGATCGTGACCCAAGATTCACTTCACGATTTTGGGTTAGCTTGCAGAAAGATATGGGCATGGATTTACGATTCAGTTCGGCATATCATCCTCAAACGGACGGACAATCAGAGGGGACTATTCAAACTCTTGAAGATCTATTAAGACTCTATGCCCTAGACTTCAAAGCGAGTTGGGATAAGTATTTACCATTGGTGAAATTCTCCTACAACAATAGTTATCAGACAAGTATAGGTGTGGCTTCATTCGAAGCATTGTATGGACGAAAGTGTCGCTATCCAGTATGTTGGGATGAGGTGGGTGAAGCAACATTGTTGGGATAAGATTTGGTACGTATGACTACAAAAAAGATCCAAATGATTCGACAACGTATACAAACGGCACAAGATCGACAAAAGAGTTATGCGGATCTTCATCGAAAGGACGTGAAATTTAGTATTGGGGATCATGTATTGTTACGTGTTGCTCCATGGAAGGGAGTTACAAGATTCTGGAAGAGAGGAAAGCTCAATCCACGATTTATTGGTCCATTTCAGATTTTTGACCGAGTAGGAAATGTGCCCTATAGACTCGCGTTACCTCCAAGTATGTCTCGTGTTCATAAAGTTTTTCACATATTTGTGCTTCGTAAATATGTGAAACACCCAAACCACATTATTGAGTTAGAATCAGACGAGATAGCCGAAGACTTAACGTACGAGGAGGTACCTGTCAAGATCTTGGATATGAAGGAGCATGTCCTACGCACAAAGGTCATACCATAAGTTAAAGTTTTGTGGAGGAACCATGCTATAGAGGAAATGACCTAGGAGTTGGAAATGGAAATGAAAGCGAGGTATCCTCACCTTTTCGAAATACTAGGTACATATGTTAATTTCGAGGATGAAATTTCATAAGGAGGGGAGGTTGTAAGACCCCAACTTATTATAAATGAAATTGAATTTCCTCTATTTATTATTTTGAAATAGTAAGGGTTGATTTGATTAATGTGGTTAGTTGTGGATAAAATGCGCAAATATCTTAAATAAGCAAGTGGTTATAAAATATTCATTGTTATCGGGGAATATTTGTTTGGTCGTGGAATATTCTTACTGTTGGGGAATATTCGTACGATGGCACAACCTTGTGTAGGCCCTATAACGGAAAGCGATTGGATGAAGAAAACGTCAAGTATAAGTTTTTATAAATAACGATGTAGTTGTTACCATTAACACTGTTGGAATACTTGGCGATTAAAAAACAATAATACGCGGTGTTGCATAGTAGCACACGGTATTGCACCAATTATTGATTCTTACGTAAGAAGGCTCTACTCAATAATTGTTACAGTAATTACTATTCAATATTTTATTTTATTGATTCAATAATTGCTACATTGATATTTTATATTATTGTTGTTTCAATAATTGTCACTACATAGTATTTCCCATTATCAGGTCAATAATCCATATTATTTGAATAATATTATTAGATAGCATTATTGACAATGTCTAGAAAGTTATGTCAATGAAAGGGGTTAGGTCATCTAATTACGCGCCAGTAAGGAGAAATCCTTATCGGAAAGCCCCCTCTTTCCTGGGAACGGCCTGGTTGTCATTATTATGATTTTATAATATTATTTTTGAATAATTCATTATTGATCTATATGATAAGGAAAATATTTATTTATGTGGATATAAATGGAGGAATTTTTAGAAATTGACAATTGTTGAAAATTGATATTTTATCTTTTCTGATAAAAACAATTCATTTAAATATATTATTTTATTTAAATAATATAATAATGGTGATATTTTTACAATGAATGTGTGATATATGAATAAATGAGGAGAAAAAGTATTTTTGTTACAATAAATGCTAAAAACATGTTAAACATGTTGGTGGGCCTATTTTTAACTGAAATTTGATTATAGCATGTAAAATCGTCTGTATGTGGATTTCGGTCAATTTCTGTTTGGAATTTGGTAAAACTTAAAGCTACAAAGTTGTAGAGAATTAAGTTTTATATGGAATGGACATAAGATTCGAATTTTTCTAATAAAAGGGCTATTTATTATGAATTATTGAATTTCAAAATAATTAATTTTTGAAGTTTTAAATATTTTTTTAAAGAAAAACATTTTTATTATGTTGATGGGCCCTACATGAGTGGTAAACATGCTGGATTCAGATTTTCTAAGGTGGGCGTGAATTGTTTTTTAATATATTAATATTTTATTAAATTTTTTGTTTTAGTGTTCTAAGCATTTTCCTATAAATAGGGTGCTTAGGTTAGAATTAAAAATCACACTAAAAACTGAAGTTTTCTCTCTCTATATTATCAAGCGTATTCTTGTGAGTATTTTGATACTTTGAGTGTTGTTATATAAGTTCTCTTCAGCACTATATTCGGTATTCCAATCATAAGTACTGTCCTTTTGATGTAAGGGATGTTATTTACTTAATAAATGATATTATTTCTTTCAATATCATTATACCGAAATATTGGTATGAATTTTATTGTGGAATTTCTACCTTTTGTTTCGGGATTACTATTAAAAGTTGGAAAACATTCACAATGTTTTTCATATTTTGGTGTTATGACCACGAAATACCTCCAGAGTTGGAAAACATTCACAATATTTTTCATATTTCGGTGTTACAACAGTATAAACCCGATTATAAGCACGTGATCGAGTATGAACCATTGCAGTTTGATAAAGACTTGTCCTGTGAAGAGGTTCCTATCCAGATAGTTGACAGGAAAGAACAAGTGCTCATGAATAAGGTGATATCTTCTGTGAAGGTAATACGGAGGAACCACAATGTCGACGTGGCTACGTGGGAACTCGAAACTGAAATGATGAAGAATTACCCTAAGTTATTTGTTTAATATGTGTCTTCGATTCTGGGGTACAGAATCTTGGTAAGTATGGAAGAATGTGAGGAATGATTTGATTGAGTTGTGATTCTGGGGATAAAATACTTGTAAGGAGGGAATGATGTAACAATCCAGAATTTTAATTATAATTTTTAAATATTTATTGAATTATATAAATATTTAATGGATTTGTTTATTGTTGAATAAATATTTTTTTAATTTGATTTGATTTGATTTGGTTAATTATTTGTTTAATAAATAATTAATGGGCTAAGGAAATTAATTATTATGAGATAATATTCTAATTTAATTTAATAATTAAGTTAGAGAGTGTATAATGATTAAATGATTTATTCAATAAATTTTTATTAGAATTAATTAAATTAAGTATGAAAACTTAATTAAATAAAGTGTAACAAATAACTATATTATAAAGGAGTTATTAAAATAAATTAAAGGAGTTTAATTTAGTTTTGCCAAACAAGGCTTAAATATATTAATCTTTAATTTTAAAAGGTTTTGCCAAACGGGGCCTTATGCCTTTTGAATTTTGAGTTATTAATAATATAAATAAAATAAATTAAAATAATAAATAAAATATATTTATAACCTATACGTTATATTTGGTAACTGATATTACTTATTAGGTTTATTATGACTATATACGTTTCTTTTTATGCTTTGTTATCAGTTTAGTTTTGATGCGTCAAATGTATATGGCATGTACTGATAACTAAGAAAAAAAAATTGCCAGAGAGAATTGAGAGAAAGACAAGTCTGTGATTCCAAAGCAAGTTCTAAATTTTAGCAAGTAGTAGTCAAGCAAGTGAAGGTATGTCATATAACCCTTAATATATATGTTACAACATAATTTTCTTGAGTTATATACAATTTTCTGAAATCTATATTTTTATAAATTTGTTATGAGATTATGTGTATAGTATGATGGTGATAGTATATCTAGCATATATATATATATATATGTGTGTGTGTGTGTGTGTGTGTGTGTGTGTGTGTGTGTTTTACCGATGTGAGTTTCAATTTCTATGTTCTATGAATTCTATTTTTTTGAATTTTTGCTATACAACTGAATTATTGCAATTGTAAGTAGTTGTAATGCTAGAGTTTATGTTTAGACAAAGAATTGTATGTTAATTTCATTTAAAAGAAAGAGAAACTGTTTTTCAGTGTATGTTCTTATACATGGCTTATTACAGTAACAAAATTGATGGTTAAAGTGTATACGAATTGTAAAAATTGAACTGTGATTATGTTAATTGGGTATGAAATAAATATAACAAAGTTCAAAGGAATCAAGTTGGTGTATAATTGTGGTTACTGTTCGCTGTGTCAAGAAATATCAAAAATGGAGTTTTGTTGGTTTAAAAATTATCTTTCAAGGATTTAAGTTTTCTGATATTGTTGTTTAGTTGTGTTAAATTAGTATATGTATGATGGGTAACGTGTATGTGTAGTTTGGATAAGTTATACATGTTAATTCGTGTTAGAAATTAAGATATAATAGCTTTGTTCTGTTCTTCGTTTTGTGTTTTGTAAGCTTCGAGCCTCGATTGCAAAAATCCGCCCATGACTCTAAATTTCAACTTCATATGAAAGTCGAAAGTCGAAGCTCGACTTTCGCACTACGACATCGACCCGATGGCACGGGCTTGTGCAAGTAATGCCATCGTCGGCGTTATAAATAGCACCATTAATCTGTAAACCGCGGCCAGTAGTAATACCTTGCGAAGCAGCGATAGGGCCAAGAATGAGTTTTCTTTTACACGAATTCTGTAAATGCTAATATAACATAATATTATATATGTTAAAAATGTAATCATGTTAGAATGGTATTATAATGTTATGAATGATCATATTATTAATACTTTACGAGTGTTATTATTATTTTATTCATGTAACTTGATTATGTGGTTTAAAATCAAGACATACATGAAATATGTACTTATTTGTATATAAGTATCTGTAATGACTAATTGTGTACTAACGATATGTGATTAGGATATTGTGAATCAAATTATTACGATTTAGCCTACACGCGAGGCAAGTTTTCTAACTCTGCACTTTTGTTAAGCTAGTTCTATTGTTATTATTGTACAAGTTTACTTATCCTATCTCAATTATAGTTATGCAAGTTTCTTGTATCTAGTTTGTTTATGATGATGCAAGTTTTCTAAACTTTATTTTGATATTGAGCAAGTTATTCTCGTATTTAATTTGTTATTTAGCATGCAAGTTTATATATTCTGATATACTAATGTTGAACAGTTTTATCGTTCAATTTACTATTTGTTATGCATGCTTAGTACTCAATTCTAAATAACCTTGGCTTAATATTGTTCAAGCGAGGTATGTTATAATTATTCAATGTTTATGCTCCTAGATTATTCCTAAAGCATGACCTTAGTATACAATGTTGATTCCGTTATGATTTATTCCATAACATAAAGTTATTACCTTTTTATTCAACTACTCTGTAGTTGATGTTCGTTGAATTCCAAATTACCTTGAAACTTATCCAAACCAAACTTACTTTGGTGCAGACTCATAATCTAAATGCTGAGATGAACAACCCTATTATTAGGGGATAATTTACGCATAGCGTTGAAATATTTGTGCACAATACTTTTATGCGAAGGGTCGATCCCCCAAAGTGCATGGGAGTCCCTATAGTCCTATGACTGTTAAAGTTTAAGTTGAAAGATTACTTATAACTATGGACACAGTTTGTGGTCTTATGACCCTCAGATGTATATATTTCAGAATTTTGATTTTCATTAATAGAGCATGTTGTTCTATTCTATTGAGCCTATTATCTAGCAATTGTTGTAAAGTTTTATTCATTGTCATTTCAAGTGAGCCTTGTTTGCTCACTCTTGCTTGTATAACTATTACAGCTAAAGTAGAGAAGGTCGACGTACCTAGCACCAGTAAAGGGAAAGGAAAGATGAACAAGTATTGAAGACTTATAATTTGTTGACAGTTTATTGTCGGACTTTATTTGAATTATTGTAATGAAGTTAGTTAATTTTCTGCATATGAATGTTTGTATTTGAAGGTTAGATAACCTGGGAGATTTTTATTAATGTAATCCTTTAGTGGGAAGGTTTATTATTCAATTTTATTATGATTGGGTAGTTAGACATGAATATTTTTATTAAGTGAACACCAAATCTAGTGAAAATGAGGTACTCGGATTTGGGGGTGTCACAAGTTGGTATCAAAGCTTTAGGTTATGAACCTTAGGTGGGGAAAAGCCTTAGGAAGTAACCTTTGAAAAGATAGTGATGATAAACTCTTATCGGGTTTTAAGGAAGAAGTAATAAAACACTTATGTGCTTATGTGATTACAACTTATGTGCTCGTGAGTGTCAAGTAGTAATGATTAGTAATTAAAACTTAAAAAAAAATTATTGTCAAGATGGCTAATGTAGGAGAATCTAGTCAGGCTAGGGAGGAAGGATCCCAGATGCATAGAGAGGAGGAGCCTAAAGATATTCAGGTGGTTTGGGAACAACTACTGCCACGGAAAACAACTCATTTGATCATAGTGGTTGAGCAGGAGAGGTTACCTGATGAGGATGATGAGATAGAGACGGACGAGGAAGATCCTGAGGAGCTACCATAGTCGAATAAGGATGAGGAGGACGAGGAGGAAGAGATTACACTTAACTCGATCGTTGCCCGTATATACGACGAAGTAAACGAGCAAAATGTAGAACTTCAGGATAGCGTCGAGGAGTTGAGAGAGATAGCAGCTGAACAACAAACCTCAATGGCATAGATGGACGACGAGATCTAGGATCGAGAGGAACGTTTGAATAATGTTGAAGAGAAGTTGGTCCACACTGAAGAAGAGAATGAACAAATGACAGCGGAGATTGCAGAGCTAAAGAACAAGTTGAAAGAGGAATCTACTAGGAGGGCAAGAGTCGAAGACGCATACGAGGAAGCTTATCAACGAGCCAGAATAGCAGAGAGAGACGCACAAGCAAAGAGGATGAAGATGGAGGAGATGAATAACGTATTCAACACCGTGATTAATCGAGCTCAGGATCAGGTTATGGGTTATCCGATTCAGTTCCAAACACTGTCATCGTTTATATTAGACCGCAGAAGAATGTTCCGATTCATGGAGGAAGAGCGTCGTAAGGCTACGCAGTATTTTAGTAGGACATCGTAAGGAATGTACCTGATATGCGATTACTAAAATGTTAAATAATATGTAAATCCCTAGTGATATGTAATCGATGGGATATGATGATGTTGTTGTCCTGAAACTTTAGTAGTTTAGGAAAGTAATGTAAATAGTAGTGATGCTATAGTTCTTATGTTTTCAGAAAGATTATGAGTGAATAAAAGTTATTATTTTATTTTATTTAAAGTGTTATGTGTTATATGATGATTTCTTTTATGGGGTGCAAGTTAAGTAGAAAATATTTAAAGGAGTTAAGTAATAATCAAATGAGTGTATTTTAACAGAAAATGCCGCCAAGACGTCAACCACGACAAAGAACCACTGAGGGAACTACCAATAACGACAATGTTGAGTCTAACCCAGTTCAGCAGCTAGTGACGTTACTGACGGGTGCATTACAGAATCAACCGCAGAATCAAGCTACAACTTTTAAGGATTTCGAGGCGGTTGGACCACCAGAGTTCCGTGGGTCCATAAATCAAGTTGAGGCACAAACCTGGATCATAGAGATAGAAAAGGTGTTTGATGTAGCTTGGGTAAGGGGAGGATCAGAAGACTACTTTTTCAACATTCATGTTGAAAGCAGAGGCTAGTTATTGGTGGCAGGCTAACAAACCTTGAGGAGGACACGGGGTGATGACATGTGTGACGCCCCCAAAATAGGTCCATTCCATCCAACCCATTCTGAGTCGCCAAATACATGGTACAGAAATAACTACAACTTTATTATTACAACATATAAATCGTGAGTTTAAATACGAGATATTGCCATCTAGACAATATCCACACGCAAATAAATCCCCATCATAATTATTGATACATTATTTTATAAAAATGGTGAGGACTACTAAATAACTCTCTCTAGAACCTTCATTCCATACCCAGACTAGTACTACGCTACATTCTCGCCTCCCGAGAAGAAAAATGGAACAAAAAGGAAAAGGGAGAGCTCAACTAGCCCAAGAAAGAATATTATGACTAAGATAATATACAACAAATTATCATTAGTCTTCAACAGGAAAAAAAAACTAATAGAATACAATAGACAACAAGTTTTTAAACCAATATTCGCAACGGAAATAATAATTCATTAGAAGAGTTAAGTAGAGAATGCAACTACTATCTTCTATGTATGAATTTAAAAGTTTGTCGTCTATCTTTTATCCCTGTAACATCAATCAACATACATCTGGAATCAAATATTCATCTTTGCACTACAGGCCAAAGATATTCATCAGTTGGTCATGTTCATCTAAACACCTGTTCATCTTTGCACTACGGGCCAAAGATATTCTTCAGAAATCATTCATCTTTGCACTACTGGCCAAAGATATTCCATAATATCATCATTTAAGACTGAAGATGATGAAAAATATTTTTAAAGAAACGAATCCAGTGAAACAAAATGACAAGGATTAAGGATTAAGGATTCGTACTTTGTTTTATCCACATCCAAAAATACCTCAAAAATAATCATAGGGGTGTAAAATTCAAGAATGATCAAAACATGGATACAATCAAAGCTAGTATCCAGAATAGATATTTTAGACGAAAAGAAAAATTTTCATTTTTCGGTGAATAGTGCCAAATGATTCGTGAATAGTGCTCAGATCACGTGAATAAAGGCCGTATCGTGAATAGTAACTCAGACACCAAAAGATAGAAATTCCACAAAAAAACATCTTCACGCTTCATGAATAGTACTCGTGAATAGTAACTCGTGAATAATAACTCATGAATAGTAACCCCGACATGAAAAAGTTCCAAATTTGATAAAAAGTTCCAACCAATATTTCAAAGATAATGATATTGAAGAAATAATATCATTTGAGAAGAAAATAACATCCTTTACCTCGAAAGACAAGATTTCTAATTGAAACACCTGGATATAAAGCTATGACTTGGACTTGCACCGTATAGCAATACTCAAAGTATACTCAAAATACTCACAAGAATACGCTCGATAATATAGAGAGAGAAAACTTTCAGTTTAAAAGGATTTTTTTCAATTCTAACCTAAGCACCCTATTTATAGGAAATTGTTTAGAACACCAAAGCAGAAAATTGAATATAATAATATTATATATAAACAAAATTCATACGCCCACATCTTGAATCTGAATTTAGCCACCATGCACATGTTAAATATGCCCACAACATATAAAAAACGTTTTTATTAATAAAAATAAATAAAACTTCCAAAAATCAATTATTTCGGAACTTCAAAACTTCAATAATTTATAATAAATAGCCATTTTATCAGAAAATTCGAATCTCACGACTTTTTATAGGAAATTCAATTCTCTACAACTTTGCAGAAGAAAGTTTTTCCAAATTCCAAACAGAAATTGACCAAAATCCACATACGGACAATTTTACAGGCTATAATCAAATTTCAGTCAAGAAATGGGGTCCACCGACATGTTTAACATGTTTTAAACATTTATTGCAACAAAAATACTCTTCCTCCTCGTATACTCATATATCCCACATTCGTTGTAAAAATATCATTTGTTAATATATTATTAAAATAATATATTTAAATGAATTATTTTATCGAGAAAAAGATAAAATATTAATTTTCAACAATTGTCATTTTAAAAGTTTTCTCCATCTATATCCACATAAAATCAATATTTTCCTCATCATATAAATCAATAATTAATTATTCACAAATAATATTACGAGAATCACATTATTGACAACTAAGCGCCTCCGGAAGAGGGGCTTTCCAATAAGGATCTCTCCTTATTGGCGCATGCATTAGGTGACCAAACCTCTCCTTAGATGTAACTTTCTAGACATTGCCAATAATGTTTTCTAATAATATTATTCAGATAATATGAATTATTGCTCTGATAATGGAAAATACGATTAGTAATGACAATTTATTGAAACAACAAAGAATATAAAATATCAATGCAAAATTATTGAATCAATAAAATAAAATATCTTTGAAGAATTAATCTTAATAATTATTGAGTAGTGCCTTCTTACATAAGAATCAATAATTGGTGCAATACTGCATGCTTCTTGTTCAACAACGCGTATTAGTGTGTTTTAACCACCGGTATTCCAACAAGATAATTGGTGAATAACTACGCTATTATTTATAAACAACTTATATTTGTCATTTTCTTCATCCAATCGCTTTCAGCTTATGGGGCCCACAAAAAGATCCAAGGCCGTCGCATTTAATATTCCCCGACAAAGATTTAATATTCCACGACCAAACGAATATTCCCCGACAATAATGAATATTTTATCACCACTTGCTTATTTAAAATATTTGCACATTTTACCCATAACTAACCACATTAATCAAATCCACCCTTACTATTTCAAAATAATAAATAAAGGAAATTCTTTTTTATTTAAAAAATTTCGGGGTCTTACAACATGGGATAGGTTTAACGAGATATTCTTCGAGACCTATTTCCCAAAGAGTTCAAAGACTCAGATGGAGGTATAATTTCTAGAACTGAAGCAGGGATCAATGTCGGTATAGGAGTATACCGCAAAATTTAATGAGTTGGCGAGGTTCGCCCCATATCAAGTCAACACAGATGAGCGCAAGGCGAGGAGATTTAAACAAGGAATGAAACCCTGGTTGTACAGTAGGGTCTCCTTGTTCCAGCTAAAGACATTCGCAGCGGTGCTTGAGAAGGTAATTCTCTCTGAGAGTGGAGGCGAGGCTGTAACAAAACACAACCAAGAGTAGAGAAAAAAGAAGAATAAGGGCGAAGTTAAGAATGGTGGTGGTAACAGTGGAAATGGTAGCAATAACCTGAAGAAGAAATGGAATGGAAATGTGGGTTTAGGAAACCAGCAGGGTAATCAGTAAAAGAAGAAGTTTGAAGCATGTGCTACATGCGGGAAGTTTCACGTGGGTGTGTGCTTAAGGGGGAAGCGTGTATACTTTAACTATGGCCAGGAGGGTCACATTGCCCCAAATTGTAGTCAACCCAAGAAGAATGTTTTCTACACGTGTGGGTCAAAGGATCATTTTGCTCATGAGTGCCCTAAAAAGAAAGCTGAAGAGACGACGGGAAACAAGGGAGGTAGCAGTGGAGGTACCTTGACCGTTGCGGGACCAACGTCATCCAACAGACCCACAGCCAGAACCTTCAATATGACGGTGCAGGATGCAGTGCAATCAAAAGATGTGGTGTCAGGTATTATCCCAATCAATGATATTGATGCTTATGTATTATTTGATTCGGGTGATACTTGCTCATTTATATCTGATGAATTTGCTAAGAGGTTAGGATTACCTAGTGAAGAATTGAATTTCCCTTTAAACATAGAAATTGCGAATAGGGAAGTGATTCCTGTTAGGTTCGTATACAAGAATTGTAGGGTGAATATAAAGGAAAATGTTATAAAAGTAGATTTAATCCAGATAAAACTTGGAGAGTTTAACGTTATTTGGGAATGGATTGGCTGTTCAATTATGGAGCGATAATTGATTGCCAAAAGAAGTGTGTAAACCTTATGACTTCGTCAAAGGTAGTTTTTCATGGTAACAAATTGCCTAGACAAGCAAGGTGTCTAACGGTTTTGTAGGCCATGAAGTTGTTGAGTCAATGCTGTGTGGGTTATTTAGCTTACATAGTCGATACTCAGAAGAAAGAGGTGAAACTGGAAGAGATACCAGTGGTTAGGGAATTTGTGGATGTGTTTCTGGAAGATTTGCCAGGACTTCCGCCAGATCGAGAGATTGAATTCGTGATCGACCTAGCGCTAGGAACCGCTCCAATATCAAAGGCCCCGTACAGAATGGCTCCAGTAGAGATGAAGGAACTGATGGTACAATTGCAAGAGCTGTTAGACAAGAAGTACATTCAGCCGAGTATGTCACCATGGGCAGCACCGGTGTTATTCGTGAAGAAGAAGGATGGGTCAATGCGTCTTTGCATTGATTATAGGGAATTAAACAATGTTATTATTAAGAATAAATATCAATTGCCAAGAATAGATGACTTGTTTGATCAATTGAAGGGTGCTAGATATTTCTCAAAAATAGATCTAAGAAGTGGGTATCATCAACTAAAAGTAAGGAAGGAGGATGTACCGAAGACGGCATTCTGAACTCGGTATGGACATTATGAATTTTTGGTGATGTCATTTGGTTTGACAAACGCCCCTGTAACATTCATAGATTTGATGAACAGGGTGTTTAAACTAATCCTAGATAAGTTTGTGGTGGTATTCATTGATGATATTTTGGTGTATTCAAAATCTCAAGAAAATCACATGGAACATTTACGTTTGACGTTGGATACGCTAAAAAAGGAAAAACTGTACGCGAAATTCTCGAAGTGTGAGTTTTTGCTAGAACGTGTACAATTCCTTGGACATGTGATTGACAAAGATGGGATTTCAGTGGATCCATCAAAAGTTGAAGCCATAATCAATTGGGAACAACCAAGAACACCTTCAGAGGTGAAGAGTTTCTTTGGACTAGCCAGTTATTATAGAAGATTTATCCAGGATTTTTCTAAGATTGCCACTCCGTTAACAAATTTGACAAGGAAAGCTGTAAAATTTGTTTGGATGGAGAAGTGTGAAGAAAGTTTCCAAGAATTGAAAAAGAAGTTAAGTGTGGCACATGCATTGTCATTACCAGATAATATGGGAAATTTTGTAGTGTATAGTGATGCCTCACATAAAGGGTTGGGTTGTGTTCTTATGTAGAATGGCAAAGTTATTGCTTATACATCAAGATAATTGAAGGACTATGAGAAAGGATATCTGACTCATGATTTAGAGTTGGCTGCAATGGTATTTTCTCTAAAGATATGGAGACACTATCTATATGGAGAAAAATGTGAGATATACACAGACCATAAGAGTCTGAAGTATATTTTCACTCAGAAGAATGTGAACATGCGTCAAAGAAGATGGATAAAATTGATAAAAGATTACGATTATGAGATCTTTTATCATCTAGGAAAAGTAAACGTGGTTGCAGATGCCTTGAGTAGGAAGGGTCGTGAGAAGTTTATGTTGTTAACCAACAAGGAGGAGCTCATTTCAGCAATGGCAAGACTAGAGTTGGAAATCAATTTTCCAAAAGATACCGATGAAAGGTTGTTCCAGATGGAAGCTAGTTCAACTTTGGTTGACAAGGTGAAGAATGCTCAACTACAAGATGAAGAATGTGGAAATATCAAAGGAAAAGTGGTTGAGGGTAGTGAGGTGAAATAAAGATCAATACTAAAAGGTTACTAAGATTCGAAGGAAGAATCTGGGTTCCAGCAGTACCATATATTAAAGAAGAAATCTTGACCGAAGCTCATAACTCAAGATATTCGATACACCCGGGAAGTACGAAGATGTATCAAGATTTATGATGACACTTTTGGTGGCCAAAAATGAAAAGAGATGTCGCATAATGTGTTACAAAATACTTGACATGTCAAAGAGTCAAGGTCGAGCATTAAAGACCAAGCGGATTACTTCAACCATTAAAAATACTGGAATGGAAGTGGGAACACATCACAATGGATTTTGTGGTGGGTCTTCTAACTACTCAGAAAGGATACAATGCGATTTGGGTGATAGTGGATAGATTAACAAAATCAGTACACTTTTTGCTAATAAAGATTAGATTCAATCTTGATCAGTTGGCAAAGTTGTACGTTAAAGAGATCGTTTCGAGACATGGAGTTCCAGTGTCAATTGTGTCAGATAGAGATCCGGTTCACATCAAACTTATGGAAGAGACTACAAGAATCCATGGGAACACAGTTGAGAATGAGTATGGCATATCATCCTCAAACAGATGGCCAAAGCGAACGAACAATCCAGACGTTGGAAGATATGCTGAGAGCATGCATCATGGATTTTAAAGGGAGTTGGGATGAACATTTACCGTTGGTGGAATTTTCCTACAACAACAATTACCACGCAAGCATCGGCATGCCGCCTTACGAAGCATTATACGACAGGAAATGCAGAACTCCACTGTGCTGGGATGAAGTCGGTGAACGTCAACTGTTAGGACCTGAACTGGTATAATAAACTGTTGAGGTTGTCAAACTCATCAGGACAAGATTGGTAGCTGCTCAAGACACACAAAAAAAGTATGCTGATCAACACAGACAAGATCGTGCATTCGACGTATAAAATTTCGTGTTCTTAAAAGTTTCTCCTTGGAAGGAAAAAATTCATTTTAGTAAAAAGGGAAAGTTAAGCCTGAGGTTTATTGGACCCTTCGAAGTGATGCGAAGAGTAAGAGAAGTGGCTTATGAGGTAGCTCTACCTCTAGAGTTGGAAAATGTTCACAATGTTTTTCTTATTTCGGTGTTACGACCGTATAAACACGATTACAAGCACGCGATCGAGTATGGACCATTGCAGTTTCATAAAGACTTGTCCTATGAAGAGGTTCCTATCTAGATAGTTGACAGGAAAGAACAAGTGCTCAGGAATAAGGTGATACCTTCTGTGAAGGTAATATAGAGGAACCACAATGCTGACGAGACTACGTGGGAACTCGAAGCTGAAATGATGAAGAATTACCCTGAGTTATTCGTTTAATATGTGTCTTCGATTCTGGGGACAGAATCTTTGTAAGTAGGGAAGAATATGACGAATGATTTGTTTGAATTCTGATTCTGGGGACATAATCCTTGTAAGGAGGGAATGATGTAACAATCCAGAATTTTAATTATAATTTTTAAATATTTAATGGATATGTTTATTGTTAAATAAATATTTGTTTAATTTGATTTGATTTGATTTGGTTAATTATTTATTTAATAAATAATTAATGAGCTAAAAAATTAATTATTATGAGATAATATTCTAATTTAATTTAATAATTAAGTTAGAGAGTGTATAATGATTAAATGATTTATTCAATACATTGTTATTAGAATTAATTAAATTAAGAATGAAAACTTAATTAAATAAAGTGTGACAAATAACTATATTATAAAGGAGTTATTAAAATAAATTAAAGTAGTTTAATTTAGTTTTGCCAAACAAGGCTTAAATATATTAAGTCTTTAATTTTAAAGGGTTTTGCCAAACGAGCCTTATGGCTTTTGGATTTTTGAATTTTGAATTATTAATAATATAAATAAAATAAATTAAAATAATAAATAAAATATATTTATAACATATACGTTATATTTGGTAACTAATATAACTTATTAGGTTTATTATGACTATATACGTTTCTTTTTACGCTTTGTTATCAGTTTAGTTTTGTTGCGTCAAATGTATATGGCCTGTACTGATAACTAAGAAAAAAAAAATTGCCATAGAGAATTGAGAGAAAGACAAGTCTGTGATTCCAAAGCAAGTTCTGAGTTTTAGCAAGTAGTAGTCAAGCAAGTGAAGCTATGTCATATAACCCTTAATATATATGTTACGGCATAATTTTCTTGAGTTATATACAATTTTCTGAAATCTATATTTTTATAAATTGGTTATGAGATTATGCGTATAGTATGATGGTGATAGTATATCTAGCATATATATATATATATATATATATATATATATATATATATATATATATATATTTCACCGTAAAAAATAATTTCTTTCTTGCATACGTAAAAACACACACACACACACACACACACACACACACATATATATATATATATATATATGTGTGTGTGTGTGTGTGTGTGTTTTTTAACGACGTGAGTTTCAATTTTCTATGTTCTATGAATTCTATTTTTTTGAATTTTTGCTATATAACTGAATTATTGCAATTGTAAGTAGTTGTAATGCTAGATTTTATGTTTAGACAAAGAATTGTATGTTAATTTCGTTTAAAAGAAAGAGAAACTATTATTTAGTGTATGTTCTTATACATGGCTTATGACAGTAACAAAATTGATGGTTAAAGTGTATACGAATTGTAAAAATTGAATTGTGATTATGTTAATTGGGTATGAAATAAAGATAACAAAGTTCAAAGGAATCAAGTTGGTGTATAATTGTGGTTACTGCTCACTGTGTCAAGAAATATCAAAAATGGAGTTTTGTTGGTTTAAAAATTATCTTTCAAGGATTTAAGTTTTCTGATATTGTTGTTTAGTTGTGTTAAATTAGTATATGTATGATGGGTAACGTGTATGTGTAGTTTGGATAAGTTATACATGTTAATTAGTGTTAGAAATTAAGATACAGTAGCTTTGTTCTGTTCTTCATTTTGTGTTCTGTAAGCTCGGAGCCTCAGCGCCAAAATTCGCGCTTCATTGCCAAAGTCAGAGCTGAAGCTCGACTTTCGAGTCTTCTTGAGCCGACTTTAATGGCTCAGGCTTGGCCAACAACTCCATCATCGCTTCTAATAGCGGACCACAATCTGTTGTGGCGCGTAGCGATCTTAGGTTAGCGATGGGGCCAAGAATGAGTTTTCTTTTACACAAATTCTGTAAATGATAATATAACATAATATTATATCTGTTAAAATGTAATCGTGTTAGTATGGTATTATAATGCTAGGAATGAGCATATTATTAATACTTTATGAGTGTTATTATTATTTTATTCATGTAACTTCATTATGTGGTTTAAAATCAAGACATACATGAAATATGTACTTATTTGTATACGAGTATCTGTAATGACTAACTGTGTCCTAATGATATGTGAATCAAATTATTACTATTTAGCCTACACGCGAGGCAAGTTTTCTAACTTTACACTTTCGTTGAGCTAGTTCTATTGTTATTATTGTACAAGTTTACTTATCCTATCTCAATTATAATTACGCAAGTTTCTTGTATCTAGTTTGTTTATGGTGATACAAGTTTTTTAAACTTAATTTTGATATTGAGCAAGTTATTCTCGTATTTAACTTGTTATTTAGCATGCAAGTTTATATATTCTGATATACTAATGTTGAACAGTTTTATTGTTCAATTTACTATTTGTTATGCATGCTTAGTACTCAATTCTAAATAACCTTGACTTAATATTGTTCAAGCAAGGTATGCTATAATTATTCAATGTTTATTCTCTTAGATTATTCATAAAGCATGACCTTAGTATACAATGTTGATTCTGTTATGATTTATTCCATAACATAAAGTTATTACCTTTTTATTCAACTACTCGGTAGTTGATGTTCGTTGAATTCCAAATTACCTTAAAACTTATCCAAACCAAACTTACTTTGGTGCGGACTCATAATCTAAATGCTGAGATGAACAACCCTATTATTAGGGGATAATTTACGCACAGCGTTGAAATATTTGTGCATAATGCATTGTACGAAGGGCTGATCCCCCTAAGTACGAGGAGTCCCTATAGTCTTATGACTGTTAAAGTTTAAGTTGAAAGATTACTTATAACTATGGACATAGTTCGTGGTCTTATGACCCTCAGTTGTATATATTTCAGAATTTTGATTTTCATTAATAGAGCATGTTGTTCTGTTCTATTGAGCCTATTATCTGGCAATTGTTGTAAAGTTTTATTCATTGTCATTTCAAGTGAGCCTTGTTTGCTCACTCTTGCTTATATAACTATTACATCTAAAGTAGAGAAGGTCGACGTACTTAGCACCAGTAAAGGGAAAGGAAAGATGAACAAGTATTGAAGACTTGTAATTTTTGACAGTTTATTGTCGGACTTTATTTGAATTATTGTAATGAAGTTATTTAATTTTCCGCATATGAATGTTTGTATTTCAAGGTTATATAACCTGGGAGATTTTTATTAATGTAATCCTTTAATGGGAAGGTTTATTATTTAATTTTATTATGATTGGGTAGTTAGACATGAATATTTTTATTAAGTGAACACCAAATCTAGTGGAAATGAGGTACTCAGATTTGGGGGTGTCACAGTTTACCAACTAAAGCTTTGGAAAAAATAACAAGCAACTTAATAAAAAATGCAATAAGGGCAATATGGACATTAGGCTTGCAAATTTAATGGCTTTATAGTAACTTGTCCCAATCCTTAGGGTTTGACCCTAAGGTTCTACAATTTGGTTTTCTAGGATTTTACATTTAGGGCTAAAATGGAAAAATTAGGTTTCTTAAATTACAAATTTAAGTTTTCTAAATTAGTTTAGATTTTCTAATAATATAAAACATGTAAATTAGGTTTAAGCTTCACTAATTAGCATTAAGATGGTTAAATTAGCGATTAGGGTTCATACATAGTAAATTAGGGTTATAATTTAACAAATTGGGTTCTAGCTTAGTATTTAGGGTTTCTAATTACTAATTAGGGTTTCAAAAAAAATTTGGGTTTCTAATAATTAATATTAAAATATACAATACATGTCATTAATCACATTAACACAATTTCTGACCAATCTTAAACTCCAGTTTGAGTTTCAATTTAAAGTTAAACAAATTAATGCTAGTATTTGGTCATGATACCACATAATCGACCAACCATTATTACTACACACATATAGTATATATTTATACTACTAAAATATAATTAATATTATATTATTATTCTCATTCCTTGATCAAAATCCAGAATTAGGGTTTGGATTCCATATCTGATTTATCTTGCATATATTGCATTATTAATTAAGTTAAAAATAATTAACTTAACTAATCTGAATAAATTCATATAATAAAATAATACTTATAATAATTCCAATAATCATTTCATAAATTATTTAAATAATACAATAATCATATTTTCATGGAAAATAAATAATAAAAATATTTTTACCACTAAATTAATTATAAAAATATAATTTATAATGATTAATAATTCTAAAAAATTATTTTCAATTATTCGTGTAATAAATAAATTTTATTTATCACATAAATACATATACATAACCTTGCACATATTCCCACCTTTAAAATAATAATAATAAAAATTTATACGCAAAGTTTCTGATTTAATTATATAGAAAATATCGGGTTGTTACATGATCGGTATCCAGAAGAAGTGCCCTTCATTAAATGAATGAGCGTGAAGATAAAGCGAAGACTTGTAATGTAGAATAGTTTAAATAAACTATAGACTAGTTTAATGAACTGTTATGTATCCTTAGTGGCGGATGAAAGTCACTCGTGTAAGATGTAAAGAATAATATAATTATTATTATTTGTAATGAACGAGGTTATAAGGTATTAGAACCTGAGAATTGAGAATGTTTGTTGTTATATTTCACTATATAATGATGTATGTTTGGAAAGAAGTGGGACCATGACATACGGAATCAGGGTGTGAAGATAGACCGGATTTCGGGGAGTTACAGCTTCTCTCTCTATAATTGGTCTTGTGAGTCTTAGTGAATTGGTGAGAATGAAAGAAGAATGAGCTTCTATTTATAGGAAAACATAGTTTTAATAATTGCACGTTTTGGAGCTCGAATTATTACAGTATAGTACCTTCATCTTTTCCTCCATTTTTAATTTAGTCCTACAAGTATTATCAAACGTGAACCACCTCACCTAATAGTACATGCATGTGAATCAATAGTATATGCATGTGAATCAATAGTTCCATTCATGTGAACAAATAGTTATATGCATGTGAACTAATAGCAATTAATTACTCATTTATCCGATTAATTACCCTATTGGTCAATTTAACCTCTAGAAATCAATAATTATCCAAATAAATATCGATTTCCACCAACACTAGTAATCCCAACACATTAGAAATATCAATTTCATCTTTAATAAAAACGAACTTATTCATCATTAATATTATAACTCTTAATATTTAACAACCAAATCATTCCCAGGAAAGAGGGGGCTTTTTGATAAGGATTTCTCCTATTAGTAGCCTGATTAGGTGACCAAACCCTTTCCTCGATGAACTTTCTGAACATCGTCAATAATGCAAATAATAATATGAATAACTTTGTCGTCTCAATTATTGATTTAATAATATAAAATATTATGCAGATGATAATGTGATAATAATTGAATCAATAATATCAGAGATATTATACAGTAATTACTGTATCAATAATTGAGTATATCTGAGCGACTTCTCACGTAAGCATCAATAATCAAAGATACTGTACAATACCATGTGATACTATGCAACCACGCGTATTACTGTACTTTTACCACCGGGTATTTCAATAGTTAACGGCAAAACTTTCGCCGTTAATTTTATAAAAAGATATTTCTGTCGTTTTCTAACTCAAACAATACTTCCGTTGTGGGGTCCACTAATGATTGTTACGTCGTACGAATATTCTCTATTAAAACGAATATTCCTCGACCAATCAAATATTTTATAACAACTTGCTTACTTTTTAAAATTTGTAAATATTACCCACAACTATAACATTATATCAAATCCACACCATAATATTCAAAAATATATTTCGAGAAAAATTAATCTTTATTCATAAAAGTTGGGGTCTTATAACCTCCCTTCTTATGAAATATCGTCCTTGAAATTGGGGTACGTACCTAGTATATCGATGAGGTGAGGATACCTTAATTTCATTTCAGATTCTAACTCCTAGGTCATTTCCTCCACATCGTTATTTCTCCACAAAACTTTGACTTGAGGTATAACCTTAGAGCGCATAATATGATCTTTTTTATCTGGGATTTTAATAGGTACCTTTTTATACATTAAATCTTTCGCTATCTCATCCGGTTCTAATTTAATAATGTGGTACGGGTCTTTCACATATTTACGTAACATAGATATGTGAAAAACGTCATGAACACGAGACATACTTGGCGGTAAGGCAAGTCTATAGGCCAGTTCCTACTCAATTGAGGATTTTAAATGGCCCAATGAATCGAGGATTGAGTTTTCCTCTCTTTCCAAATCTTGTAACTCCTTTTCATGGAGCAACACGTAACAACACATGCTCTCCAACATTGAATTCCACGTCTCTTCGATGAAGATCACCATAACTCTTTTGTCGATCTTGTGAGGTCTTTATACGTTGTCGGATCATTTGAATCTTTTCCGTTGTCATGCGTACTAATTACGGTCCCAACAACGTTGCTTCACCCACCTCATCCCAGCATACTGAAGAACGACAATTGCGTCCATACAATGCCTCGAATGGAGCCATACCAATACTTGCTTGATAACTACTGTTGTAAAAACTAAAAACCCTAATAAGACTCGTATGTGTAAAAACTCGTTATATAAATAAAATTTCTCCGTTCTGAATGTGTTATGTGTTAATATATACTTTGTTTAACAAATTTGACCAAACAAATTTTTGTCCAAAAAACGTCGTGCTTGACACCTCGTGCTTAATTTTTTTTTTTCGTAATCGGACTTTTAGGTAAAATTATTTTGACAAGTTGCTTTGTCGTGCTTACACTGACAAAATGCTTTGTCGTGTTTGTTAGGAATAGTGAGAAATTTAGGTTAACAATCCTAGATTAACAAACCCTAACCCTAATTTGTGAACCTAACCCTAATTAGCTTATCTTAATACCTAATCATGGTTAGTAAACTTCAATTAGGTACTAATAAACATCACTTAACATTCTTAATCATTAAAAACAAAACCTTAATCAAGATTAGAGAAGATTTGGACAAAACTAAGCTACTAAACAAACCTAACTAGCTTACAAGTAGGTTAGGAGTCACCCAACCAAGTTCCAAGGTTGCACATGAGCAGAAAACAAACCCTAAGCAGCACAAGTAACTTTGCATCAGATATTTGTAGAGGCAAGTTGCTCAAAAATGACCAAAAAGCCAAGTTGAAGAATTCTATAAATAGGAACCTTAGAGATGAGAAAACTCATGAAATTTCTAAGCCTAGATACATTTATAAACTTTCCAAATCAAGCCTGGGTGTTAGCAGCAACAATATCAGAAGCTAGAATCGAAAATCATTCAAGAAAAGGTACAAACCCTAGTTCCTAATTAGCTCTTTGATCCTATGTTAGTTTTGTTGTTTAGATGTTTAGAATTATGTATTAGTATGTTAAAAAGTATGTTAGATTGGTAGAACACGTTTTCATAACATCTAGATGCCTTAATTAAGTGTTTTAAGAAATCTGAAAATTTTGAAAACTAAGTGTGACAGCCGAATGTCAGGGCCTATAGATTAATATGTGTTTGTGTTTTGGTCTGTTAATTGGTTGGTATTTGTAGCTTGTTAGTAGGTCTTTAATATAAAAAAGAAAACAGGTTCATTTGAACCATAGATTTCAAGTTATAAGTAGTCAAAGTGGGTTGACCGTTCACGGATTGTAGTTTTCTGGGTTACCCAGAAAACTCAAGAACAGTCGAACCGGCTACTTTGACCAACCTTTTTAATCGTTTTTTGTTTGTTGTTTTTGTAATGTTTTGTTATAGATCAATACCCTGTTATATGTACTACATATCTATGATCTCAAATTTTTAAAACAACTAATAGGATTACTGGATTTAATGGTCAAAAGTCGTTGACCAAGCTTGACCAAGTTTTTTGGGCTGCCCAGAAAACTAAAGAACACGAAGAACAACGTTTGGCTGTACTTTGACCAACATAATTAGAGACCTTAGAGTTATGCTTTCTTCATGTTAATGTTATATATATGTCCTCTGACATATATGCTACATGTTACAACAAACAACACACACATCTAATACACAGAATCAAAGATATTCAAGCCACAAAACCGTTGATCGGCCATTACTACTGTTCTGGGTTACCCAGAAACTCAAGAACAGCTCTGACAGTGACTTTGGGCCTTTATAACTTCTTGTTATATGAAGGTTAAAGCCTAAATTTTGATTCATGTTGTACTATTGTATGAGTACTACAACATCAACTCTTGAACAAACCAAGAATCATTATCAGTAGCATTTTATCTAGTGGTCAAACTGGTCACTCGACCATGGCCGAACTGTTGCCCAGAAACTCAAGAACACCTACAGCGACACTTTCTGTCACTGAAGGGCTTTAGCGAAAGACAAAAATTGATTTTTCTAAAAATAAATTATAAAAATTAGAAATAATTAATAAATAAATATAAATAAATATAAAACTGTTTTAAAAATTATATTAAATAATTATAGTTAAATTCTAATATTTTTACATAAATTCAATAATTATTTTATTTTATTTAGATATTATTAATAATTAACTTATTAATAAAGAAATTAGAATATTTATTTATAAATATTAAATAATTATGGAAAAATAATATTAATGATATAAAAATTATAATAAATGATTATAAATTAATTAAAATAATAAACAATGTTTTTGTAAAATTTTAAGTAAATATTAATTACCTAAAATAGAAATAAATGATTTAAAAATCATTTAAAGGATAAATAAATGTTTTAAAACTATTTTAAACTTCTAAAATTATTATAATGGATATATAAATTATCTAAAAATTATAATTAATAAAATTTAGTCCATTTATCAACTTATTCAATATTTGGTAAGGTATTAAGCACCGAAACCCTATTGAATCTAACCCGATATTAAATAAATGTTATATTTGAGTATTGTTATAAATACTAACGTGTTAGATTTATATATATGAACATCGTAGGTATTTATTAACGATTGAATAACTTAACTTGACTGATCTACGCTTAGGCAAGTTTCCTATACCCAAGTAATTACTTCCGCAAGTTCTTATTAACCTTAAACTACTTATGTAAATGTCTTGAACCTATTGAACAAGATTTTTATCTTGATATGTTGTTGATATAATATACTACACCTACAATTGAATTACCTTTTTATTGTAAGGTTATTGCTATAGCTTCAGCATAACTAAGAAATGAATTGCTTATTCATATTGAATTGTTAAGCTTAAATTGTTATGTCAAGCCAAATTGATTGTTAAGACATCCTAATCTGAAGTTGGGCATCCCGTATGGGATCTTCGGTCGATAATATATTGAAACTAATGTTGGGTGCGTTTGAGCACTGGTAGGATGAGATGCATACTCCTAGGATATTCAGTAGGCCTATCCCCTATCTCATATCTGAATAAAATTTCTAAGCTGTGTGACTGATAAAAATATAAATCCATAGTGAAATGGTGACAATTATCAGTCAAACTTTGAATTGTTGTATTTCTTCAAATCATATATTGTTATAAATACAAAACTTGCTGAGCATGTCATAGCTCACCCTTGCAAATTATTTCCTTTGCAGTTTTAGATGGTAACCTTGGAACATCTAGAGTAGATAAAGGGAAGCGTCCCTACATAGATTAGATTATATTCTTGTCTGTTTGAATACCTTGTAATAAGAAACTCATTATGAGAATCTTGTAATCGAATCTTAATATTATATATATATATATATAACATCTTTTATTTCCGCAACCGTGTTTTCTTACATATATAGATGTAAAATTAGAATTCTTCGAATCTAGTTGAGATCCTTGGGAACTATTTATCTGAGTGAGGGTATTAATAGCATGGACTATTCATGTTATTATTGATACTCTGGATTTCGGATAGTTAGTTACTATCGATACGATAGTATAAATTCGCTTGGCTTAAACTATACATTTAGGTGAGGGTATTAGTAATATGGACTGTTCATGTTATTACTGGTACTCTGAATTTCGGATAGATAGACTCTAGTCACAGATACAGTTCATATATCTAAGTAAGGGTATCCAAACACAGTAATAGTTCTCTTGAGAATTGACATCTGTTATGGGATACTGTGAATTTTTGATCTATGGAAATTATATCTGATAGTCCCTCTATTTAATGTAATCTTATAATCAGATACCATGGGTGTATAGATTTAAATGCATTATATATTGATTCGCAGTAAGCACCATATCGGATACCGTGGGAGTATAGATATGGGGGCATTACAATTTAATGGTATCAAAGCATCAAGGTTATAGATATAAGGAAGAGAAATCTTAGTATATAGTCTTCGAGTCCGTAATTTTTTTTTAAAGTACACATAAAATATAACATTAAATTAATTATGTTGTGTAAATTCCTATACCAGTATTAAAGGAGTTTTTTTTATAGATGGCCATCCAATGCTAAAGAAATGGTGATAGTAAACAATCCACCACAAATTGAGTCATTTATAGCTAGTGATGCAGAAGATGAGGAATTGCTTAATGATCAACTATTGCTAGATACTTTGAGGAAGAGGAAGATCCAAAAGAGTAGTGATAGAACAATTAATGAGAATTGATGAACATGATGATACTAATATAAAGCAATGACATCATACTGATGAAGACAATGTCATAATCGAATGTGATAATAAATCGATGAAGTTTAGGGATATCGAACTATATAGTCATTGGGATGCTACAACACCCAAGAGGGGACATATTCAACGACTAAAAGTGCAACCGCACTACTTTTAGTTACGAGATGTCCCTCTCATTTTGTAGCATTCCTCAACTAATTCAGCTCTAAAGGCTTCTTAAAACATCTCTAGGTGTTCAGATACTTTTAACAATTTCATCATTCTACCCGTAGTTCAATATCCAAAGAAGGAGAAGAAAAACAAAATTATCTCATCGATCGATCTTAAATTGTTTGTCACATGATTTAGGATTCCTTTGATGATATAAATGAATTCTAGAGAACTAATGTCATATAGTCGTTGAATGCTTTATATTAGTAATGAATAAAGAAGCATTCAAAGTTTGTATTGATAATTCAAAGAGTTTGTAAAATATAGTAGTATGGTTAACTATGAAGTTATTGTGTAAGACCGTTGTGATATATAAAATAAACAATATGTTGTGTTATTCAAAATTCTTATGTGAATTTTGTTATTATTTTATATAGAATCATGCCACTAACCAGAAGACCCCAAAGAGAAATGAATAATGATGACTTACCAGGTTTACCTCCAGATAGGGAAATTGAGTTCGTCATTGATCTTGCACCAGGAACGTCACCAGTTTCTAAGGCACCATATAGAATGGCACCTATAGAACTGAAAGAGTTACTTATACAATTACAGGAAATTTTAGATAAAAAGTACATACAACCTAGTGTTTCACCCTGGGGAGCACCAGTGTTGTTTGTAAAGAAGAAGGATGGAACTATGAGACTATGTATAGACTATAGGGAGCTAAATAAATTAACTATTAAAAATAAATATCCTTTACCAAGGATTGATTATTTGTTTGCCCAATTAAAAGGGGCCGAACATTTTTCAAAAATTGACCTTAGAACAGGTTATCATCAATTAAAGGTAAGAAAGGAGGATGTGCCGAAAATAGCGTTTATGACACGCTATGGACATTATGAGTTTCTTATAATGTCTTTTGGATTAACAAATGCAATGGAAGCATTTATGGATTTAATTAATCGAGTGTTTAAACCATGCTTAGACAAATTTGTTGTAGTGTTTATCGACGATATTCTGGTTTACTTGAAAACACGGGAAGAGCATACTGAACACTTGAGAGTAGTTTTGGAGATATTACGAAAGGAACAACTTTATGCAAAGTTTTCCAAGTGTGAATTCTGGTTAAAGAGAGTTCAATTTTTAGGTCACGTAATTGACAAGAATGGAATATCTGTAGATCCAGCTAAGATTGAATGGTTGTGAATTGGGAACAACCAACAACTCCAACAGAAGTACGGAGTTTTCTCAGTTTAGCGGGTTATTATCGTCAGTTTATAAAAGATTTTTCAAAAATAGCAACCCCATTAACCAATTTAACTCGAAAGACGGTGAAATACGTCTGGACAGATAAATATGATGAAAGCTTCCAAGAGTTGAAGAAGTGATTGAGCATGGCTCCAATGTTATCCTTACCAGATGATACACGAGACCTTGTAGTATATAGTGACGCATCACACAAAGGTTTAGGGTGTGTGTTGATGCAACATTGGAAAGTGATAGCTTATGCATCACGACAACTTAAGGATTATGAAAAGAGGTATCCTACTCATAACCTAGAGTTAGCCGCAGTAGTTTTTGCTCTAAAAATTTGGAGACATTATTTGTACGCGGAGAAGTACGAGATATATACAGATCATAAAAGTCTGAAATATATTTTTACACAAAAGGAATTAAATTTAAGACAGAGATGATGGTTAGAACTGATAAATGATTTTGACTGTGAAATCTTATATCATCCCGGTAAAGCCAATATCGTAGCTGATGCGTTAAGTAGAAAGAATCAGGAAAAATTGAATGTATTAACCGCCAATGATAGGTTAATAAAAAACTTTGAAAATTTAGAAATTGAGGTGGAATGTCCAACTACCTCTACCCAAAAATTATATATTTTAGAAGGAGTTTCATCTTTGCTTAACAAAGTAAAAGAGATACAGGAAAAAGATGAAGAATGTTAGAAGTATAAGTCTAATATAAATCATGTCAAATATAACAAATTCAGAATAGATAAGGATGGAATAATAAGATATGAAAATAGAATCTAGGCTCCGTTAAACCAAGCTTTAAAAGACGAAACTTTAAACGAAACTCATAATTCTAAATTTGCCATACATCCTGGCAGTATAAAAATGTATAAGGATTTAAGTCGACACTTTTGGTGGTCGAACATGAAAAGAGAAATAGCTGAATGGGTAAGTAAATGTCTCAAATGTCAAAGGGTTAAGGCTGAGCATCAAAAGCCGAGTGGTTTACTTCAACCTTACCAATTCCTGAGTGGAAATGGGAACATATAACTATGGATTTTGTTGTTGGTCTTCCAGCTACACAAAAGGGCCATAATGCCATTTGGGTAATACTTGACCGTTTAACAAAATCAGCTCACTTTTTACCTATTAAAATTACTCATAACCTAGATCACCTTGCCAAACTGTACATCAATGAAATTATCTTTAGGCATGGAGTACCTGTTTCCATAGTATCAGATCGAGATCCACGTTTTACTTCAAATTTTTGGAAAAGACTTCAGAAACACTTAGGAACACAATTAAGATTGAGTACAGCTTATCATCCTCGGACTGATGGACAGAGTGAGAGAACCATACAAACATTAGAGGATATGTTGAGAACTTGTATCATAGACTTCAAAGGAAGTTGGGAAGATCAGTTACCCTTAGTTGAATTTGCCTATAACAATAGTTATCATGCTAGCATTGGTATGCCACCCTATAAAACTTTATATAGGAGGAAGTGTAGAACACCTTTATGTTGGGATGAAGTCAGGGAAAGACAAATGTTAGGAAATGAAATATTTCAACAAACAACTGAAACCATCAGAATTATTCGTCAACGATTACAAGCATCTCAAGATCGACAAAGAAAATACGCTGTCCCACATCGTAAACAACAAAACTTTAACGTAGGAAGCCATGTATTCTTAAAGGTATCTCCTTTGAAAGGCAAGATACGTTTTGGCAAGAAAGGAAAACTAAGTCCGAGATTCATTGGACCTTTTGAAATTTTGAGGAGGGTTGGTGAAGTTGCTTATGAAATAGCACTACCTCCTGAGTTGAATCATATTCATAATGTGTTTCATGTGTCCATATTACGATCATATAAACCTGATTATAAATATGTTATACAATATGAGACGATCCAAATAGAAGAAGATCTTTCTTATGTAGAAGAACCTGTGCAGATCTTCGACCGTAAAGAGCAAGTCTTGAGAAATAAAGTGATAACATCGGTCAAAGTAATCTGGAGAAATCAGAATGTTGAAGAAGCTACATGGGAACTTGAAGATAAAATGCGCGAGAGTTATCGTCAATTATTTACTTAACTTGTACTGTAATTTCGAGGACGAAATTTTTATTAGTGGGGGTGAATGTAAAAACCCAAAACCATAATAAGACTCGTATGTGTAAAATCACATTATATACATTAAATTTCTCCGTTCTAAATGTGTTATGAGTTAATATATACTTTGTTTAACAAATTTGACCAAATAAATTTTTGTCCGAAAAACGTCGTTCTTGACACCTCGTGCTTAAGTTTTTTTTCCGTAATCAGACTTTTCGGTAAAATTATTCTGACAAGTTACTTTGTCATGCTTACACTGACAAAACGCTTTGTCGTGCTTATTAGGATTAGTGAGAAATTGAGGTTAATAATCCTAGATTAACAAACCCTAACTTTAATTAGCAAAACCCTAACCCTAATTTATAAACCTAACCCTAATTAGCTTATCTTAACACCTAATCAAGGTTAGTAACTTCAATTAGGTACTAATAAACATATCTTAACATTCCTAATCATTAAAAATAAAACCTTAATCAAGATTAATGAAGATTTGGACAAAACTAAGCTACTAAACAAACCTAACTAGCTTACAAGTAGGTTAGGAGTCATCCAACCAAGTTCCAAGGTTGCGCATGAGCTGATAACAAACACTAAGCAGCACAAGTAAGTTTGCATCGATATTTGTAGATGCAAGTTGCTCAAAAATGACCAAAAAGCCAAGTTGAAGAATTCTGTAAATAGAAACCTTAGAGCTGAGCAAACTCACAAAATTTCTAAGCCTAGATACATTTATAAAATTACCAAATCAAGCCTGGGAGTTAGCAGCAACAACATCAGAAGCTAGAATCAAAAATCATTCAAGAAAAGGAACAAACCCTAGTTCATAATTAGCTCTTTGATCCTATGTTAGTTTTGTTGTTTAGATGTTTAGAATTATGTATTAGTATGTTAGAAAGTATGTTAGATTGGTAGAACACATTTTCATAACATCTAGATGCCTTAATTAAGTGTTTTAAGAAATCTAAAAATTTTGAAAACTAAGTCTGACAGCCGAATGTCAGGGCCTATAGATTCATATATGTTTATGTTTTGGTATGTTAATTGTTTGGTATTTGTAGCCTGTTAGTAGGCCTTTAATCTGGAAAATAAAATAAGTTCTTTTAAATCATAGATTTCAAGTTATAAGTAGTCAAAGTGGGTTGACCGTTCACGGATTGCAGTTTTTTGGGTTACCTAGAAAACTCAAGAACAGTCGAACTGGCTACTTTGACTAACCTTTTTAATCGTTTTCTGTTTGTTTTTTTGTAATGTTTTGTTATAGATCAATACCCTGTTATATGTACTACATATCTATGATCTCAAACTGCTAAAAAAACTAATAGGATTACTGGAATAAATGGTCAAAAGTCATTGACCAAGCTTAACCAAGTTTTTCGGGCTGCCCAGAAAACTGAAGAACACGAAGAACAACGTTTGGCTGTACTTTGACCAACATAATTAGAGACCTTAGAGTTATGCTTTGTTCATGTTAATGTTATATATATGCACCCTAACATATATACTACATGTTACAACAAACAACACACACATCTAATACACAGAATCAAAGATATTCAAGCCACAAAACCGTTGACCTACCATTTACTCACGCTCGGGTTACCTGTAAACTCAAGAACAACTCGACAAAGGACTTTGAGCCTATATAACTTCTTGTTATATGTAGGTTAAAGCCTAAATTTTGATTCATGTTGTACTATTGTATGAGTACTACAACATCAACTCTTGAACAAACCAAGAATCATTTTCAGTAGCATTTTATCTAGTGGTCAAACTGGTCACTCGACCATGACCGAACTGTTGCCCAGAAACTCAAGAACACCTACAGCGACACTTTCTGTCATTAAAGGACTTTAGCGACAGACAAAAATTGATTTTTCTAAAAATAAATTATAAAAATTAGAAATAATTAATAAATAAATATATATAAATATAAAAATACTATTAAAAATTATATTAAATAATTATAATTAAATTCTGATAGTTTTACATAAATTCAATACTTATTTTATTTTATTTAGATATTATTAATAATTAACTTATTAATAAAGATATTAGAATATTTATTTATAAATATTAAATAATTATGGAAAAATAATATTAATAATATAAAAATTATAATAAATGATTATAAATTATTTAAAAATAATAAACAATGTTTTTTATAAAATTTTAAGTAAATATTAATTACCTAAAATAGAAATAAATGATTTAAAAATCATTTAAAGGATAAATAAATGTTTTAAAACTATTTTAAACTTCTAAAAATTATTATAATGGATATATAAATTATCTAAAAATTATAATAAATAAAATTTAGTCCATTTACAACTTATTCAATATTCGGTAAGGTATTAAGCACCGAAACCCTATTGAATCTAACCCGATATTAAATAATTGTTATATTTGAGTATTGTTATCAATACTAACGTGTTAGATTTATATATATAACATCGAACATTTATTAAATCAATAGCATAACTCGATCGATCTACGCCAGAAAGTTTCCTATACCCAAGTTATTACTTTCACAAGTTCTTCTTAGCCTTAAACTACTTATGCAAATGTCTTGAACCTATTAAACAAGATTTTTATCTTGATATGGTGTTGATATAATATACTACACCTACAATTGAATTACCTTTTTATTGTAAGGTTATTACTATAGCTTCAGCATAACTAAGAAATGAATTGCTTATTCATATTGAATTGTTAAGCTTAAATTGTTGTGTCAAACCAAATTAATTGTTAAGACATCCTAATCTGAAGTTGGGCATCCCGTATGGGATCTTCGGTCGATAATATATTGACACTAATGTTGGGTGCATTTGAGCACTGGTGGGATGAGATTCATACTCCTAGGTCGTTGAATAGGTTGATCCCCTATCTCATATCTAAATAAAATTTCTAAGTCTGTGTGACTGACAGAAATATAAATCCATAGTGAAATGGTGACAACTATCAGTTGAACTTTGAATTATTATATTTATTCAAATCATATAT
Source organism: Panax quinquefolius (assembly GCA_020205615.1). NCBI lineage: Eukaryota > Viridiplantae > Streptophyta > Magnoliopsida > Apiales > Araliaceae > Panax > Panax quinquefolius. The sequence goes on along the minus strand of JAINUW010000385.1, from coordinate 46,704 downwards.
TGTTATAAATACAAAACTTGCTAAGCATGTCATAGCTCACCCTTGCAAATTATTACCTTTGCAGTTTTGGATGGTAACCTTGGAACATCTGGAGTAGATAAAGGGAAGCGTCCCTACATAGATTAGATTATATTCTTGTCTGTTCGAATACCTTGTAATAAGATACTCATTATGAGGATCATGTAATCGAATCTTAATATTATATATATATAACATCTTTTATTTCTGCAACCGTGTTTTCTTACATATATAGAAGTAAAATTAGAATTCTTCGAATCTAGTTGAGATCCATGGGAACTATTTATCTGAGTGAGGGTATTAATAGCATGGACTGTTCATGTCGTTATTGATACTCTGGATTTCATATAGATAGTTACTATCGATACGATAGTATAAATTCGCTTGGCTTAAACTATATATCTGGGTGAGGGTATTAGTAATATGGACTGTTTATGTTATTACTGGCACTATAAATTTTGGATAGATAGACTCTAGTCACAGATACAGTTCATATATCCAAGTGAGGGTATCCAAACACAGTAATAGTTCTCTTGAGAATTGACATCTGTTATGGGATACTGTGAATTTTTGATCTATGGGAATTATATCTGATAGTCCCTCTATTTAATGTAATCTTATAATCAGATACCATGGGTGTATAGATTTAAATGCATTATATATCGATTCATAGTAAGCACCATATTGGATACCGTGGGAGTATAGATATGAGGGCGTTACAGTTGTTGTAGGAAAACTCCACCAATGGCAAGAACTTGTCCCAACTTCCTTTGAAGTCAAGGACATAAAGTCTTAATAGATCTTCAAGAGTTTGAATAGTCCTCTCTGACTGCCCATCCGTTTAAGGATGATATACCGAACTAAATCGTAAATCCGTGCCCATATCGTTTTGCAAACTAACCCAAAATTATGAAGTGAATCTTGGGTCTCGATCAAAAACTATGGATACTGGCATACCATGCAGTCTTATAATCTCATTTATGTATATACGAGCAAGATGTTCAAGTGAATAAGTTTCTCGTATAGGTAAGAAATGAGCAGACTTGGTCAATCTATCAATAATGGCCCAAAATCGCATCTATGCCTTTAGAAACCTTGGGAAGACCAGTAACAAAATCTATGGTAATGTGCTCCCACTTACATTCTAGAATTTCAAGTGGTTACAATGGACCTTTTGGCACTTGATGCTCTGCCTTGACTTGTTGACAAGTTAGACACCTTGAGATAAACTCATCTCTCTTTTCATATTGCTCCACCAAAATGTACGTTGAAGATCACGATACATTTTGGTACTCCCAAGATGGATTGTAAACAGTGTGTTGTGCGCCTCCATTATGATTTAATAGTTTAAATCAGGGTCGAAGTATTCCTTTTTCATCGATTCTTGCTTCTGGAATAGCACCTTCTTTCACTTTCTGCTTCATGCGCAGTAGCTCCAGGTCTGTAACTTGAGTAGCTTTAACTTTATCAATTAAAGTCGGTACTACTCGTATATTTGACATCATCACATGGGTCCCTGGAGTCTTTAACTCTATCTCCATCCTTTGTAAGTCATACTAAATGGGCCTTTGCATTAATAATATCGCACTTGTACCCGCACATGATCTTCTACTCAACATGTCAGCTACCAAGTTCGCTTTTCCAGGATGGTATTGAATGGTATGATCATAATCTTTCAACAGCTCGAGCCAACGTCGTTATCACATGTTGAGTTCCTTTTGGGTGAAGAAATATTTGAGGCTTTTATGATCCATATAGATCTCCACTTTCTCCCCATACAGGTAATGCCTCTAGATTTTAAGTGAGGAAACGACCACTGTCAACTCTAGATCATGAGTATGATAATTCCTCTCATATTCTTTGAGTTTTCGTGAGGCATAGGCTATGACTTTCCCATGTTTCATGAGAATACATCCTAACCTTCTGCCTGAAGCATCGCTATAGATGACAAATTCCTTCGAACCAGATGGTATTGTCAGAACAGGTGCTGAAATGAGTCTCCTCTTGAGTTCTTGAAAACTCCTCTCACATTCCTCCCTCCAACCAAATTTTTTATCTTTCCAAGTCAGCTGAGTTAATAGAGTAGCAATTCGAGAAAACCCTTCTACGAATCTCCGATAATAACTAGCTAAACCGGGAAAGCTACGTACTTCGGTCACTGACTTAGGTTGCTCTCAGCTTTGTATTGCTTCATTCTTTGTTGGGTCAACAGATATTCTATGATTTGATATCACGTGTCCAAGGAATGCTACTTTCTCAAGCCAGAACTCGCATTTCTTCAACTTGGCATATAGCTTGTTTTCACAAAGCTTTTGGAGTATTAGCCTCAAGTGTTGCTCATGATCTTCACGGCTTTTGGAGTATATGAGGATGTCATCAATAAAGACGACTACAAAATGATCCAAATATTCCTTGAATACTCAGTTCATCATGTCCATGAAGGTAGCAAGAGCATTAGTCAATCCAAAAGACATGACTAGGAATTCGTAATGCCTGTACCGATTTCTGAAAGCAGTCTTTGAAATGTCATCAGTTTTAATCTTTAACTGATGATATCCGAAACGAAGATCGATCTTTGAAAAGAATTTGGCGCCTTGCAACTGGTCAAACAGGTCATCAATGTATGGCAACTGGTACCTATTTTTGATGGTGACATAATTCAACTTTCGATAGTCAATACAAAGTCATATACTTCCATCTTTCTTCTTTACGAATAGAATAGAAGCACCCCAAGGAGACGTACTAGGACGAATGAAACTGATGTCTAACAATTCTTGTAGTTGGGTCTTTAACTCCTGAAGTTCAATAGGAGCCATTCGATATGGGGCTTTGGAAATAGGGTTTTTATTGGGTTCAAGGTTAATACCAAACTCGATTTCTCGCTCCAGGGGTAGGCCATGAAGTTTTTCGGGGAATACGTCAGGAAATTTATTAACAATAGAAATATAATTCAAATCTGACGTATTTTTGTTTAAATCTGTGACACGGGCTAAGAAAGCTTGACATCCATTTTTCAATAAAAGAATAGCTTTATGACTTGATATGACAGTGATTGACTTTAGTGGTTTGGTTGCTTAAATTCATATAATAGGTTGGTTAGGAATATGAAAGCTAACAACTTTACGAAAATAATCAATTTTAGCATGATGAGTAGTTAACCAATCAATCCCTAAAATCACATCAAATGCAAGTATTTTCAAAGAGATAAGATTGACAGGTAATGTGCGGTTACCGATTTGAATCAAACAAGACTTATAAACAGTAGATGTAATGAAGGTTTCTCCCAACAGAGTTTTAACAGATAAGTCAAAGTCTAATTTCTCTGAAGTTAAATTTAAACGTTAAGCGCAAGTAGGAGAAATAAAAGAATGGGTAAAACAGGTATCAAATAAGGTATAGACTTCGGTAGAGTTTATGATTAGCTTACCCGTGATAACTTTATTTGGTTCCTCGCTTTTTGAGAAGTTACGAAAAACGCTCTCACTTGAACCACCGACTTTGACTTGTCTGGGATAACCTTTGGTGTCATCATTACCGCTGAAATTGACTTTCACTATAGGGCATATTCCACCCTCAACTGCTTTGTCATACTCCTGATCCATGATCTGAATCATTAATCTTCGATCCATATCAAATTGGGGTTGACCGCAATGTACAAGGTAATTCAAAACTCGATGTTGGGTTCTCCCAATTGCTATCCAAAAAGAGAAATACATATAATCTATTTTAGCCTTCTTGGATCAGACTTCTCTTTCCACAATATCAACGCGTCGTGCGGTTTTTATCCATGCATCCTTCATTCTTACTCGTTCAGTTGTTTCTTCTTTTAGCTGATCCTTGACATTTGAATTCTCAGATTCCAGCTTTATTATCTTATACTCTGCCAAAGAGTGCTTCTGTTCAAGCATCACATATCGGGTAACATAAGCTTGAATTGTTACATCCTTTTGCTCCACGACAGCCTACCGTTCTTCTATAATATCCGAGATTTTCTATGTAATTTAAGAATTATCAATAAACGAATTTATATGAAACTTTTGGGTGATTTCATTTATTATATGTATATATGTTGTACATATATGTGTTATTTCAAGATATGTGATGAGATGTATTTAAATGGTTGGTTTAATTTTATTTAACTATTTAAATTGATTAAGTAGGGAATTATTCTATTTATTACGTGGGATGGTATTAAATCATGAGCTGGAGTTTAGAGCGAAATTTAGATACGTAGACTACGTATTCAAGTCTGGAACGTCAAAATTAGCCAGGATAGCCTGTTATCACAAAAAAGTGTCACGGCTGACTTTTTGGTCAAAGTGAACCAGTTCACTTTTTCGAGGAAAAAATCAACTACAAATTTCAGAGGTGAATTTGACTAAACGGATAGTTCCATGACATCCAGAACGTAGACTTTAGTAAGAATCGATATAAGTTTCGCAAAGTTCGGCTACGAAGGGCAAAATGGTTAAAGTAATTTATTAATTTATTAATTGATTATTATAATGTTCTATTTAAACAAGTCAGCAGAACCCTTGTGACTCACGAATTGAGATAAGGGAGGGAGTATACATATATTACATAATAGCTAAGGAGGGAGTACGTTATTTTATTCCTTAAAACTAAAATCCTTTCATTTTCTCTAACTCCCACATTCTTCCTATTAATTAACTAAATTATTGTATTATTAAGTATTGTGAGTAACTAATAATAAGAGTTGGGGGTTATGGGAATCAAAAGACTCTATCAAGCTATACATATATACACATCACTCAAACATCCTTTTCTTTTAAAAAAAAATTCACCAAGTGAGTAAACAAGGAGAGAAATTAAGAGTGATAGATAGTGTGGTAGTATTCTGGAGTTTTGGGGAGTCTAAACAAGCAAGTGAGGAGGATTTTCAGAAGCTAAACAAGAAGAAATTCACACCAAGTAAGAAACTCATGAACCTTTATATGTTTTCAAGGGAAATATCTAGAAAATGCCTCTTAGTTGCTAATTTATTCAAATCATGGTAATTAAGTGAGTTTGTTTGTTGTAATATGTTCTTATATGTTAGTAGATGGGATCTGGACAGTAGGAATCGAATCCATGCATGCTAGAATCAAAATCATGATTTTTGTCAAAGTTGGTTAAAAAGTGTAATATGTGATTTTTGGGTTTTTCGGAGCCTTGGATTCGTGGTTTATATGACTCGATTAGCGTATGTAATAATTTTATAAAATAGTATGTAGTATGAAGTCTAATCTAGCCCAAATTTCGTTAGAATCGGACTTATAATGAGCAAGTTATGAAAATCGTAAGCAAGCATGTTCATAACAAAATCTGCAGAAAATCTGGAATTTCCAAATTTTTTTCTTAAGTATAGAACCATTGCTGGCACATTTTTCTATGCAGTTGGTTTGTGGTCTTAGCATGATAGTTTCATGAATGTTATATTTTTGTAAAATACCTTGTTGTATAAAGTTTATTGTGTCCAAATATCATGGTCATATCATCTATAGATTAGTGGGAATAAAATTACAAAAGTGGTTGCAAGAAACAAAAATTTGATGACTTTCTTGGGACTGTTTGGATCAGTCTATCTCAGGGGCATTTTTGTCTACTATTTTGTACTTTAAAAATTTTGGAAAAATTTGAAGTATTAATATAAGAAAATATGAAGGTCCTATAAAAATTTTAGAATTTTTGGCCATACGGTTTGAGAGTTATGGATTTTACGGCTAAGGAGACTATTTGAAAAGATACTCGAATAACTCTCTGTGTATAAGTCCAAAAATTACAAAATGTTTACTGGAAGTACATGTATATATCAAGAGTTAACCCTGAAAATTTCAGAATTTTTGGAGCTAATCTCGATTTATGAAAAATCTGAAAATATTTGGCTATTATGGACTATTTAAAAATAGTAGATGGATTTTAAAAATTTCGGGAAAAATATATGTTCAGTGTGGGACTATATTCTACAAAATTCTAGAAAAGAAATATTTTTGAGACTGATTTGGTATTTTTCATTTAAATGATGTTATATGAATAAATGAGTTTAATTAAATATGTGATGTCATAATTTTGGAAAATGAGGTTTTCCGACTTGAGACCCTTAAGCATATTTTATGCAAATTTTTGATGGAGGTTTTGGTCCAAAAAATGTCAGAAATTTATGTTTCCCAGATTCTTTAACCACGTGTCCTATACGTAGCAACATGTTATGTAATTGAATTTTATTTGAATGCGTGTGAGTTTAATCGTCTTATTAAAATAAAAGGTAATCATTACACTTCAAAGTGGTGTTCGAGAACCAAATTACTTAATGTGACACATGTGAATAGGTTACGTGAAGGGCTAGTAGATAGCAGTAATTGTAGAATACATATCAGGCAAGTTTCCTAACTTTATTCACTTTATTGCAGTGAATGTAAGTTCCCTTAACTTGTACAATTTATCATTGTGTACAACTATCTTATATTGCAAGTTATCACTTGTACAAACTTATATATAGTGCAAGTTCTATTAATGATTACTCAATTATTAATTCAGTTGTTTATGCCTTAAAGTTCTTAATTATTTATGAACTACTTTCAAGAATGCGATCTGGCCATTTGTTTTGGTTAGATATTATAGATGTGAAATGTTGTATTATTTGAACTATTTCAAATTCATTGTAGCTATTTAAGTCTACCAATCCAAATTACTTTGGTGCGGTCTCGCATGAAACTAAGATGAACAACCCGGATAACGGGGTAACTGATGTCGAGCATATAGTCTCATTTACGCTTATGCATTTAAACTTTATACTTGTGCACAATGTAGGGTACGATAGGCTGATCACCTGGAGTACTTGCAGAGACTGTTTACAATTTATTTGATTGTTAAACCGTCTAATGGTTTTCGATGAAACAAAGTAATGTTCAGGGTATCTAACACCCCTTAGTATGCTATTGAGAATTCCAGAACCCTTATCTTGATATTCCAGTTTATCTCTTGATATTTATTTCAACTGTTGAGAAATATTCATACTAATGCTTTTACTTCGATGTATGTTCTCAAACTACTTTATATATACTTGCTTGGCAATTTGTGCTCATTCTTGCTAAACCTTTCGCCATATTTATAATCTTTGAGGGCTCGAGCAAGGACAAGGGAAAGTCTAAGATGAAATGATGAGAGTTATTTATATAATAAGTATATTTCCACATATGATGTAATGTAGCGATAAACGCTAAGTTTAAGTTTCAGTTTATTAAAGGTTGTAAAGACTTGGGACTTTATTTTGAATAAGTATGTAATAGTTAATATTATTATTATTATTGTTAGAGTTACTTAGATATATGATTATGTATGTTTTATCATGAGCACCATGTCCTATAATTGATGTTACACGGATTTGGGGGCGTTACATCTTCAGCCTGCTCTTCTAACTCATGAATACGATTTTGCAGTTCTACATTTTGATCATAAAGTTCTCCTAATAAATTCTCATTAGGTTCCTCTTCTTCTTCACTCTTAGCTGCTACCTCTGCGACTAGCTCGGGTGTAACTATTAATTCTTCACTCACCACATGGATATCTCTAATTTCTTCTTCGCCTGACATCCTACAATCAAGTTTAATAACTTAATTAGTACTCTCCGATAAAATCTTTGTTATAACAAAATATTATACTCCAATATTTATTCTTTAAATGAATCTCCTAGATTCATCACTTAAAACTCTATATGAGTTCATCTATTGATTTTCAGATGTCATTTTTAAATACTGTCATAAAACAAGAGTTAATTGACATAACATATGTTATCCCTATATTCTGACCGACCAATTAAATAACAAATAAACTTAGGTAGGTCATACTAGCAAAGGATTTACCCGTCTCTCCCCTCCTAGTTCTAGTCTCACATCTCAGCCAGGGATCATATTCCTAAGCTTTGATACCAACTGTGACGCCCCCAAAATAGGTTTACATCACCCATTATGAGTCGCCAAATACATGGTACAAAATATAAATACAAACTTAATTATACAACATGAGTTGAGAGTTTTTACACGAATATTGTCTTCTAGACAATATCCAAACTCAAATGGAGTCCTCATTACAATTATTATCACACTATTTCATAGAATAGTGAGGACTACTATAACACCATCTTGGACCATTACTCCGTTCCCCGACTAGTTCTGGCTATGTTCTCATTTCCTGAAGAGAACAATGAAAGAAAAAGGGTGAGCTCAACTAGCCCAGTAAGAAATATTATGAATAAGATAATGCAGAATAAATTATCGTTAGCCTTCAACAGTGTTAAACTGATAAAATACAATAAACAACAAGTTTAGCTACAGCGGAATAAGCAATCCATTAGAAGAGTCAAGTAGAGCATGATATCTACTATCTTCTATGATTTAAAAGTTTATCATCAATTTTATCGCTGAGACTCAACTTAATAAATAATCCACAACACTAAATTATCCATGAACTACGGGCTAAAGATATTCATTAGTATCACAACCACTAATTATCCATGCACTATGGGCCAAGGATATTCGTGTTTTCAGCAATGGTCATGATCATGCCAACCACTGTCCATCAATACACTACGGGCCAATGAGGGCTTTTACCACATCATTTGTAACATTACGGTCATGATTATACCGAATAATCTCTAGTCATAATCATACCAATCAATAGTCCATCTATGCACTACGTGCCAAAAATGACTTTCATCATAATATAAACATGAGAATGATGACAATGATATAAGAATTCAATTAAAAGAAAGCAAAAGATAAATTTTTAAAGATTTATAATTCAATTTATCCAAAATTTAATAATTTCAAAATTTTCTACATGATACTTCTTTGTGGAGTAAAATTGAAGAATAATATTGTAACAAAAATGATTCGAACAGAAAAGAAATTAATTTTTTGTTATGAATAATACCCCGGGTAAATAGTACCCGAGTGAATAGTATCCCGTGAATTGTACCCTATGAATAGTATTCCAGCATGAAAAGCTTAAAATTTAACAAGAATGTTCAGAAAAATATCCTTGTGAAGCGATACTAGATGAAGTTCAAATTTCAAGGACATTCTACTAATTTCACGGAGTATAGAAGCAATACTTTAACAAATTGAGTGTAGAAGTAGGAATACAAAATGAAATAATATTACTTACATACTACAGAGTATGGAAGAAAATATTATTTCATATGAATACTGAACAAAATATTATCCATTACCTTAGAAGAAGACTAGATACTGGAATAGTGAATTAGCAGAATACTCTTCTTCTTTCTCTCTATAGCTTCTCTCTCTATAATTGCTCTTGTGAGTCTTAGTGAATTGGTGAGAATGAAAGAAGAATGAGCTTCTATTTATAGGAAAACATAATTTCGATAATTGCACGTTTTGGGGCTTGAATTATTACAGTATAGTACCTTCAACTTTTCCTCCATTTTAAATTTAGTCCTACAAGTATTATCAAACTTGCACCATCTCCCCTAATAGTACATGCATGTGAATCAATAGTTCCATTCATGTGAACAAATAGTTATATGCATGTGAACTTATAGCAATTAATTGCTCATTTATCCTATTAATTACCCTATTGGTCAATTTAACCTCCATAAATCAATTATTATCGAAATAAATGTCGATTTCCACCAACACTAATAATCCCAACACAATGGAAATATCAATTTCATCTTTAATCAACACGAATTTATTCATCATTAATATTATAACTCATAATATTTAACAACCAGATCATTCCGTTTGTAATATTCATGAACGCAATCAAATTGCAAAAAAAATGCTAAGCGTAAAAATCGTAGTTTAAAAATTTTACAAACCATATACCCGATCACCCTTTTTATGCATAATTATTAATTAAACGAAAAGATAAAGAATAAAATCATACCCTCAAGATCGAGCTTCCTCGTACAAGTTCACCTCCAAATCCTTTCGCTCTCAACTCAATCCACCGGTTTGGTTCCTTCCTTCGATCAACGCTAGCCACCCAAATGTTCGCCTCTGTAGGTGATCCACCAAGGAAGAATAAAAATTCAAGAAGATGGGTGGTCGCTAAACCCTAGTTTTTCTATCTCTATAGTAAAAGGGTACTCTCCAACAAATTGAATTATTACGATGTTGTTAAAAGTCAACAACCCATACCACCCATAATAAGACTCTCTTTATTTATAGATGTGGGCAACCCACCTTAACAATTAAGGAATTGGGTTTTATTTAATTAATTAAATTTTTTAATTAATTAAGCTCCCTAATCTTATTAGGATAATTAATTAAACTCCTTTAACTAATTTTCCTTCCTAATCCAATTAGAATAAATGAGAGTACTTATATTAAATTAATTCCTAAACTCTTTTAGAAATTAAAATAATAATAATTGTAATAATATTAATAAGACTCTCTTATTAATTTATATTTAATATTTCTAAAATATTAAATAATAATATTAAGCTATTTAATTTATTCTATCACCATAGATTAAATTAAATATACATAACATATTATTACGATTATGCCATTAACTTCTTAAATAATTATTCTTCCTTTTATGGTGTGACCTTTTAGTTCTCCATATTAAACCTATTGTGAATAAATCAATTAGAATAATTCTAATCTTATTTAAATAAATAAATTAAATAATTAATTTATTTAAATAAATAATATTTATTCTACAATAGGATAAGCCTCCCTAATGATCAACGACTTTCCGTATAATATAGATTTCAACATTAATCATTAAAGAACCTTTCGAGTAAATAGTTACCGCATAATTCAATCCTTCCACCATACAATGTCCCAATTAAATATAAGACATGGAATTACCGCACAAGTCTTATTTTATTTAATTATATGTATTTCGATCCTTAAATGCACAACTCCAAATAATGCAAATTAGAAACTCCTTTCTAATTTCATTCTCGCCGCCAAGGACTACCGGGTCATCATTTATCGAATCACATAGACATTTCTCTTTTTATTAGAAGTGGTAGATTCTTTATCGATCATACATTATCTCCACGTATAACTTATTATACCCAAGCATACCCTTTGATATACCCTAAGGGTCTTAAGGAATAAGTCAAAGTATAACTCATCATACACAAGATACTATGATGATCTCAAGTCCAAGGATTACTTGACTACTATCACTACAGAATTCCTATCGACAGCAAATAAAACTCCATTAGGTATTCCTTAGCGAGCCAATGCTCAAAGGAACTTATTCTCTAATAAGCACCTACATACTTGCTTTTAGTGTTCCACACAAATGATCACGAGATCAATCATCCTCATCCAACGAAAGCAAGCAACGATGTACCAATCTATCCTGATTCACTAATCCCCAATTTAGTAATCCAACGATTGGGAACTATTTTAGTTTTAAGCTTTCTAAGAATTTAGATCTCATTAGAATGATCATCATCATTATTCTAAAAGCATCGCTTAAAACTACGGGTTTATCACATATTATAAAAACAAAGATCATGTAGATAATTAAAAGCCTTTAATAAATTAATACTTTTTATTAATAAATGAATAAGATTGTTACAAAGTATACGCTTTATCATCAAACATGATCGGGTTTGTGCATACTACTTTCAATCTCCCACTGCACTAAAGCCAATCGCCATGGTATCTCATACTCTTCTTCTCTAAGTGACGATTATCCCGCCGCTGATAAGCTTTAGTTAATGGATATGTAATGTTGTTCATGAGAGTCCACTATCTCTATAGTGATTTCCCATCTTCAAATGATTCTAATAATCAAATGAAAGTGCCACAACACATGTTTAGATCCAAGATGAGACTTAGAACTATTCCTAGTTCTCAGAATGAACTTTTAATCCAAACAATCAACTCATAGCCTTCATTTATAGCTATATACTTTGTCTTTATCACTAAACCAAAGAACTCTTTTGCTTGCTTTGAACCTTTCCAATTCACTGCACTACTGCTCAAGGTAACGCTTTACCTTAAAGTGGATTTTTCTCGTCATCTTCTCTCTGTCTCGAAAAACTTGAGTCTCATAAGCCCTCTAGTTTTAATTCGCACCCACCATGAATATGATCACATCCTTAGTGCCTGCTAAGAACTTTAAGATGTTTTTCACCGACTCATAGTGAACTTCTCCATAATACGACCGATCAACATCGTGTCTCGTATATTTCATCATACATGATATAGGCTACCATGCGACCTCTTTTTCGTGAGTCTGTGGGGACTATTAAGAGAGATACACCCATAGCTCATCAACATGAGACATCTCTCTTGAGTTTGCCATGCTAAACGACTTTTAGCATCAAAAATGAATATACGCTCTCGGGTTAAGTCGAGCATCCTCTTAAATCTATCTATATAGATTTATATCCCCAATTAAGATACTCTTCCCAAATCATTCATGGAGGAATGTTTAGACAACTTTATCTTTACCGATCAGAGCATTGGTATGTCATTCCTCATCCGTAGTATATCAACATATAATACTAGAAATTTCACGACGCCCCCATCGAAACGAATGTCTTTTTGTACACACTCTAGAACTCTTACCTCATCGAATGTAACTCGATCATCATCTTCTATGATGATGTACTTCATCATCATCATCCATGATGAAATCCATACCTCCTAGGTATCTTCTGCACTTATTCCGCATTTACGATCTCAACAGGGTACAATAGTCTCTCTATTACAGTTCCTCTTATTCGACTTATAAGTGTTTTGTGGTTCTTGAACTCTTCAAGATCTATTATCCTCCCACTAGCCCCTTCAATGATAAACACACTTTATCTTAGAAGCAGCGTGTTTTTCAAATAAACACCTTTTGCTAAGTAGATTTATAGAACATATACCCTAAACTTACTTTTAGATGTCCCACAAATCAGACTCACAAATCTTGTCCCAAGCTTATCCTTTTTTGAAACCTTTTCACATAAGTCGACAACCCTTTATCTTAACATACTTAAGATTAGAATCCTCCCCGCCCATAACTTTTATGGAGTCTTCAATGGATTTTGAGGTTACCTTTTTCGTAGAGATATGCAAATTTCATTTCTAGGACATTATCCTGTAAGATACCGAATGCTCAGAAAATCATTATGGACCGCACTATGTCCAACAAGGTACGATTTTTTTCCTTTCGTATACATCAATCAATTATTACATATCGAGATGTGTCCATTATGAGAAAACCATTTGAAGATGATCTAGAAACTTATCAGACAAGTATTTATTCCTCGATCTAATCAAAGAATCTTAATACTTTGCTAATTTGTTTCACTTCAATTCTTTCAACCTTTCAAATAATTCACACTTGTATTTTCAAAGAAATACACACATTCAACTCTTTCAATGATCATCTCCTTTTCTTATACTAATTTGTTCAATATGCAAAATTATTTTCACGTAAGTCAAGTATACAAAATTTATTAAGTAATATTCCATTTATATAAAAACATTATTATTATAAATAAACAACAATTGTTCTTAATTATAATACCAAAGATTTCATCATCCAACAATAAAATGGAAATAATATTTTTAACAAGAACCGAATACAATAACAACTTATCGACTTAATAGATTTGCCCGTAGTAGTATTGCTAAACTATAAGTTTCTATAGCTAATGCAAAGAACCTTTGCTTCATTTTCCACACATAGATTACTTATATTTGTTTAGCTTTCTACTTCGCTTTGGTCCCTTCATAAATCTATATTTATGATAACCAAAGTCTCAGATCCAATACCCAAGTAGAACCTCGACTTAAAGAAAAATTTATTTCAAATCATGAACAAAATCAGATTTGTAAATCAAACTTCACTAAGCTTCTTTTTCGTTAGCCTCTCGCAAGATGCTTCTCGCAGCTTTCTTTCCAAAGGTCCAAAGCTTATTGCAAGGGGAAGCAAACCCTTTTGCTATCCGTACGCTTTTGTTCTTATTATCCTTTGTTTACGCCTTTCTTTTTACCTTCTTTGAATCGCTCTTCTTTCGTAAGATCCTTTGGCCCCTACCAAGAAGACTTGGTCTTTCTCGGTTGAAAGTGACTCTCAACATTTTTCAACATGTTAAGCAAATCAAATGAGTCGATATCTAGCTTGTTCATATGAAAAATTCACAACAATTGTGAAAGGAGTCCGGAGTGAGTGCAAGATCAAATCTCGCTCAACTCTCCATCCACGACAAAACCAATCATCCTAATCGATCAATCAAATTGATTATGTTAAGAACTTTTTTCTCTGCATTTATAGTGCCATCGGCCATTCTAGATCTAAGAGCTCCTTAGATATCCGATATCTATCACCCCATTTCCTCACCATCAACTACTTACTGTGCGTGAATATATAGTAGAGCATCCATAGTTTCATTACGTTTCGACGTCAAGCTCAAGCATTCATGGATGCGCGAGCATGATGCATCGAGCCAATCAGGCATCATCTCGCCACTTTCTAAAAGTAGCAATCTCTTCCTCGAGGCATTGTCTCGCAACCTACTGCGGATAGGCGATTATGACATAAGATAGCTTTTCAAATGCATGAGAACTATTCTCAAATTCCTTAACCAATCCGCTTAATTCTTGGCCCGTTAATTTAGCATCTAATATGCTTCGCAAAGGATAGTAATTTTAGACATTGTAAAATTTCTCAGAAATGAATTTGTAATTAACAACATTTTAACATACATTCTTTTTTAATTACCAAAAAATATTTAGGTCTTGTTTTAAATTGGTATCTCCCACTATTTTCTTCAAACTATATTACCTCACTTATATAGTTCTAAGAAAATCTAATTAAAGATTTGCTAAAGTGAGAATAAGGATCCCATTTCAAATGTATATAGCCTTGTGGTGACACAAACAAACTATATATAAATAAATAGTAGACAACTTTTGTCAATTACATCAACTATGCAACTCCTTTTTTTGCCTCTTCTTAGATTATTTTGATCAAGTGGTGGCACATCCGAATCAAAATTATCCAAGTTAAGTCCAACCTAGCACTCCATATATTCAAAAAAAAAAAAATATCATCCTTGTGGTGACACAACAAAACAATATTGTTCAATTTTCTTTATAAGCATCAAATGTGATAAATTAACATCTTAAATACTTAATACTCATTGTGGTGACACAAAACAAACTCATATTAAATATTTAATACTCTATTAATTTTATCATGCTAGAAGGCTTACGCTCGATATTCCAAATATCTTTGAACGCTAGACTTAATATAAAAAAAAAATGAGGGTTTTGTTATTAATTTGTCTCATCTTGCTTAGCGCATTTATATATATATATATATAAAATACGCTATTATATTAATGAACATGCTAAGCATGTTTGCATAATATATAATATATATATATATATATATATGCACATATATAATACTATATTCTACCCTTGATTGATTATGGACTTTTATTCTAGTTCGTCTCACTAGAGCCACCAAGTGAACCAAAAGGTCAAACCCTAGGGGTGCAAGAAATAATATTTAAATATAACTATTACATTTAAACCCTGCCCATTACAAACGGGTCTTCAAGCGCCTCTTTCTCTTTTGATCTCTAATTTTTCAAAATTAATTCTAACTATTCCTATTACAAAACTATTTAAAATAAATAGAAACCTCGATCAAGAAATAAAGGGAAGTACATAGAGGAGATAGAATTTACATTAAGAAAAAAAAAAGAGAGAAGAGAGGTACGCAGAATTCCCATTTAATAAAAACCCATACATTCATGCATCCAACTAAAATAAAATCCAATCATATCGTCAATAAATTCATAATCAATCCCATTTATTATCATACACATCACCATACGCATCAATAAATAACATTCATCTCATGAATAATAAACATTTAATATATATATTGATATCATTTAATGGGCAAATTTAGTTAAGATATAAAATCTATTTTTGAATCAAAATAAACTCCTTTATTTTAATCCAAATTTAAATCAAAATAAAACTATTTTATTTTAATTTATCCAATTTTGAATAAAATAAACTATTTTATTTTAATCAAAATCTTTAATCAAAATAAACTCCTTTATTTTAATTAATTATGGAATCCAATTCCATATATATAAAAAATCTTTAATTAAAATAAACTCTTTTATTTTAATTAATTATGGAATCCAATCCAATTCCAAAAAAAAAAAAATTTATTTAAAGGAAACACTTGATTTCTTTTCCTATTCACAAATAAACTCTTTATTTTGAATAATATGAAATCTTATTTCATATTTAAATAAACTATTTTAAGGAAATACTTATTTTCTTTTTCCTATTCACAAATAAACTCTTTATTTTTGAATAATATGAAATCTTATTTCATATCTAAATAAACTCCTTTATTTAAGGAAATATGATTCTCTTTCCTATTCACAACAAATAAACTTTTTATATTTTGAATAATATGAAATCTTATTTCATATCTAAATAAACTCCTTTATTTAAGGAAAATAAAATCCAATTTCAACTCCAATTAGTTATCATGGAATCCAATTCCAATTCTAATTAATTAGTTATATGAAATTTAATTTTAAAATTAAAATAAAATTTTATTTTAATATTAAAATAAACTTTTTATTTTAAAATTAAAATAAACTTTTTTATTTTAATTATAAAATTTTTAAAATAATATATAAAATATAATATATATATATATATATTATAAACCTTTTATTTTAAAATATAAAATAAATAATATTTATTTTATATATATATATATATATATATATATATATATATATATATATATATATATATATATATATATATATATATATATATATATATATATATATATATATATATATATATATATATATATATATATATATATATATATATATATATATATATATATAATATATATAAAATTTTAAATATAATTATTTATATATATATATATATATATATATATATATATTTATATTTTTTTTTTTAATAATTTTTAATTTTTATTTTTTTTTATTTTTTTTTTTTTTTTTAATTTTATTTTATATATATTTTTTATTATTTTATTTTTTTTTTTTATTTTTTTTTTTAAATTTTTTTTTTCAAAATTTTTAAATTTTTTTTTTTTTTTTATTTTTTTTTTTATTTTTTTTTTTTTTTTTTTTTTTTTTTTTTTTTTTTAATTTATATAATAAAATTATGCCCAATTAAATTGTTCTAAACACATATCAATATACATATCAAATTAAAACAATTAATAATTCGTGATAAAGGTTCGGCTCTCGATGCCACCGTTAGGTTTGTAATATTCATAAACGCAATCAAATCAAAAAAAAAAAAGCTAAGCGTAAAAAATCGTAGTTTAAAAAATTTTTACAAACCATATACCCGATCACCCTTTATGCATAATTATTAATTAAACGAAAAGATAAAGAATAAAATCATACCCTCAAGATCGAGCTTCCTCGTGTACAAGTTCACCTCCAAATCCTTTCGCTCAACTTGAATCCACCGGCCTTTGGTTCCTTCCTTCGATCAACGCTAGCCACCCAAATGTTTGGCCTCTAGAGGTGATCCACCAAGGAAGAAGAAAATTCAAGAAGATGGGTGGTCAAGCTAAACCCTAGTTTTTCTATCTCTATGTAAAAGGTGTACTCTCCAACAATTGAATTATTACACGTTGTAAAAAGTCAACAACCCATACCACCCATAATAAGACTCTCTTATTTATAGATGTGGGCAACCCACCTTAACAATTAAGGAATTGGGTTTTATTTAATTAATTAAATTCTTTTAATTAATTAAGCTCCCTAATCTTATTAGGATAATTAATTAAACTCCTTTAACTAATTTTCCTTCCTAATCCAATTAGAATAAATGAGAGTACTTATATTAAATTAATTCCTAAACTCTTTTAGAAATTAAAATAATAATAATTGTAATAATATTAATAAGACTCTCTTATTAATTTATATTTAATATTTCTAAAATATTAAATAATAATATTAAGCTATTTAATTTATTCTATCACCATAGATTAAATTAAATATACATAACATATATTATTACGATTATGCCATTAACTTCTTAAATAATTATTCTTCCTTTTATGGTGTGACCCTTTAGTTTCTCCATATTAAACCTATTGTGAATAAATCAATTAGAATAATTTAATCTTATTTAAATAAATAAATTAAACAATTAATTTATTTAAATAAATAATATTTATTCTACAATAATGTAAGCCTCCCCCAATGATCAACGACTTTCCGTATAATATAGATTTCAACATTAATCATTAAAGAACCTTTCGAGTAAATAGTTACCGCATAATTCAATCCTTCCACCATACAATGTCCCAATTAAATATAAGATATGGAATTACCACAAGTCTTATTTTATTTAATTATATGTATTTCGATCCTTAAATGCACAACTCCAAATAATGCAAATTAGAAACTCCTTTCTAATTTCATTCTCGCCGCCAAGGACTACCGGGTCATCATTTATCGAATCACATAGACATTTCTCTTTTTTTTATTGTAGTGGTAGATTCTTTATCGATCATACATTATCTCCACGTATAACTTATTATACCCAAGCATACCTTTTGATATACCCTAAGGGTCTTAAGGAATAAGTCAAAGTATAACTCATCATACACAAGATACTATGATGATCTCAAGTCCAAGGATTACTTGACTACTATCACTACAGAATTCCTATCGACAGCAAATAAAACTCCATTAGGTATTCCTTAGCGAGCCAATGCTCAAAGGAACTTATTCTCTAATAAGCACATACTACATACTGCTTTAGTTCCACCACAATGATCAATGATCATGAGATCAATCATCCTCATCCAACGAGCAAGCAACGATGTACAATCTATCCTGATTCACTAATCCCCAATTTAGTAATCCAACGATTGGGAACTATTTTAGTTTTAAGCTTTCTAAGAATTTAGATCTCATTAGAATGATCATCATCATTATTCTAAAAGCATCGCTGCTAAAACTACGGGTTTATCACATATTATAAAACAAAGATCATGTAATAAAAAAGCCTTTAATAAATTAATACTTTTTATTAATAAATGAATAAGATTGTTACAAAGTATATGCTTTATCATCAAACATGATCGCTTGAACTGATAAAAGTGAGGTTGAAAAGCTCTTTCAAGCCTTTTTTATATATAAATCAAAGATTCTACTGGATTTGATTTTATTGAAATGTGAAGCATCTTTGATAGTAAATTAAACTATTTACAAGTTTTGGGCTCCTTATGGGCATGGAAGCCATCGAAGTAACTCGAGCGCCACATATATGATTTTCACTATTTTGGGGTCTTAAATTAGGATAACTGTTTTAAGGCCCAAGGATTGTTAGGTTTGCTAGAAACATGAAAATGCAATCAAATTACATAAACGAAATGGAAGTGTGATGCCCCCAAAATAGGTCCACATAACCCATTATGAGTCGCCAAATACATGGTACAGAATCCAAATACAAACTTCCATATTTACAACTAGTAAACTGTCATTCAAAATACTACCACACATACTTTAAGTTTGAATACAAATATTGCACCGTATATAATACGACAATATCCAAACTTAAATTAAGTCTTCATTACAATTATTGCCACACTATCATGAAGACTGCTATAGACTATCTCGGACCATCACTCCATTCTCCGACTAGTCCCAACTGTATTCTCATTTCCTGAAGAGAACAATGGAAGAAAAAGGTGAGCTCAAATAGCCCAAATAACAATCCATTAGAAGAGTCAAGTAGATCATGATGTCTACTATCTTCTATGATTTAAAAGTCCATCATTAATATTTTACCCTTATAACATCAATCAATAATTGTTTCAAACCAATGAATTATCTATGCACTACAGGCCAAAGATATTCGTTTGTATCACCAGTGGTCATGATCAAGCCAAACACCTGTCCATCTATGCACTATAGGCCAAAAAAGACTTTCACCACAAACCTTTACCGGTAACATTAAAGGTTATGATTATACCAATACACAATTATTGGTCATAATCATACCAATCAATAGTCCATCTTTGCACTACGGGCCAAAGATAACTTTTACCACAATATAAGCTTGAGGATGATGAAAATGATATAAAGAATGAATCAAGTGAGATCAAGGATATATATTAGATAATTATAATTTCATTTATCCCGAGTTCAAGAATGTCCAAATTGTCAAAAATGATCACCAATTGTGGAGTAAAATTTAAGAATGATATTTAAGATTAAAATTTCAAAGATAATTTGGACAAAGAAAAGAAACTAAATTTCGTTGTGAATAATAGTACTCCGACATGAATAGTATCTCGAATGAATAGTACCCCGACATGAATAGTACCCCAGATGAATAGATTAAAATTTAATAAGAAAGTTCAGACCAATATTCTAGTGAAATGATATTAGACGAAGTGTAAACTATTAAGGATATTCTACTAATTTCAGGGATTTACACCATTTAATTATAAGGTTATTGAAACAAACAAAAATTTTGTACCATAAATGGAGAAATATGAAAGAAAATGATATCCCTTAATGAGTACAAAAGAAATGATATCCCATACGAGTATGAAAGAATATACGAAACTGCAAATAGATTTGCATCCATTATGCAGATTATGCATAGACAGATCATTTCCACAACTAGATAAAGAATGAATACGAAGGGTTATTCCACAGGCATGCGGTAATCCGCGTTGACAGGTTATTTCCACAGATTAATAAGGAATAGAATGACAACCCTTATGAACATGAAGAAAATAACATCATTTACCATAGTAGGAGACTAAATCTGACTGGTATAATGAAGATTATCTTGAGAAAATCTTGCACTATTAGCTAAACTCAAAGTATCCTTATATGAGAAAGAAATAAACACAATATTATAGAAGAAGAATTCTCTGATTCTGGTGTGATTTTCATTTCTTAACTAAGTAACCTATTTATAGGAGAATGACATTGAACTATTTAAAAGAAAATCATGGACTAAATAGTTAACATTCATTGATTTTCTAAATTTCGTCTTATTTTTACTATTCATCACTATT
Organism: Panax quinquefolius; assembly: GCA_020205615.1. Taxonomy (NCBI): domain Eukaryota; kingdom Viridiplantae; phylum Streptophyta; class Magnoliopsida; order Apiales; family Araliaceae; genus Panax; species Panax quinquefolius. The sequence goes on along the minus strand of JAINUW010000385.1, from coordinate 25,611 downwards.
CTAATAAAATAAATAACTTTATATATAATATAATATATTCTAATTATATTCTAATAAAATAAATAACTTTAAATATATTATGAATTTTTTTCTATTTTATTACTATTATAATAATAATAAAATAAAAACTGAAATAATTTTCTGCTGACGGTTTGAATTATTAGCACGTTCTCCCATGGAATAATAAGCCAAACTTACAACAAACACCTCATGACAAACCCTTCTATTTATATCAAAAATTGAATAAATATATACCATAAATCACTTATCTTCAATCAACACATTTTTAATCTTTCAACAATTATTCACCATTAATATTATAGGTTCACAATACTGACAACCAGATCGTTCCCAGGAAAGAGGGGGCTTTCCAATAAGGATTTCTCCTTACTGGCGCGCAATTAGATAATCAAACCCCTTTCATTGACAGAAATTTCTAGACATTGTCAATAATGCTAACTAATAATATTATTTCATGTCAAAAATATGAGTAATTGTGTTGTGAAAATTATTAATTTAATAGTATAAAATATTATGCAGATATTACTGTAACAATTATTGAATCAATAATACAAGATACTATGCAACAATAACTGTGAATATTGAGTGAATTCTTACGTAAGAATCAATAATTAGAAATATTGTGCAATACCGTGTGCTACTATGCAACAACGCGTATTACTGTAGTTTTATCACCGGGCATTTCAAGAGTTTAACGGTAAAAGTTTTACCGTTATTTTATAAAAAGAATATTTCTATCACTTTCCATATCTGACAATAATTCCGTTGTAGGTCCACCAATGATTATGTCGGCGTACGAATATTCCCCGACAAAAAGAATATTCCCCGACAAAACGAATATTTTACGACAACTTGCTTGCTTTTTAAAATTTGCACATATCACCCATAACTATAGCATTTATTAAATTATCACCTTACTATTTAGAATAATATTTAGAGAAAATTAAATCTTTATTTATAAAAATTTGGGGTCTTACAACCTCCCTTCCTCAAAATTGATGTACGTACCTGGTATTTCGAAGAGGTGAGGATACCCTGCTTTTATTTCATATTCTAAATCTCAGGTCATTTTCTCAATAACATGGTTTCTCCATAAAACTTTTACCTGAGGTATAACCTTTGAGCGTAGAATATGTTCCTTTTTATCAAAGATTTTAACAAGTACCTATTCACACGTTAAATCTTCTGTTATCTCGTCTAGTTCCAATTCAATAATGTGGTTTGGGTCTTTCACATATTTACGTAGCATAGATATGTGGAAAACATTATGAACACGAGACATGCTTGGCGGTAAGGAGATTCTATAGGCCATAATTCTTACTCGATCGAGGATTTCAAATGGACCAATAAATCGAGGGTTGAGCTTTCCTATCTTTTCGAATCTTGTAACTGCTTTCAAATGGACCATTGAATTCTACGTCCCTTCGATGAAGATCAACATAACTCTTTTGTCGATCTTGTGCCGTTTGTATCCGCTACCGGATCATTTGAATATTTTCCGTAGTCATGCGTACCAATTCTGGTCACAAAAATGTTGCTTCACCCACCTCATCCCAGCATATTAGAGAATGACACTTTCATCCATATAATGCCTCGAATGGAGTCATGCTTATACTTGCTTGATAAATGTTGTTGTATGAGAATTTCACCAATGGTAAGTATTTGTCCCAACTCCCTTTGAAGTCTAGGACGCAAAGTCTCAATAGATCATCAAGAGTTTGAATAGTCCTTTCTGATTGTCTGTCCGTCTAAGGATGATATGAAGAACTAAATTATTAATCATTTCCCATAGCTTTCTTCAAGTTGACCCAAAATCGTGAAGTGAATCTAGGGTCTTGATCAGAAACTATGAATATTAGAATACCATGAAGTCTTACAATCTCATTTATATATGTACGAGCAAGATTTTCAAGTGAATAAGTTTCTCGTACAAGCACGAAATGAGCAGACTTGGTTAATCTATCGACAATAACCTAAATTGCATTTATGCCTTGAGAAACCTTCGGAAGACCTATAACAAAATCCATGTTGATGTGTTCCCACTTCCATTTTGGAATTTCAAGCGGTTGCAATGGACCTTTTGGCACTTGATGCTCTGCATTGACACATTGACAAGTTAAACACCTTGAGATAAACTCTACGAAATCTCTCTTCATATTGCTCCACCAAAAAGTATGTCGAAGATCAGGATACATGTTGGTACTTCTAGTGTGGATTGCAAACGGTGTGTTGTGTGCTTCCATCATGATTTTATACTTTAATTCAGAGTCGTTAAGAACATAAAGTCTGGAGTTGACTTAAAGTATTCATTCTTCGTCGATTCTTGCTTTTGGAATAACATCTTCTTGCACTTTATTCTTTATATTCATCAGCTCTGGGTCTGTAGCTTGAGTAAATTTAACTTTATCGATTAAAGTCGGTTCTACTCGTATATTTAACATCATCACGGGGGTCCTTGGACTCTTTAACTCTATCTCCATCCTTTGTAAGTTATAAAAAATGGGCATTTGTGTTGACAATATCGCACTCGTACCCTCTGACGCCCCCAAATTCAGACACTCATATCTTGAATTTGATGCTTTACATGCTAATTCTAATATCATACTAAAATCATCAATAACGGAATAATATAATAATTTACATTATTATAACATAAATATTCTTGTCCCAAGGTCTCGTGACTGTTACTACAACATTCCAATAATTAAACTTAAACATAAATTAAGCATCCCTTAATACATCGTTATAATTGTAACGCCCTTAGATTTGGTCTATCTTCGTACCCGGATTCCGTATGTCACGGTCCTATTTCTTTCTAAACATACATCATTATATACTGAAATATAACAACATACATTCTCAATTCCCAGTTTCTAAAACCTTATAATATTTTTCATTACAAATAATGATAATTACATTATTCTTTACATCTAACAAGAGGGACTTTTATCCGCCAACAAGGATACATAACAGTTCATTAAACTATTTTATAGTTTAATTACATTATCCTACATTACAAGTCTTGGATTGATTTTCATGTACATTCATACACTGAATGGTACTTCATCTGGATACCGATCAGCTTGATCTTTACGGGATCCTTAAGTTCTTTCTAACATCGTTCGCTAAAAATGTTTGTATTTAAAGCAAGTGTGAGCATTCAATTGCTCAGCAAGTCATAGCAGTTGAACAAACAACTTCAAGAATTTAAACATTCTTTTAAGACTTCAATAATCGAACAAAAGTTATGAAGTAACTTGAATAATAGGAATAATCTCAATTCCTATCATTTTAAAACATTAGTCACATTCACTTTGAAATACTTTCATACTTCTACCTTTTTCATACTCATCATATCTGGCTAGAATCAATAACACAGACTTAATAATAATGGTTTATGTATAAACAAAACATTCTCTTATTGAATAGTTCAATCACAGAACAGTTCCTCTCATAGAAACACCGAAGTGTTCAAAATTGAGGCACAAGGCCTCATATGTTCTACCACCTTGTACAAATATCACACATTTTCACATAGACAAAACTTCTTAAGTTCAACATCTTAGAAGTTTAAGAAACTACCATTCATTTAAAATATGAATGAAGTTAGGAAACTTGCTTTACGCATAGCTATAACTTATAGTTTACGCTGAACTGTTCATTCCAATTCCTATGTATCACATAAGGAAATAACACATACACCAATCAGTCATATACTTGACTTACACATTGGTTTACTTAACTTTACTTCTTAGGGTTCGCGTTCCTGCAATCTAAGTTTATGCGACTAACTTCCTTTACTATCAGTTTACGACATCATGACATATGGAGATGTCTTACTCATATTATCATCATCTTTGATGATTTACATTCTTATCTTCTTCTTATAACTCTCATAGGGCTTAGCACATATAGTGTCTCTGCTAGCAGTCCATATGGTACTCTGAGTGGGTTCCCATAAAGAACTAACAAACAAGTTCTCGTCTCATCTACACTGCCATCACAGTGAGTTAGATCAGTTGCCAGTTTTGTATATACCTTTGCTCTCTGAATGAATTGTTTAACCATCAAAGGTTATGATTGTACCACAACCTAAACTTATCTTAACTTATCTGAACTATTAAACTATAATGTTTGTTAAGTCAATTTCTCATTCCTTATGGCTTTCTGGCAACTAAATGCCATACCTCAAGATTTATTCATTATTGTCCAAGTCATATAGTCTTTGGTATACTCAGAACGATAATTCAATATTCATTCTACGCATTTATAACGTTAAGCATTTTACGTTACCTTATTCTTATCTTACAACGTTCAGTCCAAATGACTCAAAATGTTTCTTAAGTTATAAACATTAACTCGCATTCTTTATGTTATATGTACTTGTCTTTAATTCAGCTTCTTCACCGTTCACAGGTTTAATCATTGGTCTTCATTATCCTACGGTCAAACAATACACGGGGTGTAGGTTCTGCCCGTTTAATATTCGCGTATACTCACCCTTAACGTTGGTTAAAGTGTTTAACAATTACATTTCATTCTAACCATTCTCTATCCGACTCACATTCGGCTTTCATTAATCTTGATATCGTTCATTACGACTTTCTTGATAATTTGTATCTTTCTTACTTCCTCGTTAACGTCTAAGTTATACAACCAATGTTCACTTAGAACGTTCGCTCGATGCGAATACGATTCACGAGGATTGTTTATGTAATTCGCATTCATGTTGTTCATCTCTTAATTTCTCATTCAACCCTTACCTAAGTTTTTAATCGCTTTCATTCATTACTCATCACCTGAACCCCATGTTCATTATTCTTTCTTAATGTCGAAGCCATACGATTCGTTGTATGCTAAGACTGATCGCTCATCGCAATAACGTTGTGTTCACAACGTCTATACACTTTACATTCATCTCTCATTACCATATCATAACATCGAAATGTTATACGTTACCCTCGTTACTCAACGTCTAAGTAATCACAATCATAGCAATCCCCCACGTTCGTTTTATCGCGACTACGGTCCCCGGCTACCGGTTACGTAATCTACCGCTTAAATTCTCTGTCTTTTAATCCCTTTCAATCTTTCCATTCAACCTTTAATAAAGGTTTCAATCACTTTATTAAGTGTTACATTTGATGAACTATATGTTCATTAGCTTTTATTACACATCCCCCAGGTTTTGAGCAGTTAAAAGCTCATTATTGGGCTTTGCCACGCATGCAACGCCGCGATTCCTCTTTATCACTGCGTACTACTGGTACCACTCTACAAAGGTCTAATCGCCAGTATTGGTGTTGCATGGCGCCAGCCTCCCAAGGCACGGTTCGTGCACTATACAAATAAAAGCCTTCATCCTTGAAAAATTTTCTAAGTCTTAAATCAAATTTGAGACGCTTACTTTCCGATCTCATAACTTATTTGTTATAACTTAGAACATGGTCATTCCAAAGTTGTTCTCTTCCTTATCTCACATACTTGGATTACCCTTGGATAAAAATTTGTTCTGAATTCATTAATATGTCATTCAATTGGCTTAATCTTCGCCCTTCATTCATTTTATGTTATTAACGTTTTTCGTTCGTTCGTTCATAATTCGGTCATCTGAACTCAGAACTCATTCGTTCTTGAGTCCACGACTCACGTTTTCTACATTCTCTTACATTCTTATGAAACCCTACACTTCGGGTTCATTTACTAACTTTCTAATTCTCGTTCATCTTTTACGAAATTTTTGCCTTAACTTAGTTATAACTAAGTTTTAATCCATTCTTCATGAATGTTTCTACCATTCCTAACCAAACAATAAGCAACTAACTTATACGCAATGGTTTTAAACTTGTCCATCAACAACAATTATACTACGATGGTTTTAAATTTGTTCATCAACAATGTTCTTCGTGTTCTTCACGTTCTTCATTAGTTCTTCATTTTAAATTGATATTTTGATTAGGATTTCACTTTTTCTTGGAATTTGATGTTATAAAACACCATTCCTGACTTATTTCACCGAATCGTTCGTATGATTCATTCGGATCGCTCAAATTCATTACAAATCGTATACTTCCTTAAGAAATTTATAAACTAAACTTCTAATTTCTTATTTCTTCTTTTCTCATGATTTCAACCATATGAAATCATTCCTAACATCTTTTACTCCTTATTCTCATTAAGTTATGCTTTTAACGTAGAAAACATATAGAAAATTTATAAGAGACTAGGTTTCAGATTACCTTTCTCCTTTAATCCTCTTCCGTCAGACAAAGTTTGCACACGAGCAAGCTTTTCCTCCTCCTTCTCCTTCTCCTTCTCCTTCTCATTCGATCTCTCTCTCTCTCTCTCTCTCTCTCTCTCTCAAGTGTTGTAGGATTTTCAAATCCTAAACAAATGAAATTAAGCTTCCTATTTATAGAAAACCAAGGCTAGGGGCAAAATAGTTATTTCACCCCCGAATCTACTATTCACACCTCCTTACTATCCACGAAGCTTCCCTTGGAATCTTTGTGCTTTAGTCTTGCGAAATTTGTCTGACAGTTTGAAAACTGCGATTCTCAGAATCCAAATATTTTTGGATATTTCGTCTTTCCTTTACCGATAAACTTTTACGTATTCTTCAGATATCCAAAAAATTGAAAAACACTTTTTGACGATAAGTGTTTTCCTTCACGTTTTCCCCTAACATAGTTAAACGAATGAAAAGTACATAGCAATACTTTTCGTCATTTTTATTTCATCCGATTTCTGCACAATTTTTGAGAAAAACTTTTATTGGCTTACTTAACTTTTCACGATATATTATCGTCCAATCTTTTGACAGAATGTCATTTCGACATACCGAACTCTCGAAAAGGCTTAGGTTATTCAAACCCTAACCCTTACACTCTGTTTCTGAGTTTTAAAATGGACGGAAAAGAAAAGAAATGGACGAAAAAGTTAAATTTTCTTTCCAATTCTTATGTTTCTGAGTTTTTTAATAAACGGAAAAGAAAAGAAATGGATAGAAAACTTAGCCACTTTTCCTGTCAAAGTTTTCCGTTCAAAATTGATTTGGACAAAAAAGAAATTGGAATAAATAATATTTTTATAATTCCCATATTATCCTCAACTTTTAATATAATAAATTTTAAATTACAACTCATGTCTTCAATTTTAAATTTTCTATTCTTTTCTATTAAAAACTCAGAAACAACATAAAGGAAAATTTCATATTTTCTATTCTTTTCTTTTCTATTCTAATTTAAGTTTTCTATTCTTTTCTTTTCTATTCAAAACTCAGAATCAGAGTGTTAGGGTTTCGTCGGGTGAATAGTGCCTATTTCGTCTTTTCCCCAGAAATATTTTTGTTCCCAAACAAATTTTATTTTCATCTTGAAAATTCTTACTCGTTTAGTCTAGCTCGTTGCCAGAATCCTCCTGATTAATAATCATCCTAGGTTCTAGAACGATTAATAAACACATATCATAGAATAATATTACTAAAAATTCATTTTATTAATAACTAATTCTTTAAACTTAAATTCTGGACAATCCGATTTTCCGGGTTGTCATATTCTTCCCTCCTTATAAAAATTTCGTCCTCGGAATTTCTAAAACCACACCCATACCCGGGTCATCACATTCACCCTTCTTCACAGAATTTTGTCCTCAAAATTTTAGCTTACCCTTCTTCTCAACATCTCTTCAATGAATTTCTTATCATTCAAACATTCCCTAACCTTCATAACTTATCAAGAATTATGAAGTACAAGGAATAAATAGGAATATAAATATTCCTTTAAAACATTTCATACTTTTGCTTAGGGGTCAAATCGACCATGAACTCTTACTAGGTTTAACAGGATTTCACCGTAAACCCTTCTATCACGGTCAGTTTACAATCACCAAGAAAGCAACCTACCTCTTCCATATGTAGGCGATCAACCCATCGTATAACTCCATTTCAGGGTATGTTCACCTCAAACTTAGTCATTAGATTCTGCACCAAAACAATTTGGTTCGGCATAACTCTTCAAAGAAAGCTCGGTTTTCTTATTACGTGACATACCTTTTGTCTTAGCCAAATCAAATAGCATAGACCATACCAATAAATTGGACATCAACTTGAAACATTCGTCTAGTCAAATAAATTTACATCGACTACTTCTTTAAATTCTTTCGCAATACATCAAAATATTTTATGACGCCATGATACCTTACTTTTCATAGTACATTGAGGACTTCGTCAGTTTATGACTTCGTCGTTATATATCATACCATAGCGGGTTGTTGATCCTAAGATCACATCCAAAACCAAGTTCAATTGCATTAACAACTCCATCCTTTCACCATCCTTGCATCAAATGCACTGATGATATAAAATTCATTTTGATATTTTAAATCAATTTCTGTCTATCCGAATTAACTAGCATAGACATATCAAGAATAGTTCTTTTAAAATCCATTGGTTCCAAAAGTTGAACCAATTCTTTCATTTTGAAAATGCGCACACATAAGCACGATTTCAAGAAACTTTGAAATCTAGCATAGCTAGATGACTTGGAATATCCTATTCTACATCTTCCTTCATTGTCTTACTTGCGACAATACTTAATCTTCTCTAGCACCTTCAATGCTAAGTCTACTGAAAATAACTCATTTTCAGTCTAAACAATCCTATACCTTAGTACAGTCCATCAACTTACCACACATTATGAGTTCAGGAACTTCCCACAATAATATGAGTTTAAGAACTATCTCAGTCAGACCATATATAGGTGTTCATTCGTTGAGAAGTTCAAAAACATACCATATGATTATGAGTCATGAACATACCATAAGTATGAGTTTCAAGAACTCGCACCTACCTTATCGTTCTCTACCTATCAAGTATATACATGAGAAAAGATCCACCTTCTTGTCATACATATTGATAGTGTGACCAATTCCAATTATTATCACTATAATAAACTGAGTAGTTGTTACACCAAAGCATAAACCTCTGCCCATAACAAAGATTCATACAACTCACCTATCACATGAGTCCTCAATTGAAATTTTACAACTTTTAACTTTCTCTTCATTTAATACCAATTTTCTTTAATTCGTATGTTATTCTTCACAACTTAATCTGAGTTCTTCCTCCCATACTACTTCATAGTGCCATTAATTCATAACATTAGCTATAAATCATTCATCGTTTATCAGATCATATGTTATTACGATTTACTATGATCACGTGGTGATCTTCTTCCTTAATCATTTAACTCAACGACCTTCTTACCATTCCCTCTACGATTATAACCTTAGGTACTCATGCCTAAAATTTATAACCTATCAGCTCTGATACCACTCTTTAACACCCCAAAATCCGGTCTATTTTTATACCCAGATTCCGTATGTTGTAACGCTCGAGAAAATCGGATTTTTATGACAATTAAATTTTTATTTGATTATATGAATTAAATGAATTTAATTGATTTATTTTGTGAGTAAGCTATGTGAAGGTCGTTTTATGACCTAGAATGTGCTAATGTGGTTAGTAATCTGGCTACGTGCTAGAATTAATTGCTTAGAATTTCCAAGACGAAAATAAATGTTTTCCGAGAAATTCCCGTAAAAACACTATTCATCTATTTCTGTTCGGGGAATTATTTTGAAATTATGAGAAACGCGTAATGTTAGAATATCGAGATGAGATGAAATATCTGATAATATTTCATTTATGGCAAACAAAGTTTTCGCCTGCGGACTTAAATCCTAAGGGTTGAGTATATTGATTTTCGAGAAGGAAATGAAATGCGTAGAAGGAATTTCGTTATTGTTAATGTGTGTGTTATACTAGGATGATACTATTTAGTATCTATGTATAATACGATGAGTTAATACGGAGTACAATACGATTATCGTACGAGTATCATACGGAGAGAATACATGATTTATACATATGGAATACGATTAGTATTATGGAATTAAGTTAAGACTTAATGTTAATTCATTTGGGTTGGATTATGTTTAGTCCAATCAATTGAATGAGCAAGCTCAGGGGATTAGTTGGTTAAGCCCAATTCAAGGCCCAATATTAGATTGGTTAAGCCCAATGCAAGAAAACCGAACCGTGGATCAAACCAGTGGGTCATCAAATGGGTAAAACCCATAGGGCAACCCATGGGGTGGTGGGCCGGCCACTTGGTGTGCAAGGCAAGCAAATCACTTGGTCACCAAGTATTTTACTTGGTGACAAAGTGTTGAATAGTAAGGAGGTGGTGGTGTAATGACTAAATTGCCCTTCATTTCATTTCCCTATAAATAGAAAGAAAGAGTTGGTCTTTTGTGAGTTTTTCAATTGCCAACCTAGATTTTGAGAGAGAGAAAGAGCTAGACTCGACCAAACCATCTACTTTGAAGCTTTGCTTGAGAGTTTTTCAAGATTACCTAAGAGTTCTTAAGGTAATACTCCTTAATTCTAATTCCATCTCTTTTGGTTTTCTTTTATCATGGAGAATTATAAATAGGTGGTGAATGTCTGGTATAGTGGAATAAGAATGACTTATTATAGATTCAATCTCTATAAGTCATGAAATCATAAAAATCATAAAGTTTGATATAGTTTTAAATCATGAAAAGATTGATTGTTGAGATTGATTGTTGATGAACAATTGGACTCCATCAATGCGTTAATATGTGCATCTTGCTTGGTTAGGATGTAGATATGAAGTCCATGGAGTATTCCATGTGATTTGGCTTAGAGAACATTAGTAACAAAGTTATGGCAAATTTCACGGAAATATACGTTAAACGTCGAAAATGTAAAAATTCCGGATTGATGGTCGAAAGTTGTCATGAGACTGGAAAACGTTGTTTTTCAATGTCAACACATGAGATAGGGTATTTAAGAGTCGTGGACTTAAGAATCGTCGGATTTTGACTTAAAACGAAGAAAATGAGCATTGAACGCCCATTAACGTTTACGAATGCTTAGAAAATGAACTTAATAATGAATTTTGAGTTAACGGATTTGAAAGTGCCAAATTCTTATATGAACGCATAGAGTATGTCATTTATGACGTGTAGGCTTTTGAACGGACCAAATCGGACTTATAACGAAGAAGTTATGGCTTCTAGAATCTCACCAAAATTTTTATCTTTGAAAATTATCTGGTGTTTGAGGTTCAGTGTCAGCCCATAGTAATACCAAGACAATATAGTTAACTACGCTAAATGTCACCATAGCGCCACTGATAGAGCAAAGGTCTCGCTACCGTAGTCTCGAGACCGGGACTCAACCCATCGCTAACTGGCCAAGCACTAGTCTTGAACTAGTGAATCATGCATGCCCTTGCAAGTGCGATGTTTTTGATAGATGACTTAGGTTTTGAACTTCAATTGTTCAGGGAGCTATAGGAGTAATGTTTGTGCACTTTATAAGTGTATTAAAACTATTCCTATACTACCTATACTAAGGTATATGGTTTTGAACTTAGGAATTGATTGCATGTTAGTATGTTATGAATGGTGAACAAGAAGTGTTATCAATGAACCCTAATCGATAAACAACGTTGGTACTTGGCCAATAATGTTAGAGTCCGGTTAATAACGTAAGTTGATTAATAAGCCGGGAGGAAGGGTAATAAGTCAAGTTGACTTTAATAATAATATTAAGTTAACTAAGACATAGAAGAGAAAGAAGTTGGTAGGAACAATGTGAATAATTGTTTAATAGCTAATTGCAGTGTGCTATGTGAATATATCATGTAGATTATGTAAAGGTTGTGGTCAGTCGATTAAGTTATTTGAAGATGCTGAAAGGCAAGTTTTCTTAATGCTTGTCTAACTTTCAAGTTAGCCAAGTTTTATGTGATTCATTGTACCGAATTGCACGACTGGTTTTAAAGAAAGGGTCAATGCCAGATTTAACTCGGCTAGACTACTCGTAAGATATAGATTAAATGATATTCATATCTTTCTATATAGAAATGTTAATGCTATCCTATGCCAAGTGATTGGTACGGATGTGAAGGTAAGGTTTGTCTATAAACAAACAAAAGTATTTTTCATCGATTATTCGATGGGCACGCAAGTTTGACAAATGTTAAACATAAATACGTTTAACGAATGAGTGTTGATCAACATAGAATACTATAGGCTGATCACCTAGAAGTGCTCGTAAGTAATGCAGATGTATAGCCTTAGTGCTGTAATATCCTTTTCAAGTATGAAAACAGAAAGCTACTATTCATGGTCTATCGACCGGATCAGAATTCCTAATTTACTCTATACTTTGGGAATTGATGTTATGAAATGTTAAAGTATTATTGTTTCATAATACTTCATAACTATTTGTTCAGTTATGTATGAATTTGTCATATAATTCACGAATGTGGTATTATTGTTATCCTTTGTTAAACTTGTTGAGCTTGTTATTCTCACTTCTTGTGTGAATTATATGATTGCAGTTAAAGATGAACGTACTGAGAATGCTAAGAGAGATAAGGATAAGGCTAAGGTGGATGCTTAGCCATCGTGTAATAGATTAGTAAGTTTGTATATATTATACATTATGAACAACAAACGATGTAATCAGTTTATGAACCTGGGAATGATAATACTTTGATTGTAATAAGAAGATAGTAATTACATTCATTTTGTTGTATTTCAATGGAATGGTTGTATGGTTATGAGTACAGTGTAGCACCATTTGTCAGGTTGAAAGATACCCAGATTTGGGGGCGTCACAGGTTGGTATTAAAGCATTAGGTTATAAAACTTAAGGGGGGAAAACCTTAGGCTAATAACCTCGTAAGGAAGGTAAAGTCCGAAGAATGAAATTCAAGTCCATTGAATTAATAGGGTATTGAGATAACTCAGTACTGAAAGATTTAAAAGATGAAAAGTAACCTTAAATAAATTAAATGTTATTTGTGCTTATACTATTGTGTATTATGTACTAATCAACTTGTTATGTGCTATTGTAGATGTCGATCGATAGCATGATGTATAGAGACATTCACGTTGTGAGTGAAGAGTCAGTGAACCAAGTGGAGGTAGTACCTATGTCAGTGGCAGATGTACCGTTAGTGGTTCTAGAAGACTCGGATATTGAGGAGTACATCTCTGAGGAATAATACTCCGAGGAGACAATGGGGATAGAGTCATATCTAAATATGATGATTGACGTGGAGGAGGAGATGGAGGTAACATCGATTAACACGATGATACCTACTCAGGAGCCAACACCTCCAGATACAATGAGATCATTGTATCTGGCAGTGTTGGAAAGGAATGTGCATCTGCGCACTGTGGTGCAGACACAGAATGAGGAGATAACCTCCCTTTATGAGGTGAAGGAATCTGCAGAGGCAGATTTTAAGTCAAAGCACGATGAGAAAATGCTTATGACGGATAAGGCATGGGACTATATGGAAGAGGCCTTAGAGCTTCGAAAGAAATTGGTTAAGAAAGACCAGAAAATAGCTAGGATGTCATACATCCACGAATGTGCCCATGAGGATTTCAAGCAGAAAATTGCTTGTTATTCCATTGAGTCCAGGCAAACTCGACATACCATAAGTCGAGATATTGTGTCGATACTGGCAAATCAAGAATATGAGAATGTCGTTCGACAGTGTTAGTAGATCGTTAGATCTTTTTGGTATATGTGTAGTGACGTAAAACCCTCTTTTGTATAATTAAAGGGTAGTCTTTTTGTAAATCCCAATTTTTGTAGAAGTCAATCGCGGGATAGTATGTAATAGCTTTTTGGCTAAAGAAACATGATGTAAATAGTTTTGAGTGTGATAGCATATTAATATAATGAAGTTTTTATTTAATGTGCTTGTTGTGGTATGAGTGGTTGTTGTTGTTTGAGAATGATAACCAAGCAGTTAAATAGATAATAACGAAACTTTATTTATTTAATCAGAATTATGCCCCCAAGAAGGAGACAACGTAACCAAGAGGCCGAGTCTCATAATAAGAATCGAGGGGGTCCTAATAACCCTATGCAAGAGTTCGTTAATTTATTAACGGCTACATTTAACCAAGTTGGGGGTGGGATTCCTGTAGCTCCTAGGGTAGTAAGAACAACTACCTTTAAGGAATTTAAGAGTGTGGGTCCTCCTGAGTTCTGAGGAACTACGGACCCATTAGAAGCCCAGATATGGGTAAAAGAGATTGAAAAGGCGTTTGTGATAACAAACGTAGGTGAGGCGTATAAGACTTCTTTTGCGACTTACATGATGAAGGGGGAAGCCGACTACTGGTAGGAGGCTCACCAGTGGGCTAGGATGTGTCACATTACGGGGAACAGTTTAAGAAGGTTTTCTTCGAGAACTATTTCCCTACTAGCATGCAAGGTAGGATGGAGATTAAGTTCCTAGTACTTAAGCAGGGGGATATGACAGTTCCCCAGTATGCCGCCAAATTCAACGAATTGGCGAGATTTGCTCCACATCAGGTGGATACAAAAGAGAGAAAGGCGCGCAGGTTTGAGCACGGCTTAAAACCCTGGCTCTATAGTAGAATATCAGTTTTTTAGAGTGCTTCCTACAGGACCATTCTGGAAAAGGCGATAATAGCTGAAGGTGGTGGTGGGGCTTTGTCTCAGTACCACAAAGAGCGAAAGAATAAGAGTAAGTTAGAAGGAGGTAGTAAGGCTAAAGTTGCCAGCGGAAGCGGCAACTTGCCAAAGAGGAAAAGCTTCAACCCTGGGAATACTGGGGTAAAGCAGGGAGATCCTAAGCGGAGGACAGAGGCATGTAAGACATGCGAAAAGACTCACATGGGAGTCTGCTTAAAGGGGAAATCCGTGTGTTACAACTATGGGCAGGAGGGACATTTGTCACCCAACTGTCCTAACCCTAAGAAGAATCAGGGGTGTTTTATCTGTGGGTCATTGGACCACATGGCAAGAAATTGCCCGAAGAAGGGTTTAGAGGGAAATAAAGGTTCTGGTAGTGGTAAATTAACCATTACTGGACCAACACCATCAGTGAGTAGACCCTCAACTCAGACGCGTTTAATAAGATCGTCCCAAGATGCGCTTGCATCAATCTGGATGTGGTAGCGTATCATTCCTATCCAATGAGATAAATGCTTATGTGCTATTTAACTCGGGTGCTACTTGTTCTTTTATAGCATGTGAATTTGCTAAGCGATTAGATTTAATCCCTGAGAAGTTACCAATACCTTTAGACGTTAAGGTAGCCAATGAAGAGATAATCCCCATTGAACATATTCATAAGGATTGTTGCATAAATATTAGAGGGAATAAGTTATCGGTAGATTTGGTACCGATAAGGTTAAAAGAATTTGATGTAATTATTGGTATGGATTGGTTGGTTAACCATAAGGCGATAATAGATTGCCATAGGAAAAGTGTGAACCTTCGACTTTCTAAGAAAACCAAGGTAGTGTTCTTCGGTAGTAAATCACCGAGACGCTCTTGTTGTCTATCGATGACACAAGCTAGGAAGATGTTGAGAAAAGGGTGTGTAGGTTATCTGTGCCATGTTGTGGATACCCAAAGAGTGGGAACATCCTTGGACCAGATACCTATAGTGCAAGGGTTTGCGGATGTATTTCCGGAGGAGTTACCAGGTATTCCACCGGACAGGGAAGTTGAGTTTGTAATTGATCTGTTACCGGGAATGACACCAATTTCAAGGGCACCATATCGAATGGCGCCAGTTGAGATGAAGGAGTTAATGGATCAATTACAGGAACTATTAGACAGAAAGTACATTCAACCGAGTGTGTCTCTCCTGGGGAGCACCCTAGATTGTTTGTAAAGAAAAAAAGGATGGGTCGTTAAGACTTTGTATCGACTATCGAGAGTTGAAGAAGTTAACGATTAAGAATAAATACCAGTTGCTCAGGATCGATGATCTATTTGATCAGTTAAAAGGGGCAAAGTATTTTTCTAAGATAGATTTATGCACGGAGTATCATCAGTTAAGGGTGAGAAAGGAGGATGTACCTAAGATGGCGTTCAGAACTCGTTATGGTCATTACGAGTTTCTGGTGATGTCATTTGGGTTGACTAATCGCCAAATTGATTTATGGATATGATGAATGCAGTGTTCAAACAATATTTGGATAAGTTTGTCGAGAAGTGTTCATTGATGATATTCTAGTCTATTCAAAACGTCGGAAGATCATGCGAACATTTAAGGATAGTGTTGGAAACACTAAGAAAGGAAAGTTATTATATCTGCGAAATTCACAAAGTGTGAATTTTGGCTTGAACGAGTGCAGTTTCTAGGACATGTTATTGATAAAGATGGCATTTCCGTAGATCCAGCAAAAGTAGAAGCAGTTAATGAGTGGGAGCAACCGAAAATGCCAACTGAAGTTTGGAGTTTTCTGGGGTTAGCGAGATACTATAGAAGGTTCATTCCGGACTTTTCTAAAATAGCTACTCCGCTGACAAATTTGACAACAAAGTCGATGAAGTATGTGTGGACTTAAAAATGTGAGAACAATTTTCAGGAGTTGAAAAAGAGGTTAAGTGAGGCACCTGTATTATCTTTACCAGATGATACAGGGAATTTTGTAGTGTATAGCGATGCTTCGAATAAGGGACTGGGTTGCGTGCTCATGCAGCATGGAAAAGTCATTGCGTATGCGTCACGTCAATTAAAGGATTATGAGAAGGTTTATCCTACTCATGATCTGGAATTGGTAGCTGTAGTTTTTGCCATGAAGATATGGAGGCATTACCTATATGGTGAGAAGTGTGAGATATACATGGACCACAAAAGTCTAAAATATATCTTCACGTAGAAGGAGTTAAATATGAGACAGAGAAGGTGGTTAGAGCTAATAAAAGATTATGATTGTGATATTTTATATCATCCAGGAAAGATAAATGTAGTAGCCGATGCGCTAAGTAGGAAGTGTAGAGAGAAACTGTCAATGTTAACAACTCAGAATAAGTTGATAATAGCGATGGCCAGAATGGAGTTAGAAGTTAAGTTACCGGAGGAAGCGGTGGAAATGTTATTTTCCATGGAAACCCAACCGACCATAGGGGAACTAGTTAGGGGATCACAATTGAGTAACGAGGAATACAAGCAGATACAGAAGAGGATAGAAGATGAAGAAAAGACTAGGTATAACCTCTATAAGGAGGGATTACTTCGTTTTGAAGGAAGAATTTGGGTTCTAAATGATTCTGAATTAAAAGAGGAAATAATGATGGAGGCTCATAGTTTGAGGTACTCGATATATCCCGGTAGTACGAAGATGTATCAAGACCTTTGTCAAAACTTTTGGTGGCTGAACATGAAAAGGGAGATAGTAGAATATGTTAGTAGGTGCTTAACTTGTCAAAATGTTAAGGCTGGACACCAACGACCTAGCGGATTATTGCAACCGTTAGAAATTCCAGAGTGGAAATGAGAGAACATCACAATGGATTTTGTGGTGGGACTTCCGACAACAAGGAAATGATACGATGCTATTTGGGTGATAGTGGATCGATTGACGAAATCGGCTCATTTTCTACCAATAGGAGTTAGGTATAACCTAGATCAGTTAGCTAAGTTGTATGTCAAAGAAATTATTTCCAGACATAGAGTACCTATTTCGATTGTGTCAGATCGTGATCCATGATTCACATCGAACGTTTGGAGGAGTTTGCAAGAGAAAATGGGAACGCAGTTAAGATTGAGTATGGCGTATCATCCTCAGATGGATGGTCAAAGTGAACGGACAATTCAAATGCTTGAAGATATGTTAAGATCTTACGTTATGGATTTCAAAGGGAGTTGGGACGAATATCTACCATTGGTGGAATTTTTGTACAACAATAGTTTTCACGCTAGTATAGGCATGCCGCCTTACGAAGCGTTGTATGGGAGGAAGTGTCGAACTCCATTATATCGGGATGAGGTGGGTGAACGTCGGATGTTGGGACCTGAGATGGTACAGCAAACGGCGGACATGGTGGACATGGTGGATGATGGTACAGCAAATAGTGGACATCGTGTAATAGATTAGTATATTTGTATGTATTATACATTATGAACAACAAACGATGTAATCGGTTTATGAACCTGGGAAGGATTATACTTTGATTGTAATAAGAAGATAGAAATTGCATTCATTTTGTTGTATTTCAATGGAATGGTTGTATGGTTATGAGTACAGTGTAGCACCATATGTCGGGTTGGAAGATACCCGAATTTGGGGGCATCACATACGTCACGGTCCCATTTCTTTCCAAATATACATTATTATATACTGAAATATAACAACATACAGTCTCAATTCTCAGGTTATAAAACCTTATAACCTCTTTCATTACAAATAATGATAATTACATTATTCTTTACATATTACAAGAGTGACTTTTATCTGCCACCAAGGATATATAATAGTTCATTAAACTATTCTATAGTTTAATTACATTATCCTACATTATAAGTCTTGGCTTAATCTTCATGCACATTCATACACTGAATGACACTTCGTCTAGATACCGATCAGCTTGATCTTTACGGGATCCTTAAGTTCTTTCTAACATCGTTCGTTGAAAATGTTTGTATTTAAAGAAAGTGTGAGCATTCAATTGCTCAACAAGTCATAGCAGTTGAACAAACAACTTCAAGAATTTAAACATTCTTTTAAGACTTTAATAACCGAACAAAGGTTATGAAGCAGCTTGAATAATAGGAATAATCTCGATTCCTATCATTTTAAAACATTAGTCACATTCACTTTGAAATACTTTCATGCTTCTACCTTTTTCATACTCATCATGTTTGGCTAGAATCAATAAAAGACTTAACAATAACGGTTCATGTAAAAACAAAACATTCTCTTATTGAACAGTTTAATCACAGAATAGTTCATCTCATAGAAACACCGAAGTGTTCAAATTGTAACACAAGGCCTCATACGTTCTACCACCTTGTACAAATATCACACATTTTCATATAGGTAGAACTTCTCAAGTTCAACATCTGAGATGTTTAAGAAACTAACATTCATTTAAAATATGAATGAAGTTAGGAAACTTGCCTTACGCACAGCTACAACTTATAGTTTACGCTGAACTGCTCATTCTAATTCCTATGTAGCACATAACGAAATAACACATACACCAATCAGTCGTATACTTGACCTACACATTGGTTTACTTAACTTTACTTCTTAGGGTTCGCATTCCTGCAATCTAAGTTTACACGACTAACATCCTTTACTACCGGTTTACGGCTTCATGACATGCGGAGATTTCTTACTCATACCATCATCATCTTTGATGATTTGTATTTTTATCTTCTTCTTATAACTTTTTTAGGACTCATCATACATCGTGTCTCTGCTAGCTGTAACATTCTAGAATTTTAATTGTTATATTAAATATTTATTGAATTATTTAAATATTTAATGGATGTGTTTATTGTTGAATAAATAATTGTTCAAATTTGAATTAATGTGCTTAATTATTTGTTAAATAAATAATTAAGGAAAATTAATTATTTTGCTAATTTAATTTAATTATTAAGTTAGACGATTTTGATTAATTCAATTACTATTCTTTTTATTGGAATTTGTAATTAAAAAGGATGTGTTGGTTGATTAAATGAAGTTTTAATTATATAGAAATTATAATTTTGGTGGTATTGATTTATGTGATGTAGTAATTTAATAAATTGTTATTATGATTAATTTAATTAAATTAATGTGTAACAAATAACCTTGTTATAAAGGAGTTACTAAAATAACTTAAAGGAGTTTTAATTCAATTTTGCCAAACAATGCCTAAGGCCTATTAAGTCTTTAATTTATTTGAGTTTTACCAAACAAGGTGTTAGGATTAATGGGTTATTTTGTTAGTGGTTAACCAAACAAGCCTTATGGCTTTTGATTTTAAAATTCACATAACTGATATCAGTTATGTTTATAATTATATTATATAATTAATATATATAATATCTATATCGTTATTTGGTTAAGACGTTATGTTAGAGGAGAGAGGTTAGAGAGAAGAAAGAAAACTCAAAGAAGAAGAAGAAAGAAGAAGAGAAGAGAGGAAGAAAGGCTAGAGAGTGGGAAGAAGGAGCTTGAGAATAGAAAGGATAATCATCATCTTCTTCAAGGTATTACCCTATTCTTTTTAAGTTTTAAAAGTTTTAGTTTCTCTTCTCCTATTTCTCTCAGAAAATTTCTTGTGATAGGATAATTATTGATTTTATGTGTGTTCATATGATAAACTAGTGTTGTAAAGTTATTTTCATAGGTTATATATGATTATAATCAAGGTATTGTTGTTATGTATGAAGTTTGTGAAGAAAACCTTTTTACGTAAAAGTTTTTGGTGATTATATATTGTTTATTTAAAATAGAAATTGAGGGTTAATTAGTTGTTTAGTTGATAAATTGACCATTTAATTTGATAGAGCATGTATAATTGTTGATAAAAACACTTTGAATTAGTGGTTTTGGTTGAAAAAACAAAAGTTACAGTGTTGATTTTCATTGAAATATAAAAAAATGAGTTTTAGCCAAAAACAGTGAATTTGGGTGTGTTAATTTTGTTATTTATGTTGTTGTATGGCTAGAATCATGTTTAAAGTTTTTGAAATATGTTTACATGAAGTCTCTATATGATTTATGTGCTAATTAGTCTGTTAGAAACGAGCTTGTAGGCCAAAATTGGCTTTTTCTATCTTTGTTCAGAGGTCATTCGCTGAGGTTCACAATCGTCAGTGTCATGAAGACGGACTTACTCGATACCTTTGTGGTGAAAGCTGTGCCATATATACTCATATGCATGGCAGCATGCCCTTATATATTGATCTCGAGTGAAGCCATACCATGCCCATGTGCAGTAGCGACCACATGTAAGAAATCAGAGCGCTATGGCGAGTTAAAGGAAATAATCCGACGATTGTACTTTTTGTACACGAAAATTTTAAGAAAAGTTATGTGATAATAGTAGGATCAGAAATGTTGATTTTAGTATTTCTATACTATGAATAATTATGTTATTAAGGAATAACTTGTGTTATAACTTGATTATTTGATTAAAAATCCAATTTTTACATGATGAACATACTTAGTTATGTTAAGTAAGATGGTAATGACTAATTATGTCATGATGACATATGTTTATAGGATATTGTGAGTGCGATTTGTTTGGGTTTAGCCCACGAACAAGGCAAGGCAAGTTTTCTAAACTTTCTTTTTACATTGAGCAAGTTCTCTAACTCTACTTTTTTATTTGGAATCAATTATTGTTCTCAATATAGTAATGCAAGTTTTCTAAACTTTTTTTTACATTGAGCAAGTTCTTTAACTCTACTTTTAGAATTGTGCAATCGCTTAAATTTTCTTTGAGCAAGTTTTTCTAATCCTTTATCTTGTTGAACTAATTATGGTTTTCAATTCGATTATGATATAATGAAGTAAGTTATTCTTGAGCAAATTATTCTTGTATTTAACTTATTGTTTAGCATGCAAATTTATATATTCTAATGTTGAACATTTTTATCGATCAAATTGTTATGCATGCTTAGTATTCAATTCTAATTAACCTTGGCTTAGTATTGTTCAAGCAAGGTGTTATAGTTATTCAAATTGTATGCTCTTAGATTATTCCTAAAGCATGACTTTAGTTTACTATGATTGATTCAATCACGATTATTCTATAGTGAAATGTTCTTGGTTTCATTCAACTAATCCTTAGTTGATGTTTGTTGAAATCCAAATTACCCTGAAAGCTTATCTAAACCAAACTTCCTTTGGTGCGGACTTGTACTCTAAATACTGAGATGAACAACCCTAATGTTATGATTAGGGGTTAACTTACGCGTAGCGTTAAATGTATGTGCACAATACATGGTACGAAGGGCTGATCCCCTTAAGTACGAGGAGTCCTTATAGTCTTATAACGGTTAAAGTTGGAGTTGAAAGATTGCTTGCAACTGTAGACATAGTTCATGGTCTTATGACCCTCAGTTATATTTATTCCACATTTTGGATTTTAGTTTCTGATTATTGATTATAGAGTACTATTCATTGTTGATGAGCCTATTATTGGCAGTTATTATTACTATACTCCTATTGATTTCATATTGTATCCAGTGAGAAATTGTTTTGCTCACTCTTGCATATCTTAAAACTCATTGCAGCTAAAGAAGAGAAGGTAGATGAACCTTCGTCTAGCAAAGGAAAGGGAAAAGTGTGCAAGTGATGAAGACTTGTAATTTTACTTTGATTGAGATGTTAGATTTATATTATGAAGATCTTAGACTTGGTTTAATGTTGTTTATTTAATTTTCGCATTAAATGATTGTAATTAAAGGTTAGATAACCTAGGAGATTTTATTATATAACCCTTTAATGGGAAATGTTTTATTTATCCAGTTTTATTGTGATTGGGTAGTTAGATATGAATGTTTGATTAAGTGAACACCAGATCCTATGGGAATGAAGTACCTGGATTTGGGGGTGTCACACTAGCAGTCCATATGGTACTCTGAGTGGGTTCCCACAAACAACCAACAAACACGTTCCCGTCTCATCTACACTGCCATCACAGTGAATTAGATCGGTTGCCAGTTTCGTACATACCTTCGCTCTTTGAAGGAATTGTTTAACCCAGCTCCTATATGTCAACCATCAAAGGTTACGATTGTACCACATCCTAAACTTATCTTAACTTATCCGAACTATTAAACTATAATGTTCGTTAAGTCAATTTCTCATTCCTTATAGCTTCCTGGAAACTAAATGACATACCTCAGGAATCATTCATTATTGTCCAAGTCATATAGTCTTTTATACACTCAAAACGATCATTTAATATTCATTCTACGCATTTATAGCGTTAAGCATTTTATGTTACCTTATTCTTATCTTACAACGTCCGGTCCAAATGACTCGAAATGTTTTTCAAGTTATAAACATTAACTCCTCTTCTTTAGATTATACGTACTTGTCTTTAATTCAGCTTCTTCACCATTCACAGGTTTAATCATTGGTCTTCATTATCCTACGGTCAAACCATACACGGGGTGTAGGTTCTGCCCATTTAATATTCGCGTACACTCACCCTTCACGTTGGTTAAAGTGTTTAACGATTACATTTCATTCTAACCATTCTCTATCCGACTCATATTCGGCTTTCATTAATCTTGATACCGTTCATTACAGCTTTATTGATAATTCATATCTTACTTAGTTCCTCATCAACGTCTAAGTTATATAACTAATGTACACTTAGAACGTTCGCTCGACGCGAATACGATTCCTGAGGATTGTTTATGTAATTCGCGTTCACTTTGTTCATCTCTTAATTTCTCATTCAACCCTTACCTAAGTTTTTAATCGCTTTCATTCATTACTCATCACCTGAACCCTATGTTCATTATTCTTTCTTAATGTCGAAGCCATACGATTCGTTGTATGCTAAGACATATCGCTCATCGCAATAGCGTTACGTTCACAGCGTCTATATGCTTTACATTCATCTCTCATTACCATGTCATAACATCAAAATGTTATACGTTACCCTCTTCACTCAGCATCTAAGGAATCACAATCATAGCAATCCCCCATGTTTGTTTTATCGCGACTATGGTCCTCGGTTACCGGTTACATAATCTACCGCTTAAATTCTATGTCGTTTAAACCCTTCAATCTTTCCATTCAACCTTCAAAAAAAGATTTATATCACTTTATTAAGTGTTACATTTGATGAACTATATGTTCATTAGCTTTCGTTACACATCCCCTAAGTTTTGAGCCGTTAAAAGCTCATTATTGGGCTTTGCCCAGCACCGGCGCTAGTTCCCTCTTATCACTTGGGCTACAGCGCCACTCTGCAGTGTCTAACTATCGGGGCCGGTGTTGCTGCGCCGCCTCCCAAGGCACGGCTCGCGCTGCAGCACCAAGCCTTCATCCTTGAAAAATTTTCTAAGTCTTATATTAAATTTTAGACGCTTACTTCCCGATCTCATAACTTATTCGTTATAACTCAGAACGAGGTCATTCAAAATCCATTCTCTTCCTTATCTTACATAATTCGATTACCCTTGGACAGAACTATGTTCTAAATCCGTTAACATGCCATTCGATTGGCTTAATCTTAGCCTTTCATTCATTTTACGTTATTAACGTTCTTCGTTCGTTCATCCATAATTCGGTCATCTGAACTTGGAACTCATTCGTTCTTCCATGAACATCTTTTACTCCTTATTCTCATTAAGTTATGCTTTTAACGTAGAAACCTTAAAGAAAATTTATAAGAGATTAGGTTTCAGATTACCTTTCTCCTTTAATCTTCTTCCGTCGGACAAAGTTTTCACACGAGCAAGCTTTTCCTCCTCGTTCTCCTTCTCTTTCTCATCTGACCTCTCTCTCTCTCTCTCTCAAGTGTTGTAGGATTTTCAAAATCCTAAACAAATGAAATTAAGCTTCCTATTTATAGAAAACCAAGGCTAGGGGTAAAATAGTCATTTTTCCCCGAATCTACTATTCACACCTCTTTACTCCACCTCCTTACTATTCACGAAGCTTCCCTTGGAAGCTTCATGCTTCCGTCTTGCGGAATTTGTCCGAAAGTTCGAAAACTGCGATTCTTGGAATCCAAATATTTTTGGATATTTCGTCTTTCCTTTACCGATTAACTTTTACGTATTCTTCAGATATTTGAAAAATTGAAAAACACTTTTTGGCGTTAAGCGTTTTCCTTCACGTTTTCCCCTAACACAGTTAAACGAATGAAAAGTACATAGCAGTACTTTTTGTCGTTTTTATTTTGTCCGATTTCTGAACGTTTTTTGAGAAAAACTTTTATCGGCTTACTTAACTTTTCACGATATATTATCGTCAAATCTTTCGACAGAATGCCATTTTGACATACCAAACTCTCGGAAAGGCTTAGGTTATTTAAACCCTAACCCTTAAGGTTTCATCGAGTGAATAGTGCCTATTTCGTCTTTTCCCTAGAAATATTTTTGTTCCCGGAAAAATTTTATTTTTGTCTTGAAAATTCTTACTCGTTCAGTCTAGCTTGTAGCCAGAATCCTCCCGATTAATAATCATCCTAGGTTCTAGAACGATTAATAAACACATAGCACATAGTAGTATTAATAAAAATTCATTTTATTAATAACTAATTCTTTAAACTTAAATTCTGGACAATCCATTTTTCTGGGTTGTCACAATAAAAATAATAATAGTTCTCCCACTCTCAAAGCACTAAAGTTGTTCTGTAGCTGTACACACTCGAAATTTTGTTTTCCTATTACTAACTATACAAGAGGACAAAAGCGTCTTTTTCACACTCCAGAGATAACCTGGAGGACCACAAAACCAGTTCTAACCCCGAAAATAACCCCAGGAGATAAAGTGCAAAGCCTGGAGTCAACCCCAGAAGGTCAAGCCAACCTCAGAGATAACCCTGAGGAAATTCAGAGTCGACAGTAGGCCAATCTCAGAGATAATCCTGAGAAAAACTGCAACAATTGCGCCAAAATCGGAGATAACCCCGGGAGGGGCAAAATGGTCATTTTTCCAACTCAACTTCAACTCAAATCCCATTAACTCATTTCAACTCAAAATTCTTCAAAAGAAGTCCCACAAGAACCATATCTT
>JAINUW010000661.1:0-109889 GCA_020205615.1 Panax quinquefolius | reverse complement strand
ATAATGATATCAAGAAATAATATCATTACGAAAAAAAAATAATATCCCTTACCTCAAAGAATCAAGATTTCTAAGGAAAGGCTCAAGTGATGTTGAATGAAACTTGTCTTTGAGCAATGAAGAACTCTCAAAGTATCTAAATACTCACAAAATACGCTCAATAATATAGAGAGAAAGAGAGAAAACTTTGTTTCTGGTGTGATTTTCAATTCTAACTTAGCCTTCTATTTATAGGAAAATATTAGCCCACCAAGCAGACTTGACCTGCTACTACCGATGGCTTTACTCCGCTACTATTGCCACCCACCACATTTGAAATAAAATTCAGCACATTTCTTCACCAACCACAAGTGGGGCCCACTCAATTCTAGAATTTTCCACCAAAATCAATTATAACCCTAATTTCCAATCGACACCTCTTAAAATTCATAACAAATCATTCGTGCATTTTTAACGGTTCAAAATTTGTGGACATATACTCAACTTATGTATGTATAACATACCCAAAATTACCACAATCCAACTATTCGGATTAAAAATTATAACTCACATAATACATCGTAAAAATACCGATTTGATTTTTAATACCTCCATTCCGACAAAATTACCGATAAAACACCTCAACATTAAATCATTCAATTATAACCACATAAAATAAATAAATCCATCGCTTATAAATATTTTCTTATCATATAAATCAATAATTAATTATTCACAAATAATATTACGTAATCACAATTATGACAACCAGGCGCCTCAGAGAAGGGGGGCTTTCCAATAAGGATTTCTCCTTCTTGGCCTTGCAATTAGGTGGCCAAACCTCTCCTTGATGTAACTTTCTAGACATCGCCAATAATGCTATCTAATAATATTATTTAAATAATATGAATTATTGATCCGATAATGGAGATAATGCGAAGTGACAATTATTGAACAACAATAATATAAAATATCAACGCAACAATTATTGAATCAATAAAATAAAATATTGAATAAGAATTAACTGTGAAAATTATTGAGTAGTGCCTTCACGTAAGGATCAATAATTCAACAATATCATGCGCAATCTGGTATCTAATTTATGCAACCACGCCAGACATCAGTATTTTAACCACCGGGTACTCCAACAGTCTTAACTGTGTAATAACTACGCTGCTATTTATAACCACCCAAACTTTGTCGCTTTCCTCATCCAATCGCTTTCCGTTATGGGGCCCACATTGGTCACTACCACGCATTTAATATTCCCCGACAAGCGATGCGAATATTCCACGACCAAACGAATATTCCCAGACAAAATGAATATTTTATAACCACTGCTTATTTTGAAATATTTATGTATTTAACCCTTAACTATCCACATTAATCAAATCAACCCTTACTATTTCAAAATAATAAATAAAGGAAATTCCTTTTTATTTAAAAAATTTCGGTCTTACAACCTAAGCGGACTCTCTGCGGGGGGACGTCATATTCGCATGCGATAAGTAAAGCGATAGGTGTCATTGTGACGTCTTATCCAAGATTGGGATATGAGTCATAGCTTGAGAGCAACCTAAGTCGATGTCGAAATACGTAGTTTTTTTGGGCTTAACTGGTTATTATCGAGATTCGTTGAAGGATATTCTCGAATCGCTATTCCATTATCGCAAATGACTTCGTAGAGATACAAAATTCGAATGGAGCAAGGAATGTGGGAAGAGCTTCAAGAACTCGAAGAGGAGACTCATTTCAAAGACATGTTCTAATCGTGCCATCCTCGAAAAGCGAACGTGGTAGGCGACGCTGCTGAGTAGAAGATCGATATGAAGACGAGTACGATATTACAAAGACTAATTTCGTATAATTTACAAATAATAGAGATGGAGATGAAAACTCTAGGTACCCACGTGATGATATACGAGTATAATCGACTTTAATCGATAAAGTTTAAGTTGCTTCAAGCCAATTTTGGCCTGGTGAGCGATGCGTATGAAGAAGAAAGTACTGAAGGAGCTATTCCTAAGGCGAGAATTGATGAAGAAGGAATACTTGAGTCAACTCCGGACTTTGCATTCCTAATGATTTTGATTTGAAGCATAGAATCATGATGGAGGCACACAACACATTGTTTTGCAATCCATCCTGGAAGTACTAAAATGTATCGTGATCTTGACGTACATTTTGGTGGAACAATATGAAGAGAGATTGCAAAGTTTATCTCAATGTGTTTAACTTGTCAACGTGTAAAGTGCGGAGCATCTTGTGCCAAAGGGTCCATCAGCAACCACTTGAGATTTTGAAATGGAAGTGGGAACACATTACCTCAATTTCATTACTAATCTTCCCAAGGTTTCTCAAGGCATAGATGCGATTTGGGTTATTGTTGATAGATTAACCAAGTCTACTCATTTTCTTCTGATCTGAGAGACTTATTCCTTGAAAGTCTTTCTCGTATATGACGTAAATGAGATTGTGAGATTGCATGGCATGCCAAGATCCATAGTTTTAGATCGTGACCCAAGATTCACTTCATGATTTTGGGTTAGTTTGTAGAAAGCTATGGGCGCAATTTATTTATCTGGCTGGGCATACCATCCTCAAACCGGATGGGCAATCGAAAAGGACTACTCAAACTCTTGAAGATATATTAAAACTCGTGTCCTAGATTTCAAAGGAAGTTGGGATAAGTACTTGCCATTGGTGGAATTCTCATACAACAATAGTTATTAAATAAATATAGGCATGGTTCCATTCGAAGCATTATATGGACGAAAATGTCGCTTCTCCAATATGTTGGGATGAGGTGGGTGAAGCAACATTGTTGGGACCCGAAAGTTAAGACGATATTACTACCGAAAAGATCCAAATGATTCGACAACGATACAAAGCGGCACAAGATCGACAAAAGAGTTATGCGGATCTTCATCGAAAAGGACGTGGAATTTAATGTAGGGGATCATGTATTGTTGCGAGTTGTTCCATGGAAGGGAGTTACAAGATTTGGGAAGAGAGAAAGCTCAATCCACGATTTATCGGTCCATTTCAAATTCTTGACCGAGTAGGAAATGTAGCCTATAGACTTGCGTTACCTCCGAGTATGTCTCGTGTTCATAATGTGTTTCACATATCTCGTATTTCAGAAATATGTGAAAGACCCAACCACGTTATTGAGTTAGAACCTAGGACGAGATAGCCAAGACTTAACGTATGAGGAGAGTACTGTCAAGATTTTGGATAGGAAGAAGCATGTCCCACGCAAGAAAGGTTATACCACAAGTTAAAGTTTTGTGGAGGAATCATGCTATATAGGAAATGACCGGGGAATTGGAAACGGAAATGTAAGCGAGGTATCCTCACCTTTTCGAAACACCAGGTACGTACGTCAATTTCGAGGACGGAATTTCATAAGGAGGGGAGGTTGTAAGACCCCGAAATTTTTAAATAAAAAGGAATTTCCTTTATTTATTATTTTGAAATAGTAAGGGTTGATTTGATTAATGTGGATAGTTAAGGGTTAAATACGCAAATATTTCAAAATAAGCAAGTGGTTATAAAATATTCATTATCGCTTGGGGAATATTCGTTTGGTCGTGGAATATTAAATGCTTGTCTGGGAATATTAAATGCAACCAAATGCACCATGTGTGGGCCCCATAACTGAAAAGCGATTGGATGAAGAAAACGACAAAAATAAGTTATTTTTAAATAATCTACAGTAGTTATTCACAGATTATCTTGTTAAAATACCGGTGGTTAAAACACACTAATGGCGTTGTTGAAGATGATACCAGTATTGCACCAATTATTGATTCTTACGTGAAGAAGGCCTACTCAATAATGGTTACGATAATTACCTTCAAGATTTTATTGAGTTAATAATTGCTGCGTTGATATTTTATATTCTTTGTTGTTTCAATAATTGTCATTACACGGTATCTTTCATTATCGAAGCAATAATTCATATTATCCTGAATAATATTATTAGATAATATTATTGGCAATGTCTAGAAAGTTCTGCATCAAGGAGAGGTTTGGTCATCTAATTGCTTGCGCCAATAAGAAGAAATTCTTATTGGAAAGCCCCTCTTTCCTGGAACCTACTTTGTTGTCAATATTGTGATTACAGAATATTATTTGTGAATAATTAATTATTGATTTATATGATGAGGAAAATATTGATTTTATGTGGATATAGATGGAGAAAATTTTTAAAATGACAATTGTTGAAAATTAATATTTTATCTTTTTACGATAAAATAATTCAATTAAATATATTATTTTAATAATATATTAACTGGTGATATTTTTACAATGAATGTGGGATATATGAGTATATGAGGAGGAAGAGTATTTTGTGGCATTAAATGTTTAACACATGTTTTGTGTGTTGGTGGACACAATTATTGGCCATAGAAATTTGATTATAAATTGTAAAATCACCCGTTTGTGGATTTCAGGTCAATTTTATTTGGAATTTGGAAAACTTTCTTCTGCAAAGTTGTAGAGAATTGAATTTCCTATAAAAACTCATGAGATTCGAATTTTCTGATGAAAGGGCTATTTATTATGAATTATTGAAGTTCAAGTTAAAATAATTAATTTTGGGAGTTTTAGTTAATTATTTTGAGAAAAACGTTTTTTGCAACTAAGTTGGCCTCACATGTGATTCAAATGGGCTGAGATCAGTTGTCTAAGGTGGGCTAAAGAAAATGTGAAAAATATATTAATATTATATTCAATTTTCGTTTTGGTGTTCTAAGCATTTTCCTATAAATAGGGTCTTGGGTTAGAATTGAAAACACACCGTAAACTGAAGTTTCTCTCTCTATTTCTCTCTCGATATATTGAGCGTATTCTTGTGAGTATACTTTGAGTATTGTTAGATTTGGTTCAAGTTTCCTTCAAAGACTATACCCTAGGTATTCCAATTTAGAAGTCTTAATCTTTCGAGGTAGGGATATTATTTTTTTGTAATGATATTATTTCTTCAATATCATTATCTTTGAAATGTTGATCCAAGTTTTATCAAATTTGGAACTTTTTCATGTCCAAGGGTTACTATTCATGGGTTACTATTCATGAGTTACTATTCATGAGTTCTTATTCACGATTCTTATTCACGAGTCTTTATTAAGCGAAGCGTGAAGATGTTTTTGTGGAATTTCTATCTTTTGGTGTCTGAGTTACTATTCACGATACGACCTTTATTCAATGTGATATCTGACTATTCACGATATAGCACTATTCACCTAGGAAAATAAAATTTCTTCTTTTTGTCCAAAATATCTATTACGAATACTAGCTCGATTGTATCCATGTTTTGATCATTCTTGAATTTTACACCACTATGATTATTTTTGAGGTATTTTTGGGCGTGGATAAAACCAAGTACGAATCCTTAATCCTTAATCCTTGTCATTTTGTTTCACCGGATTCGTTTCTTTAAAAATATTTTCATCATCCTCGGTCTTAAATGATGATATTATTGAATATCTTTGGCTGTAGTGCAAAGATGAATGATTTCTGAAGAATATCTTTGGCACAGTGGTGCAAAGATGAGCAGTGTTTAAATGAACATGACCGATCGATGAATATCTTTGGCCTTTAGTGCAAAGATGAGCAGTGTTGAGATGAACACGACCGATTGATGAATATCTTTGGGCTGTAGGTGCGAAGATGAATATTTGATTCCGTATGTATATTGATTGATGTTACGAGGATAAAATATTGATGATGGATTATTAAATTCATAGATTATAGTAGATTTCATTCTCTACGTAACTCTTCTATGAATTATTATTTCAATTCTTGAATATTGATCTCAAACTTGTTGTTTATTGTATTCTATCGATTTTTCCTGTTGAAGACGAACGATAATTTGTTGTATATTATCTTAGTCATAATATTCTTTCTTTAAATAGTTGAGCTCACCCTTTTCCTTGTTGTTCCATTTTTCTTCTCGTGAGGCGAGAATGTAGCGAAAGATTAGTCGGAATATGGAATGAAGGTTCTAGAGAGAGTTGTTTAGTAGTCCTCACAATTTTGTAAAATAATGAATCAATAATTATGATGGGGATTTATTTGTGTGTGGATATTGTGCTGAAAGACAATATTATATTTAAACTCATGATATATATTGTCGTATTTCACACGACATTTGTATTATTGAAGTTGTAGTTTGCTTCTTGTACCATGTATTTGGCGACTCAGAATGGGTGTTGTGTATACCTATTTTGGGGGCGTCACATTTGGCATTGGCTTCTTCTGCTGTTTAGTGTTGATTGACTGTTTAGTGTTCAGTGAATCATATATTAATGACCCTGCAATTTATTTGGAAGCCTTCATTTCGGTTATTACCCGAATACCCGAATAATTCGGTATTCGGTAATTCGGTTAGTTACCAAATTTCGGTTATTGTTCGGATAGTAAAATTATGGATAATTCGGTATTCGGTTATAACCGAATAGCCTATTCGGTTCGGTTATAACCGAATGATCACCCCTAGAAGAAATGAAGGAAAATGTGTCTCTTAATTTGTTTAATTACAGCTACTTTTAATGCTAGTGAACTTCTTTTAATTTAGTCAAAGCATTTAAATTCCATCCCGACCATCAACAAAACAATTTACTGGATAATATATATAGAATATATTTAAACGTCCTATATATATATATATATATATATATATATATATATATATATATATGCAACATGCATGTGATCAAGAGCTATTTATGAAATGGTGCCGTAAGTTCTTATATATGTTTAAAATCGAGTGAAATACAAATATTTTCCTAAAATTTAGAAAAGATATATATTATGATTTGTTAATCCAACATATAGGAGGTTACATCTATATAGTTTAATATAATTAAGTTCGTAAATAATTTTAGAGTTTTGAGAATTTTCACTATATATATCTAGCATTGACAATAATCAAGTATTCAATTTTAGATTTTGAAGAGAGTACAATATATATACTTTCATTTTCAAAATATTATTATGCGAAAATATTTAATATTAATATAGTAAATTTAGAGATATTGTATTTATATTAAAACTAAATTAAGTTGCTCTGATCCATCCGCAAGTACTTGTCTCAAGTCTCCCAAACTTTGATCTTTATTATACTAGCTAGTAATTAGGGGGTGTTTGGTAAAAATTAAATGAATCAATTTGAACTTGAATGAAATTTGAATCTAAATCTGAATGAGTTGAATCAATCAATAAAAAAATTGTTTGATAATTGACATATCCCAAACATCCCAATGACAAAACTTTATTATTTTATCCTCTAAATTTTTTTTTTGTAAATTTATTTAATATTACTTAATATAATAGTTAATATTTGTTTTAATTTTTTAAAATTTTTTTACTTCATTCAATTTCTCATTCACCATTCAACTAAAAAAAATCATTCGACTTAAATCAAATTCGAATATCTATCTTGGATTCATCATTCGCACCAAAACAAACACATTTGACCGATTTCATTTATTCAACCATTCGATTCAATTCGATTCTAAACAAACACTTTCACTAGTATAATATAATATAGGAGTATATGTTAATATTTGAGTAATTAATTAATGTTGGATATGATGATGCATATATTGAAATTAATACCACCTTTGATAAACTTGTCAGGTTAATATCAACTCCTATGATTTTCGAGACTCCTCTGGTGCGAGCTCCTTCAACAACCTGCTTACAAATTAGTTGCATGCATGCATGAACCATGCCAATTAAATCCAAGTACTAATTAATTAAGTTTGAATTTAAATACATACATAAATAATTATGCATCAATTAAGTTTTGAATAAAAGGACATTAATTACTAATTAGTACTCCGATCCTCCTCGCGCGTTGTTTAATTGGTGAGTAAATTGAGTGTGTCAACAGATCATGCATGTACGTATAAATTATAATCAAGTCAAGTAGATTTACTACTAAAACTTGCATATGATCAGATATATAGCTAGGAGTACGACTGGATCTAGTAGGAGTACGTAGTATGTAGTATGTAGTACGTGGATCAGGGCTCCACGGCTGCTTAAAATGGTTAATGTTACATGTGCCATTCAACCACTCCACCAACAACATGATTTTAATCAAGACAAACACATGCTTTTATATATATATAATATATATATATAGTAATTAGTAAAAGTAATAAATTAATTATTCTTTCATAAGATTGACTTTTACTTTTGGTGATTCGACTAATAATTACTACCAACATGATAGTTGAGGGTCTCATTTTCCGGTGAGTGAGTGGTTGTTTATTTTGCTCGCCGATGATCAGCCGGCAGGGATTGCAAGAGGATAGTTCCCCTTGAAAGCCAATCGCAATGTGTATTTGGGCTTGAAAATATATTAATAATCCGTTCTTAAGTTATACTAATATATTAAAGTTTTTAGTTATTATATATATTTTGTTTAGTATGTGTATTATTATAAAGTGTGAAAGACATTTAATAAATATATCGTACAAGTGTGAGACACATCTAGTGAATAATTATATGTTAAGAGTATTTTAAATAATTAAAATATTTTCAATTATTTTTTAAAGCTTAAATATAAATTACTATCCTAAACTATCGATAGTTTTTCTTGGTGATTGACATTTCAATTTTTTCAATCGGATCATTAAATTATTAATTTTTTATTTTTAATTTAATTAAAATATCACATCATAAATTAATGACATAAAATACACACATGGCGCTTTGGTGCTTATGTGTTAAAAACTGAGTCATTTTATAAATTTTCTTTTAACATTGAATAAGTGAAAAGGCAAAATAATAATATAATAAATCATGAAACTAAGATAAAATCAAAGGATGGTAATTAAAAATATAATCAAAAAATGAAATACATCCTCATCCTCTCTTTCCCCTTTCCCTTCCCCGTACAAGGAATCCCTTCTCCACCGTCCCTAATCCCTTTTCCTTGTTCCCTTCTTCCCTTCTTCCTATAAGATGGTAATAGAAGGGAGAAAAATAAAAAGATCACCATGAACCAACACAATAAATCATTGCAGACAAGTGAAGATGCCGACGAGCAACGAGTGATGACGTCGACGAGTAGATCGACAATGATTGAAGACATCGACGAACAGATCTACAAATATCCTTTCATTTCCACTCTTCCCTTTTTTTCTTGTTATTATTCATCTCCTTTTTCTTTTCTTTTTTTATCACTTTGTAATATGCGACGACGTCGGTGGTTGTTGGTCGCTGATCGAGATCCACAGGCTGGTGGTTTTGGTGGTTGGTCGGAAAAACGATTAGACTAGTTTGGGCTTGTTGTGACTAGATTTTTGTTGATTTGAGGGTTAGGTTTTGCTATTATTTGGAGCCTTGGATGATTTTAGAATTAGAAAGTAATTTTGGGATAAATATTTTTAGTTTTCTTCAGTAGAGATATGGTTGTCTGATTTTTAAAAGGTAATGGTCATGGTGATGAAATTGGCTTGAGATGGTAAGAATGGTGTGTAGATTGTTGTAAATTTTGAATTAAGGGTTCATTTATTTTTTAAATTTTGTTTGCTGGTCTTAGTTCTGCTCTAACTACGGTGGCAAGGCAACGACCATGGCTGGGTGGTAGGTGGCGATGATGGCTGTGTGGTAGGTGGAAGATTTTCGGCTACTTCAGTTGTTTTGTACAATGTATAACCATTATGTCTAACTTATGTTGAAGAAGAAATTAGTTAATTAATAGTTTGATTGTTATTATTTCAATTTTTCTTTTATCTTTTATTTCCTAATAACATTAAAATGCCAAATAGATTTTTTTTTACACATAAAGAATTTTTTTTGCCACGTATAGAGGGACATATCATCAATTTTTGATATAGGTCAATCACCTGAAAAATGGTCAAAAATTTAGGATAGTAATTTATATTTAAGTATTTTTCTAATAAATGTACAAAGACTTCTAGCATTATTTAAATATATAGGGACGGAGGGTGTAGCTGAAAGTCAAAGATGATGGATATTGATGTAAGAACAAAGAAGTAATAATGAATGCGTGTTTAGACCTCTCTCTCTATATATAATACTACTATATATAGCGATGGAGGTGAAATCCATTAATTAAGAGCTGACCGACTATGCCTGTGCATACAAATACAAATAAATATAAAAATAAGAACTTAGTCCTACTGCTTACCGCGAGTCCCACAGCACCCAAGCCGAAAACAGCTATACTTATCCGGCTTGTACGTTTGCAGTGTTCCATACAGCTCCGAGACCTTCATCATATATAACTAATTTCATACTAGGTAGCTAATTAAAAAGTAGTAGTAGTAGGTAGGTAGGTAGGTACCTGTGGAGACGCCACAACTGAGCAAGGTCATCTTCTTGAGATCAGCATGCGGAGGAATCTTGACGACACAGGCGGAGTCAACGACGTTGTACTCGGTGAAAGTGGAGGTGTTGAGAAAATGGAAGATGGGTTTGCCGTGTTTTTTGGTGGAGAACCTACACTTTCCGTCGTTGACCATCACACTCTTGAATGGATCCACCCGGAACTTTCCACAAAGATTTGTTTTCTTAGACGACCTGCAGTAGATGCACTCCCCGCACTCTCCATTAAATATCGGAACCACGTGATCCCCTACTTTCACGTCCTCCACCCCTTCTCCCACGCTCTCAATCACTCTAATTAATATATCATCATGAAATTAATTAAGAGGATCGATAATTAAGCTAGCTTTAGCTTGGTGCATGGATCAATATATATATATATATATATGCAAATACTTACCCGGAGGCTTCATGGCCTAGAATTCGTGGATATACCTGCTGGGCTTCATTCTACGTACAACGTTACCAATTATATAGATTAATCATAAATTTAATTAGAATACACTATTATATATAATACTTGTTCGTCTAGCAACTAAAATATGGAGCGTTTAGTGTGTACCTCGCCTTGCCAAGCACTAAGGTCGGTATGACAAATAGAAGTAAAGAGGATCTTAATTCGGACCTCCATTTTCTGAGGGGGTTCTACACATATCTCTTCCACCACCAACGGCTGTCCGGGACCCCATGCCACCGCACCTGTATAACACTCGTTCATGCACAAACAATTAACTAACTAATGAATGCGTATACATAAATACTACATATACATATTAGGCGATACTTTATATATATTGTCTGTATGTTAGATTAACATATACAGATGATCGGAATCCAGATCGCTTAATTTCCTATGAATTTGCTCCAAACATCTAGATTGATCATGATATATATATATATATATATATATATATATATATATATATATATATATAGGAGTTTATAAAGATTTTTTATAGAAAAAAGATGATGTTGGGTTATGATATTTTTTCTCACGTTAGGTAGGGTATATTGAGAACTTACTCTTTTAATTAATCTATTGGGCTTTTATTATCGAACCCGTGAAAGTCTTTGTTTCAGCTTATCTTATTATTTTCATTTTGACTTATAAGACCGGATTAGGTCCAGGTGGGTCGATCCTTTGGACATTTTAATATCTATTATTTTGACTCAAGAATGATGAAAAAGCATGATGGTTGACTAGAGAACCTGCCATGCATTAATGTGGATGGGATTATAACCTACTTACGCGGTGGAAACAAAGGACCAAAAAGCGGATGGATAAACTACATGCGATCGCCAACCCGGATCGATCAAAAAGTAGTAATAGTGGGTGGCATCAGAATCCGGAAGGGAGGATATAGCTTAGTAAGGAAGTCATCACGAAGAGAGGTACGTTCATACACTTATTCATTCATAATCGATATACAAAAGAAAAAGAGAATTATTATTCTCTCTCAATACACTTTAGCGATATAAATTCCATTTTGATAAACCTCAGAACACGCCATCGACTCTCACGCCTGAAATATCCTCACGACGAACCACCGCCAAGCTTGTGGTGTTTATCGTGTTTATCGTGCGTGATCGTATGCCTTACGTGATTGGGACGCGGCGAGAAGATCTTGGCGTTAACATCATGCGCAGAAGAAGGGGGTTTTTCAATCACAATTGTTTAACTTATTTCTAAGATGATGAGGAGTAGAGATGGTACACCGTAAGGGTAAAAGCGATGGTCATTAGTTCATCATCGCCTCAGATTTCAAAGAAAGCGACCGTCTGGGTCCTTCTAAAAGTGCTCACGAAAGCACGGCTTCTAAACACAACTCAGAGAACTTCGTCCAAAGATCCACGGTGGAGTCGACGGAAGTTGGTTTTCAACGCCGATAAGGCGCGTGATCCCGATCGTGACAGTAAGGCTCACCGACCGTGACTCATCGTCAAGTGGTCAAGAGGATGAGCCGCCAAGTCATGGAGGACGGCGATTTAAGTAGATAAGGCTTTGGAGGTTCTGTTAAAACAAAGGGAAGATATAAATGATGTGATGCTTGGTGGATGAGTTGAGGGACGAAGCATCTAGCCATGTTCATTCCGGAAGACGAGAGTAGTATAAGGAGATACCCGTCTTGGAAGGGTAAGGAGCCGGAACATTCTATGACATGTGTCCGTGGATCGTTCTCGCAGTAGAGGAGATCAAGAAGCGTAACACCCTTGGCCTCAAGAAGGCAATCGATAGTCGTTGGATCACCGTGATCGCGACGATGAAAGACGAAAAAGAAGGTGTCGAGAGAAATCGTGCGAAACCCGGAAGGGAGAGTACCGACACAACCGCTTCACATCATGAGGATGAGATTATACACCCTAAGAGATCAAGAAGTCCCTTGACAGGCGGTGGGATCGGCAGGGAAAGGTCGATCCATTCCAAGGCCTAACGTCGCTCAGGAGAAGGAGATCTCATCGCAACCCGAAGGTGTTGATTTTCTGGTAAAGGAGTTGAAAGAACTCCGAAAACAATTGGCTGAGGTCCAACAGGTGAAGGACACTCCTGGAAAGAAGGCGTCCCCTTTTTCCTCCGATATTCTCAAGGAGAAGGCAGATATTACCAAAAAGTTGCCTCGTATGGAAAGCTATGATGGGTCCGGAGATCCTTATGACCATAGTCGAGCGTTTGATTTACATTAATGGATTACTATGACTTCACCGATGTCGCCAAGTGTCACACTTTGTCACGACGCTGAGAAAAGATGCAAGACAAAGGATGGGGACTTTACCATCGGATTCGATTTCCTCGTGGACCGAAGCTTTGTGATAAGTTCCATACACGCTTTTGGAAGCAACCAAAGAAGGGGGAAGCCACAGTTTCTTAAAGACGATCCAAAGCAGCTCACCAATGAATCTTTAGCCAATATGTAAAGAGGTTTAGGAAGCGGCTCGGTCGTGTGTCCGACCTTAATGATCTCCAAGTCATTGGTCTGCTTCCGCAATGGGCTAGATCTGTTTAAGTCGGAGAAATTGGTAAAGAAGTTGATGTTTCACCATCCGAAAAGCCTAAAGAAGCCTTTGACAAGGCGTATATTATATTGTTGTAGAAGAGGCTATGAATAGTCTGAAAAATCCTTCTTTGGGCCAATTAAAGGAGGTAGAGGTTCCCAAGACTGAGGTTGATCAGAGAAGAGTGGGGGGGTACAACCAAGGGTTAGAAGGTAGTTCGAAGAAGTACAATAACTCGTGGCGGCATGGCGCAGTCAGATCGTACACCGCTTTCTACCCGAAGGTTAATAAGGTCTACACCCAATCAATACGGAGAGGTCGGTAATTTTGGATCGATCGTAAACCAAATTTCTTTGAGCCACCTCGTGATAATTACAGACGGGACACGGAAACCCTCGTAAATATTGTGGTTATCATCAAGTCACCGGGTCACGACACTAATGAAAGTGTTGCAATTTAAAGGATTTCGTGGAGAACAAGATTAAAAGCGGCTTATTGGTTCAAGATGTGGTCGAGAAGGACCGCCGGATCGCAGATTATCAATCGTCATTGCTCAGACGGTTTCAAGCACCACCACCAATACCACCGCCAAGCAAGTTTGTTGATGTAATAACCGGTGGGTCTCAGTAGGGAAGTTAGTAGGGAAGAAGAGAAGGGCTTATCTTGATTCGGTCATGTCGCCGACGGATGCTACCCTCAAGATCGATGCACCTTTTCCAGAACCGTCATATCATTTACTTGATGCGGATTATCCTTCTGAGCCCATCGAACCGCATGAAGGGGCATTGGTGATCACAACATGTAGTGGGCTCGGTGGATGTGAAACGCATGATGATAGATAATGGATCTTCTGTGGGACATTCTTTATGCCCATGCTTATCGTAGGATGCATCTCGATGGGCACAAAATGGAGGTCTGACAGAGGCTCCTCTATATGGTTTCGAGGACGACCCGGTCGTGGTCAGCAGCACTATCAACTCCGGCTATCTTTGGCACGGCCCCTCAGCCAGTGGAGATAACGTGTAAATTTTATGTCAGTGTATGTGGATTCTGGCCACAACGCCATACCGGGAAGACTCTACGCCGACACTTTCTCCAAGTCGCGACCTCCATCCCACATTTCAAAATCAAATTCCCCACTACTGCATGGAGTAGAGAGGTGGTGGGTGACTTAGACTGCCCTACGATGTTATCTAATCTCATTATTTCATCCTAAATGGGGTCGATGAATGTAAAAAGACGATGGCAATTGAGATCGAACCTTCACCGAGAGCGGCTTCGAATCACTTGGTGATCCTCACCGGAGGGACGGAGGAGATCGAGTTGGTCATCTGAAAGCCGACAAGACAAAGAGGATTGGTTCGGTTCTACGTAACCTCTTCTGACGAACCTTATGAAACTCTTACGATGTTATGCGAGATATTTTGCATGGAGCCACAAGACATGCCGAGAGTTAGCCAAAGGTTCACGAGCATAAATTGAGATAGATCCTTCAAGAAGCCGGTTCATCGAAGAGAGGCGGATATTTGCTCCAGAGCGCGGAAGATCATCGATGAATAGGTTGCGAAATTGCTAGTCTACGACTTCATCTACGAGATTGATTACCCAGAATGGATAGCAAATGTGGTGTTGGTGCAGATGCAGAATGGAAAGTGGCGGGTTTGCATCGACTATACCGATCTCAACAAAGCTTGTCCGAAGGACTTTTATCCTCTGCCCCATATCGATCAGCTCATCGATGCCACTTCGGGGTATGCATTACTAAGTTTTATGGATGCTTTTTCAGGTTATCATCAAATATCTATGTGCAAAGAAGACATTCCAAAAACAGCGTTCATTACACACCGTTCGGTGTATGCCTACAAAAAAATGACTTTTGGCCTCATAAATGCTGGAGCTACCTACCAAAGAATGATGAACTTCATCTTCGATAGGCAGCTGGGGAGGAACATGGAGGTTTATGTAGATGACATGATCGTGAAGAGTATGCGATTCGTAAGCATTTGACGACCTGGAGGAGTGCTTTCAAACCGCTCGTTATCGCTCAATTGAGACTCAATCCGCCCAAATGTACTTTCTACCTCGGTCTTTGGAAAGTTTCGGGTTATCCGTCACCGAGGGCATCGAGGCCAATCCGGAGAAGATCCAGGCCATTCTTGACATGAAGACTCCTCAGTCATTCAAGGACGTCCAGCGTCTGACTGGTAGGATCATGGGCTTTGAGGAGGTTCGCCGCCAAATCATGGAGAGATGCCTTCCTTTCTTTGACACATCAAGGGACCAAGAATGCGAAGACGTTCCAGTGGACTTCGGAGTGTGAAGACGCTTTCCAAGGCATAAAGACATATTTGTCTTCGGCTCCTTTATTGGTAAAGCCTGCCTCAGCAGAGACCTTATATTTGTACCTTGCAGTAGTTCATCGGCGGTTGGAGCAAAGGTTGGGTTCGGAGATCGGCCGGAAGCAACATCCGGCCTATTATGTCACCCACGCCCCACGAGATGTCAAACCGTATTCAAACATTGAGAAATTTGCCTTTGCTTTAATAATTGCCGTAGAAAGCTTCGCAATATTTTCAAGGTCGACTCTCGGTCGCCTACACGGATCAACCATCAAGAAGGTGATGGGCAAGCCGAGGTCTCGCGTGACTAAGAAGCGCTGGACTATGGAGTTATCCCAATTTTTATCGAGTATCATCCCCGAATCGCCATCAAAGGCCAAGCCCTCGGCCGACTTTTACGGTAGAATGCTCATTCACCGGGCAGATGCGAGTTGCCGTGTCAATCTTCCGGTTCGGCAAAGGGCCGCTCTTCAAAGGTCGGTCGGGGCGTGGACGTCAGATGCGATGGATCCTCTACGATGATCGTTAGTGGAGCATGAATTATTTTAATAAGTCCGGAGGGATTCAAGGTCCAAAGAGTCATCGATTCGGTTTTTAAAGCAACGAATAATGAAGTCCGAAAAAGCGGTGTTAGTTAAGAGTGTCCGATTGACAAAGAGTCTCAAGTCCAACAATTGATTATCTATAGTGATTCTCGCTTGGTCGTTAAACAATTTGTCGAGAGATTATGAAGCTCGTGGGACCCGAATGATCAAATATCCGGCGGAATTAAGAGACCAACTTCAATATTTCGCTTCAGATGAGTTTCAGAGCATAGAGCGTAATGACAATTCTATCATGCCGATGCATTGTCGGTTTCGCCACTACAGATGCGTATGTTTTTCACGGATCGGTATATTTGGAAGTTTTGCGTTGACCAAGTGTTCAAAGACGGCGCGTTGATGTGTATCGAGCGATCTAATTGTTGGACGACCCCTACATCGAGTATTCGGCGAGATGGCGTCCTTCCTTCTGGATCGATGTCGGCAAAGAAGATTAAGTACAAGAGTGCCAATTTTAGTCTTATCGATGGGGATCTCTATCGATTGGCATTTTCCTCACCATTGTTGAAATGTTTGGTTCCGTCCAAAGCCGAGTATGCTCTTCTTGGAGGTTCATGAAGGTATTTATGTGATCATATGGTCGCCAAGTCTTTGGCTCATAAAGTACTTCGACTAGGATACTATCGCCTACAATTTTCAAAGAAGCTACAGAGTACGTTAAGAAATGTGAAAATGTCACCAATAGTCCGGTTCCCATTATCGACCACCTTCAAGAGCTATACTCGATTTTATCTCCTATACCCTTCGCCGTCTGGGGGTGGATATATCGGGACCATTACCTAAAGCTAAAGGTCGTTAGTTAACCGTCATATATTCTTTATTGATTATATGACTAAGTGGGTAGAGGCAAAACCACTTTGGCCAATAACTTGAACAGAGTGCCTAAAGTTTATAAAGGAGTCTCGTGGTGTTTCGCCGGATCCCTAAGGTGTTGATATCGGACAACGACGCCATTTCGTGGGTTCAAAATTTGAAGAATTTTTGGATGATCCGGGATTCAACACAAGAAGACTTCTGTGGCTCATCCACAGTCGAATGGGCAAGTCGAGGTGACCAACAGGACGCTGCTGAACGGAATCAAGCGTAGATTGGATGAAGCTAAGGGAGATGGCCGTAAGAATTCATTGAAAGTGTTGTGGGCATATACCGAACTACACCAAGGACTACTACGGGGATTCCCCTTTTCGATTGGCTTATGGTAATCGATGCTGCCTTAGTCCCAAATCAAAATCGGATCTCCAAGTCTTTGCAAGTCAAGTCAATTCAAAGAAATCTACAACGACGAAGGACCGAAAGTTAACTTGACCTGCTAGACGAAGTCAGAGAGGAAGCTTTGCTCAAATTGGCTGCTTATCAGCGAAGGGTGGCCAAACATTATAAAAAAGGGGTCAAACTTCGTAGATTCGAAGTAGGAGACTTTGTCCTTAGAGAAGCCGAAGCCTCTATGCCTCAAAACACAGGAAAGCTAATGCCGAACTGGGAAGGGCCATATGAAGTGATCGAAGTACCAAAGCCAGGTACTTATCGGTTAAAGGCACTCAATGGTTCTGAGATCAAGAATACTTGGCATGCTGGCAGGCTTCGGAAATATTTTCAATAAAGATTAAGTCAATTTACTTGGGAAGTCTTACACGATTGTTCGTTATTAATAAAAGGTCACTTTTTCATAATTGATCCTGGTCCTATTTGTCCAAGGTCACTATGGTGTAAGGAGGTATGGTAGGACTCACCGCCATTCGATGGTAGCCCAAGGTCCTTTTGATCCTATATTGATCTTATCAGGGTTGTAAGTCAATGGTCACTATTGATTCTGGTCCTATTTGTCCGAAGGTCACTATGGTGTAAGGAGGTATGGTAGGACTTGCTGGCCATTCGATGGTAGCCCAAGGTCCTTTTGATCCTATATTAATCTTATCAGGGTGGTAAGTCAATGGTCACTATTGATCCTGGTCCTATTTGTCCGAAGGTCACTATGGTGTAAGGAGGTATGGTAGGACTCGCTGACCATTCGATGGTAGCCTAAAGTCCTTATGATCCTATATTGATCTTATCAGGGTGGTAAGTCAATGGTCACTATTGATCCTTATATCTTGATCCTTGAATCTTGGCCCTTATATATTTGTTCTACCCCGAGAGGTAAGCTAGATTTCGATGGTGCAAGGAGGATCGACTAAGTTCACTTCACACATGACTGATTTCATGCTTCGATATCGAGGAGCATATATTAATTTATTTTGTTTAAATATTGAGTTCAGTTCATTTAATTCAGTCAAGATTGAATCCTGTCCGAAAAATTCACTTTACTTT
Source organism: Panax quinquefolius (assembly GCA_020205615.1). NCBI lineage: Eukaryota > Viridiplantae > Streptophyta > Magnoliopsida > Apiales > Araliaceae > Panax > Panax quinquefolius. The sequence continues at coordinate 91,297 of JAINUW010000661.1, read as the reverse complement.
ATTTTTCATAAATTAACTGTTATGTGCCATATCTGATTCACTAGTTGGGATTAGTTTATTAATCTTCAAATTATTGACAAGAAATTAATTGAAATGTAAGTCATGATCAAGATGCAGTTAAGATTCATTCATTCATATTAATAATAAACCAAATCCCCTAAATACAAAAAAGTTTAAAGTAGTTAAAATTTTTACATGGAATAAAAATAGATTTTACATTCGTGCACCGCCTTCATCATCGAGTTAAGTAAGGTCGGGTCCAAATTGAGCAAAGCAGATAGCTTCTCTTTTCCTCGCTCCCGATAATCTTCGCATTCTCCTCAATATACCTTCATGATTTCGGATTGAGTTCGTCCAATCCTCAGAGTCCGCTTTGAATCTGCCTCCTGAGCTCTTCTACGTAAGAGGACCCCGCCCCTCAAGATCCTTTATTTTGTGGCTAAGCTTCGACGTTTGGCCTTATGCCTTCGTATTTTGTCTTGAGCCTTCGCCTCAAATTTCACCAAGTTGTATAACTAAGCTTGGTTGGTCAAGAAAACTCCTCATTTTTTGCCTTTAGAGTAAGTTTTCTTCAACCAAACCAAAGATTCAGTCGACCAAAGTTTGTTGGTCGGCTTTGACTCACGCACCAACCCATCCCTAGTGGCCCTTAACTCGTCATCAGATGTCTTCAAATCCATCCTAGCCCGATCTAGTTCTGTTTGAAGACCGTTGATGGTATGAAAAACATCTTCACGTCCGGCTCTCTCTCGGTCCAAGGTTGATTTCAACATATTTATCTCTTGTCTCATGAAATCTTCCTCGGCCTCTCCATTTATGTGTCTTGGACGCAGTCGTCCGAAGACAGCATTAGCCTGCATATTTTCAAAATATTCAAGACAAACGTCCAAATATTCAAAGGAGAACAGAGATATAGAGGAAGAAGAGATTGTTATTTACCTTAGCCAAATAGCTCATCCCCTCATCGAGAAGATTTTCGTCTGTGTGATCACTGAACCGGTGGTCGTCAGTGTTCCTAACGAAAGCTCCGAAGAGGTCGAAGGGGAAGTTGGCATTGAACCTGGGCCACAAGGTTTGAGATCCCACACCTTTCTAAGATGATAGCCCTGACCTGAGGGACCGGGTCGTTAAGGGGAAGGTCTCGGCCTTTCAGGAGAGAGAGTGGGCTGTTCAGGAGGGGTAGGGTCTGCGTATATGGTTTCAGTTATGGGAGATTTATTTGGGGTGGGTCCTTTAGGTGATGAGGCGAAGCGAACTTCGGATGGCATTCGGGAGTCGCTTCTTCTTCTTCTGGATAGCGTTGGAATCCTTCGTCTCTGTCACCGCCCTCGCTAATCAGATTTCTACAGGGGGGACGAAGGGTGGGATGACCGAAGACTGAGGCACCCTGAGTTCTTCGGCAGTTAGAGGGGTTATTTTTGTTTTTAATTTTTTGGTCCGAAGTATATTTCTTCGATCAGGACGATCAAGTAAACCGCCTTGTCGAGGAATAGTTCTGGGGGTTGGCTCTATTTCTGGTGTGGATTCGGGAGGGTGGCAAGAGGGTCAATTCGGGTTTTCTGGTGGCTCTCCTCTTCTGACGAGGATGAAGGGTCTCTTCTGGTACAAGAACCTCTTCGGCCTCTGCTTCTTCTGTTTGAAATTCATCCGTATGAATTTCTGGGGTTGGTTCGACTTCGGGAGTAGCTTCAGTTGGTATAGCCTCAATTGTTTCCGAAGACTTCCCGGACAAAAAATCTTCGAACTCCTTTATTTCTAAGGAGCTCATTCGATCGTAGATATCTTGCATAAATCAAACAATTCTATGTTAAAATTATACATCATAAAATATTTTCAAAAATATATATATAAAAATGAGTCGGTACTTACACTTATGGTCATATAACCATGCCTCGCTTCGAGAGGAGTCCAGATTTCCACTCTTCCTTAGGGAAGTTGTCGAATAGTTCCATCATTTCCACTTCCGCTCTTCGTAAATGTCTCCAAAGTCGCGAGATATCTTTTCGTCCGCTTGCCCGATTCGGTAAAGAAGAAATCTCGGGGCCTTTGACGAAGAACCATTTCTCGTGCCATCCCTATTGCTCAAGGGTGTTCACCAAAGAACGCTCATCGAATTTTTCTCCACTTCTGAGAATGCTTGCTAAGGGCTTTGAACCCCTTCTCCTTGGATTGACTATCTTGTATACAGCAGAAGAAGAAGTCAAGGAGGGCTCGACGCCCAACTCATTCTGTAGAAGCCACGAAGGCGCGAATGTGAATGTAGGAGTTTGGCACCAACCGTGAGAACCCCACACCCGTAAATCCCAATAGGGTCACTATAAAGATGTGTGGGGAAAAACAAACCCCTTCTCCAAGAAGGTCACCGGACTACCATTCCCAACCTTCAAAGCCGTTGGTACATCTTTTTCACCGCATCGGGTACCACGATCGCGTGGGTATCCGGAATGTGGAACCGAGATCGAACCCTCTTTAGTTCAACCTCAGTTATGATAGAAGGAGTGTTGGCGTGCGAGAAGCGTTCCGTACTCCTGTAGTATTCAGAGGGGGTTTTTGGAGTTTTCATTGGGATTTGTGCTCAGTAGTTCCTTCATGAGGATTGGGGTTTGGTGGAACCACTGTGATTGGTGTTACTAGTATTGGGGAACTTTGTTCAGAGTTGTGGGAAGTCATTTGTGACGATTTGCAGAGAAAGATCAGAAAGTTTAGAGGGCGTCAATTTCAAATGAGCAGTAAAAAACTGCAAATTTGGTAAAGTTATCCTTTATATCGATTTGCTACATCAGTTCAAGCAAGTGTACATTAAATGTTAGTAATAATTTGGAATTTGAATGGGAAGCGTCCGGTCTCGGGTCCAGATATTTAATGGATAGGGCCTTTCTGATTTGGGCCTTTAATCTCCTTTCGTCTCATTTCGTGAGCAATAACTGGGTATGTGACGCCCCCAAAATTAGGTATACGTCACCCATCTTGGGTCGCCACTTACATGGTACATAAATTCAAATACAACTTACTAATATAAGCGTAGCTGTAGTACAATACGATATAAACTGTGAGTTTGAATACAAATATTGTCTACTAGATATTATACAAACTCAAAAGGAGTCCTCATTACAACTATTATCACACTATTTCACAGAATAGTGAGGACTACTAATGCTATCCTCTGGACCATTACTTACGTTCCCAGACTTCGTCTCAAATTTATGTTCTCATTTCCTGAAGAGAACAGTGAAAGAAAGGGTGAGCTCAACTAGCCCAGTAAGAAATATTATGACTAAGATAATGCAGAATAAATTATCATTAGCCTTCAACAGTGTTAAACTGATAAAATACAATAGACAACCAGTTTAACTGCAGCGGAATAAGCAATCCATTAAAAGAGTCAAGTAGAGAATAAAGTCTACTATCTTTTAGGTTTTAAAAGGTTTTCATCAATTTTTATCGTTGAGACTCAGCTTAATAATAAACCACCACATCTAATCATCCCTGTACCACGGTCAAGGATTTTCATCAAATTATCAATGGTCATGACTATATCTTTGAATCACCCCCAGTCATAATCATACCAAAAACTATCCATCACCGCATTACTGTGCCACCGAGGACTTTTGTCACATCATTTATATCAAGTCATGATTATACCGAATGATCCTCGGTCATAATCATACTAAGTTCATCTATGCACGTAAGCCAAAGATAACATAATATAACATGAGGATGATGACAATGACATAGTAATTCAATAAAACAAGTTCAAGAATTATTTAATCCATGAATTATTAACGTCCAAATTGTCAACATGATCTTTGTTTACGTGAGAGTAAAATTCAATAATGATCGGAAGAATATTTCCATGAAAAGATCTTTGGATGAAACGCAAATATCAAGGATATTCTACTAATTTTCATGGAGTATAGAAGTCAAAGTTTTAACCAACCGGTATAATAAAGAATGGAATAACAAAAGAAATCACCATGCATGCGATTGCCGCGATGCGAGTTATTCCAACAGAATAATAATAACGGAACCAGTCGTGAAATTCACACCAAGCAGAATGTTCCAACAGAATAATAAAGATGGAACCGGATCCTGTAAAACACACGATAGGATATTCCAACAGAATGATAAAGATTTTAACCAGTCCTGTAAAACACACGAGCGAGGATGTTCCAATGTAATAATAAAAAGCGGAACCAGTCCGGTGTAAAAACACACGACAGGGATGTTCCAAATGTAATAATAGAAAGAATGTCACCAAGTATAGGGTAAATCACAGATACAAAGTTATTCCAATGTAATAATAAGCAATGGAATAACATAAGGATTTCACCAAGTATAGGGTATCGCCATATCACAAGGTTATGTATAGGGTATGCCACTTTTACGGAGTTATTCCAACGTAATGATAATGAATGGAATAATGAAGTTCTCTTCAAGAAGAAAGAATAACACCCCTTACTAAGACAACAACAAATAATATCCCTTACCGTAGTAAAGACAACCGGATATCAAAGTAGTGAAGTACCAAAATACTCTTTCTTCTTTCTCTCTATAGATTTTCTCTATAGCTTCTCTATAATTTCTCTCTCTAGTTTCAAAGTGAATTAAGTAAGAAAATAATGAAGGAATGAGCTTCTTTTTATAGAAAATAGAATCCATAGTAATTAATCCATGAACGGTCCGATTGATTTACTTTAATCTGACGGTCCATATTTAAAGCAAAATCTTTTAAATAAAATATCATATATTTTATTTATATAAAAACATTTTACTATGCAAACTTTATCTATGCAACACTATGCAAAACACTATACAAAACACTATGTAACACTATGCATAATAAAATATAATATATTCTATTTATAGAATAACTTTAATAAAGTATTCTGCTTTATATAAAAGATGTTTCGCATTTTATTACGTTAAGAATACGAATAAAACAAAACGTCATTATCGCTATAATAATTCATATTATTAATCGATGAATAATGGAATCAAACCGAGTGACTTCTCACATAAGCATCAATAATCAATACTGGTGTAGCTACTATGCAACCACACGTATTCATCGTACTTTTACTACTCGAGTAGTTCAACAAAGATCAACGGTAAAACTTCCATGAGTTATTTCAATAAAATATTTTGTCGTTTCTCGATCCAACAATAATTACATTGTGGGGTCCACCAATGATTAAGCCGGTTATGCGAATATTCCCTGCTAAACCTAATATTCCCAGACCAATCGAATATAATATAACCACTTGCATACTTTGCAAAATTTATAAATACTACCCACAACTATAATATTATCTCAAATTCATACCATAATATTAAAAAATTATTTCGACAAAATTTAAATCTTTATTGATAAAATCTGGGTCTTCTGATCTCCCTCCTTATGGAATTTCACTCGAAATTAGGGTACGACTGGTATGATAAAGAGATTAGGATACCTTGAATACCTTTATCGTTTAAAATATTAAATTCATCTTTGAAATCTGCCAAAGCTATTCATTAACAATTCATCTTTGCACTACAAATGCAAAGATATACAATCAGAAAACCAATAATGCCGAGACGCAGACTTAATAAGAGTATCACGACCAATTCATCCATGCACCAATCGCCAAGGATATTCGTGTTTTCAATTACTGGCCATGATTATCTTAGAATAATAATCTTGGTCATAATCATACCAAGTCTATCAATGCACTACTACCAAAGATGACTTTTACCACATCCGAGAATTAATATTTCATTCTTTGAGACTCAAATTTCAATAATTAATCCATATCATCGAATCATCCCCACACTACAAAGCCAAGGATATTCATTAGTATCACGACCACAAATTATCTATGCACTACTGACGAAGATAATTGTGTATTCATTAATATCACGACCACAAAATTATCCAAGCACTACTACCAAAGATAATTGTGTATTCATTAAGATCACGACCACAAATTATCCATGCACTACTACCAAAGATAATCGTGTATTCATTAAGTATCACGACCACAAATTATCCATGCACTACTGACCAAAGATAACTGTGTATTCATTAGTATCACGACCACAATTATCCATGCACTACTACCAAAGATAATCGTGTATTCATTAGTATCACGACCACAAATTATCCATGCACTACACGCCCAAAGATAACTGTGTATTCATTAGTATCACGACCACAATTATCCATGCACTACTACCAAAGATAATCGTGTATTCATTAGTATCACGACCACAAATTATCCATGCACTACTACCAAAGATAATCGTGTATTCATTAAGTATCACGACCACAAATTATCCATGCACTACTACCAAAGATAATTGTGTATTCATTAGATATCACGCGACCACAAATTATCCATGCACTACTACCAAAGATAATTGTGTATTCATTAAGATCATCGACCACAATTATCCATGCACTACTACCAAAGATAATTGTGTATTCATTAAGTATCACGACCACAATTATCCATGCACTACGGACAAAGATAATCGTGTATTCATTAGTATCACGACCACAATTATCCATGCACTACTGACCAAAAGATAATCGTGTATTCATTTACTGTTATGATTATACCAACAACAATCCCTCGTCATAATCATACCAAGTCCATCTATGCACTACAGCCACGTATGACTTTCAACATAATATAAGCGTGAGGATAATGATATAAAGAATCAATCAAATGAGATAAAGGATAAATATTAAACATTTATAATATAATTTATCCAGATTCAAGAATATCCCCATGTTATCAATCACTTAATAATCTCATAATCTAATAACATTAATATTATAATAATATTTTAATCACTTCTTAAATTTATAAACAATTTATCTCAATTGTTTACGCTTTACCATATAATGCATTTAATCATTCAAAATGCCATACTCATAAAATATTATCACCAATTATCAAATCCTCATCAAAAAAATATGCATATACTCTATATATAGGATTCTTTAGCCATAAAATCCTATTTTCAACTTTGTTACTTCACATAACATATTTAACTCATATGTTCGTAATTAAACTATTTTCATGAAAAATACCAAATCAGTCCCAAAATATTTCTTTTCTGGGATTTAGCATAATATAGTCCCATAATGAAAATATATTTTTCTCGAATTTTTAAAATTCATTTACTATTTTTCAAAATTAATTTCCACTTAATTCCTTAAGAAATTAGCTACCTCAAGTTTAACTCCAAAATTCTCAAATCTTGGCAGGACCTTACACATGTTAACGTGAGCTTCCAGTTTAAATTTCATGGTCATCGGAGTTATAGAACTTGATTATAGCATTTTTCGCCTGAAAAACCTAAATATTGAAATAGTCATAACTTGCTCATTTTAAGTCGAGAATGAGCTCATTTTTGGACAGGAGGTACTTTATACCATATAATTTCATGTCCCAAAAGGCCAGAATTTTTCTCATAATTTAAGTGGCCGAAATAGCCCTTAAAGTTTCTGGGCAGTAGCATTTTCGAATTTACAGCTTTGGCCTCCTTTGCTAAAATCAGTCCACACAAAATCTACAACACCTTTTCCAGTAACTTCACTTGGATTAGTTAGGTAACTCATAGATCTAACTCTAGGACTTGACCACACTCAAAAATTCAAAATATAATAGGAGATATGGTCAATTGAATTTCATATTACGCTTTTCACCAAAAATCGATTTTCAACTTTTGTGATTTCTAAGAAACTTTCATGTTTTCACATAATAACCAACATAACTCATCATAACACTTACTAATACTTCATATACCCATAATTTTCATTAGTCCAATGCTTTTATTATGACTTTCATCATAATCCTCGTAAATGCATCCTTTTAGTTGAAGAAATATTTGAGGTTTAAGAAATGGGTTTTTTTGTCTGGGGTCAATACAAAATTCGATTTCACGCTCTAGGGTAGGCTAGAAATCTTCAAGAATACGTCAAAGAAATTTATTAATGATATAAATATCATTCAAAATCTGTACTCTCGTCCAAGATTTGGATAGACGTCACATTAATACCAACCGTGACTTTCATCCCAACTTTGGATAAGACGTCACAATGACACCTTACATAAATGTATAGTCAAAAAAATTTTAGAAATTAGAATCTTTGGGAAGTGCTCAAGGAAACCTTCGTACATGGGAGGCCATGCTTCTAGGTTATGATAGATATCATATGGCCACGTGAATTATTCTTGGTTTACCCAATAGACCCCAAAGAAAAATGAGAAGATTACTATCATATTCTTCCCAATGGTGAGTCTTCTCTTGATTTATCATTATCTCCACTTGCCTCAAATTGAGAATTATACTTCAAACAAACACCAAGATCATATAGGTAGTGCTCAGAATAATATACTCAAAGAAGTGGATGAGCACAACCCCGCCTTTATGATGACACGAGGTTGTATGTCATTAGACATCTTGTATGATAGTGGCAAAACACTCTTTCAACGTTGGGTTCGCCTCACCCTAGTTGATTCACCAAATATAACTACTAAATGATGACCACCGTTCTATTCCAATTGTTATTTCCCCGCTCGACCTAGCTACACTCTTATTACCTGAAAGGAATTGTGAAGCAAAAGGGTTAATTAATATATCAAATATTATCCCTATACTCTGACCGACCAATTAAATAACAAATAAACTTAGGTAGGTCATACTAGCGAAGGAATTTTCCGTCTCTCCCCTCCTAGTTCTTATCTCACATCTTAGCCAGGGATCATATCCTAAGCTCGATATTTAACCGCGACGCCCCAAAAATTAGGTATACGTCACCCATCTTGGGTCGCCACTTACATGGTACATAAATTCAAATACAACTTACTAATATAACGTGCAATATAATACGACATAAACCGTGAGTTTGAATACAAATATTGTCTACTAGATATTATACAAACTCAAAAGGAGTCCTCATTACAACTATTATCACACTATTTTACGTAATAGTGAGGACTACTAATGCTATCCTCCGGACCATTACTTGCTTCCCAGACTCGTCTCAAATATGTTTCTCATTTCACGAAGAGAACGGTGAAAGAAAGGGTGAGCTCAACTAGCCCAAAGAAGAAATATTATGACTAAGATAATGCGAGAATAAATTATCATTAGCCTTCAACAAATGTTAAACCGATAAAATACAATAGACAACCGGTTTAATCTGCGCTGAATAAGCAATCCATTAAAAGAGTCAAGTAGAGAATAAAGTCTACTATCTTTTAGGTTTTAAAAGGTTTTCATCAATTTTTATCACGAGACTCGACTTAATAATAAACCACCACATCTAATCATCCTCCGTGCACTACCTGGGCCAAGGATTTTCATCAAATTATCAATGGTCATGACTATACCGAATCACCCTCGGTCATAATCATACCAAAACTATCCATCAATCGCATTACATGTGCCATCGAGGACTTTTGTCACATCATTTATATCAAGTCACGATTATCTTACCGAATGATCCCAGTCATAATCATACTAAGTTCATCTATGCACGTAAGCCAAAAGATAACATAATATAACATGAGGATGATGACAATGACATAGTAATTCAATAAAACAAGTTCAAGAATTATTTAGTCCATGAATTATTAACGTCCAAATTGTCAATACGATAATCTTTGTTTAGTAGAGTAAAATTCAATAATGATCGGAAGAATATTTCCATGAAAAGATCTTTGGATGAAACGCAAATATCAAGGATATTCTACTAATTTCATGGAGTATAGAAGTCAAAGTTTTAACCAACCGGGTATAATAAAGAATGGAATAACAAAAGAAATCACCACGCATGCGGATTTCGCATAGAGCGAGTTATTCCAATGTAATAATAATAACGGAACCAGTCGTGAAATTCACAATCGAGCGTGATGTTCCAACGTAATAATAAAGATGGAACCAGATCCGGTGTAAAACACACGAGATAGGATATTCCAACGAATGATAAAGATTTTAACTCAAGTCCTGTGTAAAACACACGCATGGATGTTCCAACGTAATAATAAAAAAGCGGAACCAGTCCGTAAAACACATGCAGCAGGATGTTCCAATGAATAATAAAGAATGTCACCAAGTATAGGGTAAATCACAGCATTATCGAGTTATTCCAATGAAATAATAAGCAATGGAATAACATAAGGATTTCACCAAGTATAGGGTATCTGCATGTATACGAGGTTATGTATAGGGTATGCCACTTTTACAAGTTATTCCAATGTAATGATAATGAATGGAATAATGAAGTTCTCTTCAAGAAGAAAGAATAACACCCTTACTAGGTACAACAAATAATATCCCTTACCGTAAAAGACACTGGATATCAAAGTAGTGAAGTACCAAAATACTCTTCTTCTTTCTTTCTATAGATTTTCTCTCTATAACTTCTCTCTATAATTTCTCTCACTAGAGTTTCAAATTGATTCGTAGAAAATAATGAAGGAATGAGCTTATTTTATAGGAAAATAGAATGCATAGTAATTAATCAATGAACGGTCCAGATTGATTTACTTTAATCTGACGGCCCATATTTAAAGCAAAATCTTTTAAATAAAATATCATATATTTTATTTATATAAAAATATTTTACTACGCAAACACTATTTAACACTATGCAAAAACACTATACAAAACACTACGCAACACTACGCATAATAAAAATATAATATATTCTATTTATAGAATAACTTTAATAAAGATTCTACATTTTATATAAAAGATGTTTCGCTTTATTACGTTAAGAATACGAATAAAACAAAACGTCGTTATCGCTATAATAATTCATATTATTAATCGACAATAATGGAATCAAACCGAGTGACTTCTCACATAAAGCGTCAATAATCAATACCGTGTGCTACTTACGCAACCACACGTATTCTTCGTATTTTTTTACTACCGAGTAGTTCAACAAGATCAACGGTAAAACTTCCACCGTTATTTCAATAAAATATTTTTGTCGTTTTCTCAATCCAACAATAATTCTGTTGTGGGGTCCACCAATGATTAAGCCGTTGTACGAATATTCCCTGCTAAACCGAATATTCCCCGACCAATCGAATATAATATAACCACTTGCATACTTTACAAAATTTATAAATACTACCCACAACTATAATATTATCTCAAATTCATACCATAATATGAAAAAATTATTTCGACAAAATTTAAATCTTTATTGATAAAATCTGGGGTCTCACAGGGTACATTTTAATTACTTCTTATTATTGATTTTCAGTAAAATATCATGGACTATTTATAGTTTTCTATTAAACATTCTTGCTCAACAAAAACTAGGCGATGTTGGGTTTATGATATTTTCTCTCGTTGGTAGGGTATATTGAAACTACTTTTTTTAATTAATCTATTGGGCCTTTTATTATTGAATCGTGAAAGTCTTTGGTTTCCCGCTTATCTTATTATTTTATTTTGACTTATAAGACCGCCCAGATTCCAGGTGGATTCGATCCTTTTTGGATATTTTAATATCTATTATTTTGACCTTGACTGCATGAAAATGAAAAAGCGTGATGGTTGAGTAGAGAACCGTCATGCATTAATGTGGATGAGATTATAACCTACGTGGCGGTGGAAGCGATGACCAAAAGGTGGATAAACTACATGCGATTCGATGGGCAACCCATCGATCGGGGTGTGTCGGTGTAATAGTGGGTGGCAGACTGTAATCCGCGAAGGGAGGATATAAACATGAGGAAGTCATCAAGAAGAAGACGTTACCATCATGACTTATTCATTCATAATCGGATATACTGAGAAAAAGAGGAATTATTATTCTCTCTCAATACACTGCAGCGATATAGCCTCCATTTTGATAAATCTTGTTAACACGCCATCGACTCTCACGCTCGAAATTTATCCTCCGACGGAATCGTCGTGAAACGTGGTGTTTATCGCGTTTTGTGCGCGAGATCGAGGCGTCTTTACGTGATTGGGACGTGACAGAAGATCTTGGCGTTAACAGATGAATTAATATGTTAGCTGAACGTACCTTTGCAGGTTATTACCTTCACAATCGTCTCATCACTAGGAGTGCTTAAGAAGCCGTTAACTAATTTGGGATCCTGCAAAGTACCCATATGTTTTCTTGAGGGTGTAACTCTGGAAATATCAGAATTAAAATGCCAATACTTATTAGTCGTACGTGTGTGTATATATATATATATATATATATATATAGAGAGAGAGAGAGAGAGAGAGTGACGACTGAGTTTTTTCCTATTACTACTTAATTAATGGCAACTGCAAAAATACAATATTAGTAATTGCTAACAACTACCTAGTTAGGTCTTTACAAGGATGGATGCAGCGTACATATATGACCCTTCGCAATAATTGAATTAAACCATCATTTTCTAGCATCGATATGTGGATGACAAGTCTAGTAAAAGAAAAAGAAATGGTATTTCCACTTTAAATAGCTCTATTTGTGTTTCAATTTGTAACAATTTTTTTTATTATAAATAAGTCCCCGTAATGTTAGGGATCTTAATTTTATGTGTATTATTATAACATTAATTAAGTAAATTTGATATGATTGATTATGTCATAAATATTATTAAAATAATTAATATCATATTATTTAAAATTCATTTGAGATAAAATACTTGGAATAGGGGTAAGGGAGACTGCTGCCAATGTATTGGTTTGACGAAAACCTTTTTTAAGCATCCAATCAATTATTTCTTGATCAATAAATGACCATCAGTTCTAGCAGCCCATATTTATTCCACTTGTCTACTATATATATATTTCATCCGTTCTTAAAAGATTGTTATTTCAAAAAAAATAATTTATTTTAAGATATTTATCATTTACAACTTTTGAGGAGAATAAATTATTTATTTTCTTATATTACTCCTACCTTCTCTCATTGTCTCAAGAAATTCTCTCCCTTGCATTAATAATTTTTAACTTCCCATAAAGAGGTAGTGATGGAATTTCAAATAAATTTTATTTGGTAAATGATACTTTCTTAATTCATGTGCAAAAATCTTAAACGACAATCTTTTAGAACGCAAAGTAGTATTTTGATCTTTTAAAATTATTTTATAAAAGTTTAAAATTTAAATTAATGAAGTTTTATTTCATTTTTTTGACTAAATGTTTATTTCATTTTTAAAGTAACAAATTTAGTTATTTTTGTTTTATAATTAAATTACAATAATTATAAATGTTTATACAAAAGTAAATGTTGACCGGTCACGTGGTTATTTAATATTTATAAAACTAAAAAGAAAATTAGCTTTAAATAAATTTTAGCCATTCTAGCTCAATCTGGTTCCAGCTTTATAACTTTTAAAAGATTAAAAGTTAGATATGACTAGATTTAGATAAATCTAGTTCACATATTTAAATATTATGGATTTACATTAAATGAGCAGTTAAAATGATATTGAAACACGATGGCAGTTAATATATATATATATATATATATATATATATATATATATAAGAAATAAAAAGTCACGAATTTACAATCCAAGCATGATTGTTAAATATAAATATAAATATATAATTATATATATAAGCAATAAAAAGACCACGAATTTAGAGTCCGAGTCAAACTAGTAAATATAAATAAATATATATGATTATATATATATTAAAGCAGTAAAAGACCACAAATTAAATTAGCAATTAAATATAATATATATAAATATATATATATATATATATATATAAAGCAGTAAAATTTGAGTTTGAATCAGCAGGTCGTGGATATATATATTTATATATATAGGAAAATAAGTAAAAACTACAGATAGTCAATCCAAACTCAACTGTTCGATTCAAGTATATATATATATATATTGTGACGCCCCCAAAATTAGGTATACGTCACCCATCTTGGGTCGCCACATACATGGTACATAAATTTAAATACAACTTACTAATATAACTGTTGTGTACAATACGACATAAACTGTGAGTTTGAATACAAATATTGTTTACTAGATATTATACAAACTCAAAAGGAGTCCTCATTACAACTATTATCACACTATTTCACGAATAGTGAGGACTACTAATCTTATCATCTAGACCATTACTCTGCTCCCAGACTTGTCCCAAATTATGTTCTCATTTCAAGAAGAAAAAGAAAAGAAAAGGGTGAGCTCAACTAGCCCAATAAGAAATATTATGACTAAGATAATGCGAGAATAAATTATCATTAGCCTTGACAAAGTTTAAGCGACAAAATACAATAGACAACCAGTTTAAGCTGCAATGAAATATGTAATCCATTAAAAGAGTCAAGTAGAAAATAAAAGTCTACTATCTTTTAGGTTTTAAAAGGTTTTCATAAATTTTTATCATTAAGACTCGGTTTAAAGAATAAACCACAATATCTAATCATCCTCGTACCCACGGTCAAGGATTTTCATCAAATTATCAATGGTCATGACTATACTTAGAATCACCCCTTCATAATCATACCAAAACTATCCATCACCGCATTCACAGACCACCGAGGACTTTTATCACATCATTTACAACATGCCATGATTATACCGAATGATCCTCGGTCATAATCATACTAAGTTCATCTATGCGCAGCGTAAGCGAAAGATAACATAATATATCATGAGGATGATGACAATGACATAATAATTCAATAAAACAAGTTCAAAATTATTTTATCCAGAATTAATAACGTCCAAATCGTCGACATGATCTTTGCTTTGTAGAGTAAAATTCAAGAATACTTAGAAGAATATTTCCATGAAAGGATCTTTGGATGAAGCCTTGAAATATCAAGGATATTCCACTAATTTCATGGAGTATAGAAGTCAAAGTTTTAACCAACCGAGTATAACAAAGAATGGAAAAATAAAAGAAATCACCATGCATGCGATAGATCGCACATGCATACGAGTTATTCCAACGTATAATAAATAACGAAACCAGGTCCGCAAAAAAGCTTGCGAGCGAGGATATTCCAATGAGAATAATAAAGAATGGAACCAGTCCTACAGAAAACACATGCAGACATGATGTTCCAAATGAATAATAATAAAGATTTTAAACCAATCCGGTGTAAAAAAACACGAGACGAATGTTCCAATGAATAATAATAAAGATTTTAACTAGGTCCTGTAAAACACCTACGAGACATGTGATGTTCCAATAGAATAATAGAAGAATGTCACCAAGTATAGGGTAAACCACGATATCTGAGTTATTCCAACGTAATAATAAGCAATGGAATAACAACAGATTCTCTTCATGAATAAGAAAGAATAACACCCACTACGGGGTACAACAAATAATATTCCCTACCTTAGAAGAATCAATATTGGCGAGGTGAAGTAGCGAGAATACTTTTCTTCTTTCTCTCTAGTTTCTCTCTCTAGAGTTTCAAAGAATTAAGTGAAAAATAATGAAGCACTAAGCCTCTATTTATAGAAGATTTCTAAACACTTTTTGCCATGTGAAAAGGCAAGTGGCTTGACATTTAGTGATGTGAAAAGAAAAGTGGTTTGACGCCTTTAATGTGAAACGACAAGTGGTTTGACGTCAGTAATGTGAAACGACAAGTGGTTCGACGCTTTAGTAAGGTAATTACTATTGACGAAGGTAATTACTATTCACAAAGGTAATTACTATTGACGAAGGTAATTACTATTAATGAAGAGACTCTTAGATGATGACATATGGGCCCCCATAAAATAATCAAACTTACCACAAATGTCTCATAAATACTCTTTATATACATTAAGGATTGAATAAATATTACCACAAATCATTTTATTTTTAATCAACACATATTTAATCTTTCAACAATTATTAATCATTTATAACTTGTCGTCTCAATTATTGATTTAATACTATAACATATTATACGATGATCTTATGACAATAATTGAATCAATAATATAAGAGATATGATCACGTGATTCTTTGTAGCAATAATTGAGCATAAATTTGAGTGACTTCTCACGTAAGCATCAATAATCAATATCGTGTGCTACTATACAACTACGCCAGACATCGTACTTTTTACTACCTAAGTTAGTTCAACAGTTTTAACGGTAACACCTCTGCCGTTATTTTTATAGAAAGATAATTTTGTCGTTTTATAACTACGACAATACTTCCGTTGTGGGGTCCACCAATGATTGAGCCGTCGTACGAATATTCCCCGACAAAAAGAATATTCCCCGACCAAACGAATATTTTATAACAACTTGCATACTTTGCAAAATTTATAAATACTACCCACAACTATAATATTATCTTAAATTCACACCATAATATTAAAAAAATTATTTCGACAAAATTTAAATCTTTATTGATAAAATCTGGGGTCTCACATATATAATTAAAGCAAGAGAAAGTTTTAAATATGAAAAAATCTTATAATGTGCTGCAAAGAAGGATTCGGGACTGCATTTGGAGCTTGAAAACTCACTATTCACCAGTTAAAATTTGATATGTCGAGTGTTGAAAAAGAAGAATATTAAAGTTTGGAACACTATAGGAGGGGATAATTAAGAGCGAAAATGGACAAAGTTTTCTCTCTTTTTCTTTTTTTTCTTTTTTGGCTGATAGGGGTGTTTATTTATAGACCACAGTAACTGCGGGTCTATATGCGGCTGCCCAGGTGGGCCTCGTTGTCTCGAAGTACGTGTATTTTGGTCAACGCACAGTCTGCTCGAACCTTCATAACTTTTAATCCGGGCGTCCAACAGAGGCGCATGTTATACCTTTTCGGAATTCCCTTAACGAGAGCTACACAATGGCATGAGATTTGACATTTTTCAAATTCGGGAAGATGGGTCTATGACCAGATCTTCAAGTATTCGCAGTCCATCCGTTGAGCTATCTTGTGTTGTTTTCACTCGGGATTGATGTTATGGTTCTGCATGACTTCTTTTGCAGTGATTTGGGATGAATTGATGCATGTTGAGTTGGTAAAATTACTATTTAGCCCCTCTAGGGTTGGTTTCGGGCTTGATGCAGTTGTAACTGTCTTTTCTCAGGTTTGTCTCAAAGATTGGACTACTGTTGATTTTTATTAGTTCTCAGGGTTATCTTTGAGGTTGGTTTGATCTCCCGGGGTTGTCTTCAGTGATTTGATCTCCTGCGATTGTCTCTAGGGCTTGGATTTGATCTCCCGGGGTTGTCACCGGGAATTGATTTGATACCCCGGGGTTGTATCCGGGGCTTGATTTGATCTCACGGAGTTGTCTGCAGGGCTTGATTTGATTTCTCGTGGTTGTCTCTAGGGCTTAGATTTGATCTCCCGGGGTTATCACCGTGGTTAAATTTGATCTCTCGGGGTTGTCTCCGGGGCTTGAATTGATCTCCCGGGGTTATCTTCAAGGTTGGAATTGATTTGTCGGGGTTGTCTTCGGTGTTGGACTTGATCTCCCGAGGTTGTCTTTAGGGCTTAATTTGATGATTTTGACTCCCAAGGTTGTCTCTGAGAGATAAAAGACGATTCTGCCCTCCTGCATGGTTAGTAACAAGAATACAAAATTTCGAGTCTCTACATATATATATATATATATATATATAATTTGATTTTCAAATAAATGAGTGAAATTCATAATCCATGTCTGGGAATTTCATCACTCAAATCTTCAATGTCTGAAAATCTAGGTAGCTATCAAAACCAAATTCATTATAAATCTGATTCTACAATGAATCCTTGGGTCCGAGTGAACTGGTAGCCAGCAAAACCAAGGCCAAAAGGCCCTGATTTTGATGGGCTAAAATTCTGCAATCGAGTCTCTACCGTGGTAGAGACCAATTTGTGCCTATTTTATGTTATTTTTTTGGGTTTGGTCCAAACGGGCCGGACGGGTGGCGGGCCGGGTCAAAAATTGTTAGACCCCAGCTTTTATGAATAAAGATGGTTTTCTATAAATACTATTTTTGAATATTATAAAATAAATTTGATATAATATTATAGTTGTGGGTAATATTTATAAATTTTGTAAAAATACGCAAAGTTGTTATATAATATTCGATTGGTTGGGAATATTCGTTTTAACGAGGAATATTTGTACAACGACAAATCATCAGTGGACCCCACAACGGAATTATTGTCGGATTGAGAAAATGACAAATTTTTTATTATAAAATAATAACGGCGGTTTTACGATTCTAACCGTTGAACTACTCGATAGTAAAAGTACAAAGAATATGTCTGGCGTGGTTGCATAAGAGCACTGCCAGTATTGATTATTGATGCTTCACGTGAGAAGTCACTTTCGGTTTTGTTTAATTATTGCTACTGATAATTGTTTGCATAGTATCTCACGTTATTTGATTCAATTATTGTCGATATTATATATATTATTAAATCAATAAATGAAATAACAGAGTTATTAATATTATAATTTGCAATATTAACGATGTCTAGAAGTTCTGCTAAGGAGAGGTTTGGTCACCTAATTGCGCGCCAATAGGGAGAAATCCTTATTAGAAAGCTCCCTCTTTCTTGGGAACGACCTGGTCGATTAATATTGTGAATTATAATAAAGGTGATAAATGTTGTTAAAATTATTAAATTTTTATGAGGTATTTGTGTAAGTTTTACTTATTTTATGAACCCCCATTTATCCATTTTTAAAAATAATCGGTTATAATTATTTAAAGGTGGGGCCCACATGTGGGGCCCATATGTGTTGAAAAACTGATTTTGAAATTGGGGGTGGGAGAGAGTTACGTATAGGGGAGGGAGATTATATATATAAAATTTTGATGTGTGTGTGTATATATAATATAATATGTGTGAGTGAAAAGTGGTGGGAGAAAAGAAAGAGTGAAAGTGATGTGTGTGTGTTTGATTATGAAAGGGTGTTTATATGTATATAATATAGATATAACATGTGGGTTTATATATATATATATATGTATTATATTTTGTCTTGCTTTGTTATGATTGGTTGAAGGTTTGACAATTTGCATATGTAGTATCAAAATTTTCATCCATGAGTCTTTGAATTATTTCATCCGTGAAGAAATCTTTATACAGTGCCTTTCCATTCTCCTATAAATAGAAGCTCATTTCTTCATTATTTCTTATGAATTCACTGAAACTCTAGAGAGAGAAACTATAGAGAGAAAGAAGAAAAGTGTTCTGCTACTTCACTACTCCTATATCCAGTACTCTTCTTTCTAAGGTAAGTGGTATTATTCTTTTGTATTTATGAAGAAAACTTCTTTTATTCCATTCTTTATTATTCTGTTGGAATAACCTGTATATGCGGGCTACCCTATACTTGGTGAAATTCTTCTGTTATTCCATTCGTTATTATTACGCTTGGAATATCCTCACTGCAGACGCGTTTCTGTGGGACTGGTTCCTTCTTTATTATTACATTTGGAACATCCCATTGGTGCGAATTTCACCGACACAGTTCCGTTATTTATTATTACATTGGAATAACCTTTATACTATCTGCAAAGTCCGCATGCGTGGTGATTTCTTTTGTTATTCCATTCTTTATTATACTCGGTTGGTTAAAGTTTTAACTTCATACTCCATGAAATTAGTAGAATATCCTTGATATTTGCGCTTCATCCAATATCTTTTCATGAAAATATTCTTCTGAGCATTCTTGAATTTTACTCTACAAAGAAGTATCATGTTGACAATTTGGACGTTATTAGTTCCTGAATAAATTAATTCTTGAACTTGTTTTATTGAATTCTTATATCATTGTCATCATCCTCGTGTTTATATTTTTTTGAAAGTCATCTGTGGCCTATAGTGCATAGATGGACTTGGTATGATTATGACCAGGGATTATTCGGTGTAATCATGACCGTAATGTATAAATGATGTGGTAAAAGTCCTCATTAGCCCGTAGTACATTGATGGGCAGTTGTTGGCATGATCATGACCATTGATGAATACACGAATATCCTTGGCCCGTAGTGCATGAATAATTGGTGGTTGTGATACTAATGAATATCCTTGGCCGTAGTGCAGAGATGATGTGGATTATTTATTAAAGCTGAGTCCCAGCGATAAAAGTGATGAAAAACCTTTTAAATCATAAAAGATAGTAGATTTTATTCTCTACTTGACTCTTTTAATGTATTTGCTTGTTTATTGCGCTTAAACTTGATGTTTGTTATATTTTATCGGTTTAACATTGTTGAAGGCTAATGATAATTTATTCTGCATTATCTTAGTCATAATATTTCTTCTTTGGGCTAGTTGAGCTCACCCTTTCTTTCACATTATTCTCTTCAGAAATAAGAACGTGGCGGGAATAGTCGAGAATGGGAACCAGAGTGATCGGTCCCGGATGATAGTATTAGTAGTCCTCACTATTCATTAAATAGTGTGACAATAAATGTAATGAGGACTTATTCGAGAGTGGATATTGTCTAAAAGACAATAATTGTATTAAAACTCATTTCTCTTGTTGTATATTAAAGATTGTATTCAGATTCTTACATACTACGTATTTGGTGACTTCGAGAATAGTAATGTATACCTATTTTGAAGCGTCACAAAAAAAACGTTTATTTTATCGGCTAAAATTCTGCGCCTTTTCAAAGCCCTACCAGTGGCGGCAATTGGGTCGCCTCAAATTTCAGAACTTGGGCTTGAGTTGCCAGGTCTAGTAAAGAGATATATATATTACAAGTGAGTTAAAATCTCATATATATCGAAATATTTATCAGAGAAATAATAAAAAAATGAATGATTAATATACATAAATGAACTCAAAAATTAATTGTTTAAACTTTTGGTTCAAATTGGGGTTCAAACATGTTAATTAGTGTTTTCTGTATGCGTACACGACGCGCAATCGAGTGGTTAATTAGCCTAATGTAATGACCTCATTTGTGAGGGAAAAAATGTTAGAATATCATAAGTGAGTTAAAATCTCACATAGGTATAGGCATAGGCACATAGAAACATAAGAGAAATAATGAAAAAGTGAAGAATTTATATATGAATGAACCCATGACCTAACGACTTAATTAAGCTTCTAGATCAAATTGAGTTCGCATCGATTCTCTCCCAACAATTAATCTTTTTTCTTGCAGTGGATATGCTTCATAGATGTCGAGTTTTCTGAATTTCTAACTTAATCTAAAATACAATTATATATAGTCATTAGTTACTCCTTGTAGATTCAAAGTATGTACCTTAAGCCATATAGTTATCGGTGATGGTTTATTGGTGAAGTATCAACTAAATTAATTTTATAAATAGGATAGGATGTTATTATTATTCTTATTGTTTGATTTAAGGTTGATAATATCAAATTCGGACACTAAAACTCATAAATACAGTAATATGTTACACATGCAAAGAAATATACTTTTATAATTAATTTATAAATATGTCTACTCCATAAAAGAATTGAATATATTTATAACAAAATTATATTTATTCAATCAACTTTATAGTGTATTTATCGTTTATCCTATCAAATTTATATTGCACTTATCATTTAGTACTACTAATTTATCGATCCACTATTAATTTTTGCTAAAGTCCCTGACCAGCCAAGGGAAATTACTTCTTTTATATTAATGCAAGAACATGCACAAACTGCTGAGTCCGATCAGCAATTAATATCAGCCCTACATATGGATTGTAATGGAAAGAGGGAACCATTCATTAATTATAGTATATACAGTATATAATAGTATTAATATCTGTATATGATATTACATCTAATCTAAATATACACAAGTACTACATAATATATATATATTTGTGTTTCAATTTTATTATTTGAGCTTCATCATATCTTTAGGACAGCAACAAGTAATATATTAGTCTCTAGATATATAAAAGATGTGATCTTTTCATAAAATTTATATATGCAATACAAGCTTTATTATAAAACATAGAAAGAAAAAAAATCTCACTTTAAATATAGGGAAATGGCAAGGTCGTGTGTGTGTGTGTGTGTATATATATATATATATATATATATAATTCTAAGACCAAATCAGCAATCCGCCTGTGACGTTAGGCAAAAGTAAAAGTGTCAATACGCAGCTGCATGCACCCATGCATGATTCATGCACATGAAATTCGCAGATGACGTTAGGCAAAAGTAAGAGGGTATTTGATAAAAATTGAATGAATCTGAATTTGAATTTGAATAAGTTAAATTTGAATCTGAATGAAAAAGAGTTGTTTGATAATTGACATGTCTGAAATATCTGAATAATAAATTTTTATTATTTTACTCCTTTAAAAAAATTCAAAATTCTTGTAAATTTATTTAATATTACTTAATACAATAGTTAATATTGTAAAAAAAAAAACTTTATTTAGCCCTCGTTCAGCTAAAAAAATAACACTAAACTATTCAGCCTAAATCGTCTGAATGGTTGACCGATTTAGCTGTTCAAATATTTTTTTTTTTTCAAAACAACGCACTAAATGGTTGGGAAACAAAATTTTGGTCAAATCTCAAGTCCGAATCATCTAAATAATACCTTAAACTAATAATCCAATAGTATTTTTTTGGATAATATTAGTCCACCATATATTTACCCAAAAAATCATGACTAAATATACTATTGTTAATAACTTAATTCTAGATAATTTTTTTTTATATTTGTTGTCTTTTTGATGTGAAAGTTGAGTGTTACATCCTATCTAGCGTTAAGAAATTTTAGGTAATTAACTGAATTAATGTGTAGCTCCATGTCTGCAAAAAATTATTCATAATTGTACAAACTAAAGAAGACGTACGTGGAATAACCTATTAATTAATTAACTAATATTTATAAAAAACTCTTTAAATATATATTTTATTTTTTGAAGTCAAACTATGGTATATTAAATTATAAAATTAGTACGATTCATAAAAGTTTAGAATTAAATAAATTTTGTAATTAATAATTTTTTATTATATATACTGTTATAATAATTGTATTAACTTAAATTAAATAAATTCACATCAATTTGATGTTTAATGTGTTATTGTAATTTAATCTTAAATATCAAATTATATATCTAATTTTGAAATGGAAGGAGTATAAAATTAATTACACTATGAATTTTATAAAGTCCGTCATGTTAGTTAACCGTTGCTCAGCCCATATTAATTGGAAGTAATTGGATTGGTTAATTATTTTTATTTATTTAAGTTGGATAAAATTTAGACCCACATGTTTAAAAAGAAATATAACCCTAACTGATAAACTATTTTGGACCAAAAAATTTCATTCAAAATCCAAATTTTCCATGAATGGCCTCCCACCTCCCTCTCTCGAAGTTGACGAATGACTATATACTATTATGATGAATTAATTAAGGGGGTGTTTGATAAAAATTAAATGAATATGAATATGAATCTGAATAATTTGAATCTGAATCTGAATTAAAAAAACAGTTTGATAATTGACATGTCTGAAACATCTGAATGACAAAACTTTATTATTTTATCCCTCTAAAAAAATTCAAAATTGTTGTCAATTTATTTAATATTACTTAATATAATAGTTAATATTTTTTTTAATTTTTAATTTTTTTTACTTCATTCAATTTCTTCATTTAAATTTAAAAAATCGACTTAACCATTCAAATTTCGTCCCATCTTACCAATTCAAATGAATTCGCACCAAAACAAACGCCTTATTTTGGCCGATTCAAATTTATTCAGATTCGGGCCTATTTAACTCTAAACAAACACCCCTTAAGTCTTAATTAATTTCTGATTGGTGGTGTTGCTTACGTTAAATATACTTGTGGTTTAATTAATTTTGAATGCTGAATTTATTCAAAGTATTAAGTAAATTAGATCAAGGTTATAGTTGGCGGCGGTTGGACGGTCTTCTAACGGCGGAGGGCGACTCCCTAATTCATAAATTATCATTCTTTTTATCTTTTAGCTTTTCAACTCCAAAGTTTTGCATGATTATAAAAGGAAGAAATAAACAAAATTAAATATTTATTCTAATGGCATTTTGTTTCTTATAGGCTATAGAGTTTGATCAAGTTGGCATATATGTTTCGTTCCTGTCCTGTTAGTTACTTAGTTAAGTACTCTTCAAATCCTATTCATAAAAGAATTGATATTATAAAAAAGTAGTTATTTTATTTTTAATGGGTGTTCTATTATGAGAAGGATATTATTTTTAATAGGAATATTATTTTAGAAGTAATCCTAGCTATTTGTAGTATGTATATTTATTACGTAGTGTCCTAATTAGATTAGAAAAATAGAGTTGTGGGAACGTATTTTATAAATAGTGTTAGGATGTAATTATTTGGGTCTAGCCAAGATATAGTCTAACTTATTTAATGAACCAAATTTAGTGTTGGTCCCATATAGGTTTAGTTGGACAGCTTGCATAAGACTGATCGAGCAGGATAGCTCATGGGAATAGTTGTCTCAAATTGCGCCCTAAAATAGATAAGTTTACATCGTTTTACACATGATAGATAATAAAGTAGGATGATAAATTTGATATATTATATCCTTTCTATTTATATAAAAAAAAATATACTACTAGAAAATCAATCTATAGCGACGGGATTTAGCGACGGTCGGGACGGAACCGTCGCTATAGACATACGTAGCGACGATCTAAGTCTGACCGTCGGTATAGGCCTCTGATGGTAGTCTATTACGAGGGTCACAGTTTGGCCGTCGGTATAGGAATTTTTTTTTGGGGATTTTAACGAGGCGTAGATAATAACGCGGGTTAAAGGGTTCATCTCAGTCAGTCGATCTCTCCGTTCGGCTTCATCTCAGTCAGTCGATCTCTCCGTCCGGGTTCATCTCAGTCACTCGATCTCATAAGGGGAGGCGTAGGTAATAACGAGGGAGGCGTAGGTAATAGCAGGTAATTTCACCCATCCTTGTCTAGATTCTAGAGCCAACATGAATATTAATAGTACTGATGCGAGGCAATGTAGAGCACATTGCTTGATTTGTTTGCTTAATATTATCTTAAAAATATTTTCTTTGGACTCGAAAAAGTCTTGGTGTCATTGATTCCACTTGCATCTTTGCCAGAGAGAAAATTGTGTCTGGATAATTTCGGGCTTTGGGCATTTTGTTGAATTTTGAGTTCTATGAACTTCATCTAGTATACTTATGTTATTTTCTATGTTTTTTTTCTAAAACTCCAAACATTTATACTAAAGAAGAGTTTTTGCAAAGTTTGTCAATTTGTCTACTACAATCATTTTGGTTTAATTTATGAACTTTAAGTTGTAGGTTACCGACTTTTATGTGCTTCCATGTCTTGATCAAGTTTAGGGCTCTGTGGCTATGGCTTTGTGGGGAGAATACAATGATAGTTTAACAACCAACACACAAAAAATAGGGACGTAATACTTAATTTCGGTTTTATATCTTATTGTGTCGTTTATGTTCCTTTGTAGATAAGATTTGCTTGGTGTTGATCTGGAGTCGCATACAAAGTATGTACCCGGTGGATCGAAATCTATCTATGATGTTGATCGAAAGGGTTGAAAAAAAAACAAGTGATCCTCCACTTCCAGGAGGATAGGTTTCTTCGTGGTTTTAGCCACATTTTCGCAGTTTGTTTTTTGCTAGTAATTTTACTTTTTTGATTGTCATACTACAAGAAAAATAAGACATATATACATTTAGGTCTTCACGTAAATGTGACACACTTCAAATGTTGGTATCACTAAGCGAAGTGAGGTTCATTTCGTCTGATCAAATTAAAGACTAGGAAGGCCGAGGCACAAACATAAACTATTGCCATATAAAGAAACTAAAGCACTCATTTAGAGTAAGCGTATACTCAAAAAAAAAGATAAGTAGTTTCACAATAATAAATATAAGAAAAGCGGGAAACTAGACAATTTTCTTTGATTCCATAGTCGAATTAATAACTTTTATTGGTGAAAACCCAGAAAAGTATAAAGAGATTTGAGTGTTATTTTCCTTTTGTATTATGTTATTATTGTATAACCTTCTTTTCTATAGTGAATATAGTTCAGAGTCGGGAAGGGTGAGATACCTCTCGAGCCATTGGAAGAGAAAACTATTTAGTTATGCTAAAAGGAGATGGTCGAGTTGGGTACTGCATAGAATATTGTATTCAACTAGGTTTCTTACTTCTAAATTTCGTTTTCAGAAGCAAAATCACTCGATCAGGTGGATAGCCTAAAGGAAAAGGCTCGCCTATCATTATTGTTGAAAAATAAACACATTTTCGCAGGTTTGTTTTTGCAATTATTTTGTAGGAATATTTGAGGCTTATAATTAAAAAGAACTTCCATGTCCAACATTGAGACCTTGAATGTAATGTTTTGGTGTAGTGACCCTTAATTATTACCTGCGCTATTTGAAATTCGTTAATTATGATAATTAATATTTAAATTATCTACGACCTTTTTTGTTTTATTTGAGTGAACTGGGAGTTTGGTTGGCATTCAAGGTACTTAATTATGATAATTAATTATCATAATTAATTATGATAGATTTCTATACGCAATATCATTCATGTGGTTCATTTTGAATTAGGGACACAATATCATGGATAAGGGGTGGATGGAATTACCAAGATATTCTAGAGAATATCTTGCAGGCCTTGAAAGATTTCTAAACTTCGGTTTCGAAAAAGTGGGCATGGTCACTGGAAGAATTCCTTGTCCATGTAAAAATTGCGTGAATGGAAGATACCAGATTCGAACAACTATTCGTGAACATTTGATTTGTGATGGATTTATGTTTGGCTACACGAATTGGGTGCATCACGGGGAAGATGAGATTGTCAGGGATGTGAGCGATGATGATATTCATGAAACCATCACAATCTAAAGATGATCATCGTATGCCTGAGATGATAAATGATATATTTAGGGATTACGGTGTAGATTCGTCGGCTGAAGCTTCAAAATACCAAGAGTACATGTCAGAGGCCAATCAACCTTTATATCCTGGATGTGAAAATGAGACAGTCCTTTCATTCGTTGTATGGCTTTTCAATCATAAAAATGTTAGCAAATGGACTGATGTGTCCTTTGATGGATTGCTCCGTAAGTTCAAGTCATCATTTCCATCATTTGCAAACTTGCTCGATAATTTTATGAAATGAAGAAAATGGTTGGAAATTTAGGGTTTGGTTATGAGAAGATTGATACATGTGTGAGAATGATTGTATGCTCTTTTGGAGGAGAATGAAAAATTAGAGTCTTATGCAGGTTTGCAAATCATCGAGATGGAAGCGGGGCGAGATGGTTGTATCGGAGAAGACACAAATAGATACAAAAACTAAGAGGAGCAAAGTAGGCGTGAAGCAATTACGTTATTTAAGCGTTAATTAGAGATTACAGAGGCTATTTATATGTCTCAGAAGCTGCAAAAATACATGACGTGGCATCATGTAAGCGACGAAAAGATGGAGTGAATCGTCATCCACCGGTGACTCTGCGACTTGGAAGCATTTGGATACAATGTACCCTACATTCTCTCAAGAACATCGAAATGTAAGACTCTGATGATTGTCCAATCGATGGCATGAGTCCTTTACCCATGGGTCACCGTATAGTATATGGCCGGTGACAATTGTTGTATATAACTTACCACCATGGATGTGTATGAAGCGGGAGTATTTTATCATGGCGTTGTTAATACACGGTCCAAACTCTCCATGTAATGATATTGACGTGTATATGCAACCTTTAATTGAGGAGTTGAAGATACTATGGAGTAATGGGGTTGAAACGTATGATCGTCTAACGGTACAAAGTTCCAAATCGTGCGACCTTTGTTGTGGACAATTAGTGATTTTCCGACTCTTGCTATGTTTATGCGGTTGGAGTACTAAAGGTAAGTTAGCTTGTCCATCATGTCAAATGAACACTCATTCTTGTAGATTGCAAAGTAAGGAATGTTATATCGGGCATCGTTGTTTTACGGAGTCGGTCATAGTTATAGGTTTGATACACGAAGATTTAACGGAGAATGTGACCATAGTGAAGCTCGGTTGGTGCCATCGAGTTTGATATTCTTGAACAAGTTAATGCTATTAATGTCACTTTTGGAAAGACACCCACTAGCACGAAAGACCATTCCCCATGACTCAAAACATAATTGGAGGAAGAAATCTATTTTCTTTGAATTGCCATATTAGGCGGATACTTTTGTTGCGCCCACAATCTAGATGGAATGCACATTGCCAAAAACATTTGTGATAGCTTTGATTGGGACATTGTTGAGTGTGCAAGGAAAGTCAAAAGATAATTTAAAAGCACGATTGGACTTGATGAAAATGGGTATAAGAAGAGAGCTCCATCCAATACCCGTCTGAGCAAGCAATTCAAAGTACCTTTTCTTGTTTATAAAGCTACTCGATGTCTAAGAAAGAAAGACATGATTTCTTGTAAGTGTTGAAAATGTTAAGGTACACGATGGATATGCTTCAAATATTTCACGTTGCATCAATTCGAAGGGGGGCAAGATCTCGGTCTTAAAAGTCACATTTCGCCATATTTTAATGCAACAATTACTTCCAATAGCAATCGATGTAATCGAAACTTGCCTGAACATATGTACTCAACAATAATTGAACTTTGTAACTACTTGAGAATTATGTTCCAACTATAACACATCGGAAGATTATGAACGGTTGAACAAAAAAAATTCCGTTAATACTTTGCAAGCTTGAGATGGTGTTTCCTCCCGCTTTCTTTGATATAATGGTACATTTGTGTGTCCACCTTCTTTGAAGAGGCGAAGATAGTGGAAATGTTAAATATCGACAAATATGGGCTTTTGAAAGATACATGGGCAAGTTAAAAGGGTATATTCGCATATAGAAGTCGTCCCGGAAGGGTCAATTGTAGAAGGGTATATTCTTTGAAGAATGTGTTACATTTTGCTCAAGATATTTGAGTCAAAACAATCTTTGCATGGAAACGAGTTGGAAGAAATGAAGTTTGGATATGAACAAGGAAAAGAGATTCTCTCTGTATTTAGAAACATAGTTCGATTTCTTAATGTCCCAAAAGTTTGTACTCTATGTAGCGATGATGTCGAGAGTGCACACCAGTATGTGCTATTTAATTGTCTGAGAGGTTGAGTCATATCTAAGGTGAGTAAAAAAGAATGACATTTATTGTTCAAATATTAATAACTTATGTTAGCCAACTAGCTATGACAAAAAAAAATTTGTTTAATTTGTTTATTTATTTGTAGTATTTGGCAAGATTCATATATGTTTGCGGACGTGGAAAGCGTAAGCAAAAAACCCGACGCCAAGAGGAAATTGACAATGCTAAGAAAAGGAATTTCTGAATGGTTTAAGAATTATGTAAGTACTACATTATTTGAGCGTAATTTTATGCAAAATTTTGTAATGGTTATTAATAATAAATGGATGGAATTTGCTTATATCACTACCATTTTGTAGATGGCAACTATGAATATCGATGCTTCAAAGGAAGTTCAAGCTCTTGCATTTGGCCCAAATTTGATAGGCGGGAGAGGAGATGGTTATTTGGTAAATGGGTATCGATTCCATTCGAACAAGTTATGAGAGTAAGAGGAGAATGCAGAATAGTGGGGTATATGTGGTAGCAACTACTCGTGGATATTCATCTACTAGAGATCGAAATCCTAAGGAAGATGTAGTTGAATACTTTGGTATTTTGGAAGATGTTGTTGAATTAGATTATTATGGATTTGACAAAGTTGTTCTATTCAAATGTAAGTGGTATGACAGTTTAGCACGTGATAGAGGGGTCAAAACTGATGACTATGGCTTCACGCTTGTAAATCATCAAAAGTTTGGTTCAACCGATGAGCCCTTTGTAATGCCTTTCGGGTTCAACAAATATTTTATGTTGATGATCAAAGGGATAACAATTGGCGTGTGGTTATCTGAACAAAGCCGAGAGATTTATGTGAAGATCTTTGAAGTAGATTACGATAGTGACGATTTACCCAATACCAATGAAGAATTCATCACTCCAGATTCTGCGAAGTTGATATTGAAAACATAAATTGGGTTAGGAATGACGTTGATCTTTGAATTAGTTGAAAATGGACAAAAAGACCCAGGAAAAGTAAGCGAAAACTAGGATCTCAAATTGATACATCTCGTTTCAAAAGACGAATGATTGAACATATTGTTGATGAAAATAAAGATGAGAATGGAGACGAAGACGAAGACGAAGACGAAGATGAAGGAGAAGATGAGGGTCCCGAAGATGAAGAGGAGGGTGATAGTGAGGAAAATGAAGATGACGAAGAATGAAGAGGATAAACATCACAATTGATAGATCTGTTTTTTACACTTTGTCCATTTTCTCCAAAAGAGAAACCGTTACACTTTGATAGATCCGTTTTTGATATTATATCTTGGTGCTCCTTGTACTATTAGCAAATATCTAGACTATTAGCAAATATCTAGCAAATATCAAAAGATGTAGTATATCTTTTACTTTGTTTTCTACATCATCTTATTAGTGTTTTAAACACACTTCTTTGTCAACATTTCAATGTAAGTAGATTTGAAGATCAAATTGGACTAAACTGGAAATTAAATGGACTACCTACGCCCTCTCCCTTACCTTGGTGTCTACAAATTTACAGTATTAGCTAGCCAACTTATTTTCGGATGTATTTCATTTGGATGTATTTGTTAATTTTGGGGACTTAGTTTTAGGATGTGTATGGCAAGGAGTTAGTAGTTTTAGGTTTAGTTGGTTTTATGGCCATTTTTCGTGTTAAAATTTGGCCTGCATCCTCGATTTATTGATAATATGCTAATTAGGTTCATCAATGGAAATGGCTTATCTAAAACAAGGTTAACCAAATACTCCATTAGATTTAAGGTGCTAGTGAAACTGCGGAAAGCTCTCTACTGTTCATTAGATTTAACTAATAACTTTTCTTACGAGTGTCACATTCATATTTTTGTTTCTCAGGTTGCTTTAATGGCTTCTAATAGAACGTCTAGATCTCGTGCTAACTGTTCCAATGGCCCGAAAATTAATGATAATGAGATCCATGCCGATGAACCACATGTAGAGGAGGAAAGTATTCATGAGAATGTTGAAGGTACCATGCATATATCTACACTTATACTTGCATTGTCATGAAGGTAACTTTTACACACTTCACTTTAAAAGTTAATTACACTCCAGTGATACCATCATTTAGGCACCACAGCCCTGCCTAGAGAAATAGTTTTATATAAATCTATGTGAATATGTGCGTCTTTAGGAAAATCACAAATCAAGCATGCATAGATGAATGCAGATTACAGACACATTGAACAACATACGTAATTAATGTTTGTGATACCAATATTCATAATTTAAAGAATATTGCAATGATACCAACATACGTAATTAATGTTTGTGATACCAACATACGTAATTTAAAGGTATCACATTCTCGAATGACTTCTAAATGATGTTGCAATGATACATATACCATTCTCTAATTTAAAGTAAGCAATGGAACAACATCAAGCATGCATAGATGAATGCAGATTACAGACACATTGAACAACATACGTAAAGCCAAAACCTTTTCAAGATGAAGGTCTTAACTTTAACAAAAACACGGAAGTTATACCTCATTTGGAAGAGAGACTGAGTCACAGTTGCTGATGGAGCACAATTGGTTAGTTTGTGTTGAATCTGAACTGTTGAGAGAAAATAAAATCAACATGAAGAAATCATCCAATCAAATTGCACAAAGAATCTTTTAACGATTTTCTTTTCTCGAAATTACAAGTTTGACCATTTGTTAGAAGTATGCAATCAAAAAATGTTTGGAATCTTTAAGTAAGAAATGGTCAATCATATTAAGTAATTCACTGCAGATATTTCCTTGACTTTTCCCTACAAACAAATAGCAAAGATTTGATATAAATTTATCTGTTGAATATGAACTAGATAATGACAAATAGCTACCATTAGACTGATGGATTGATCAGAGATTCAGATTACCCAATTTAACATGTTATGTCCCTCAACACAATGAAATTAGAAGCAAGGAAATAAACAAAACCATGATACCTATAATTATAGTTTTTCACGACAAAATAAAGCGGTGGTCCAATTCTGAGATACTCCGAAAGATCATTAAAATAACCCTGCAAAATTTCAGAAAGATAAACAAAGTAACTCATCAGAATTGCTGCATGAAATTGCTATTCTATTAAGACAAAAAAGGTATCAACATATAAAACCTGAAGATATGAGTCTCTCGGAAGAACAATTTGTTGTTCCAAACCAGGTTCAATCCTTGTAGATAATGCCTTTGAAGAATAAAAACACAAAAATTTACTTGGAAGATGACAAAAGCACACAACGAAAATAAATATAGTTGGACCAGAGAAATTTAAGTTGATAGCTTCCTTATAATTCCAACTACTGGCTACCAATTTAAGTTGGATCAATGGTTTTGGACTGTTATTGTAGGTCAAGGTGAGCTAGTTACTTAGTCTGGACTCAGGCCCCTACAAATGATACCAAAGTAGTTCCCCGCATGGTGTGTAGTGCCAGTTTCATACAAGGGAGAGTAAAAGATTGAGCAGGGACGTGGTGGGTTTAGCCTCAAATACCCAAATCACCTCCACAGATGTTCTGGTAGGCTATGTTCACACCTAACAAATTTGTTAGGTCTGTGGGAAGGGAAAAATAGCAATCCACATCAGTTGGATTTTATGCTGATTGCTTATAAGCCTAAATATTGGAGTACCCAACTTGAACCATAGTTTTGGGTGGTTGTTTAAACCTACTTATTAACTTAGACTAGTTAGCTAACTTGGAGTAAAGATATTACATTATTGATGTAGATTTCAAATGATCCAAGTAGGTAATTGTCACATGTTACGTAGCTTACCCCAAAGTCATAGTTACTTGAATATGAATGCCATTCTCTAAAGCTTAAGCTTGTGGAGGAATTCATAACTTAACATGGCATCAAAGCCTTGGTTTGCAAGTGTTTTAGGTTTAAATCTTTCTGTATGCCTTGGTCACCCTACTATCAGTACAACTTGGATAAAGCTCCATGAATTACAATACATCCTTGTTCACATGCAAGTCGGAGTTGCATATAAGGAGGAAATCCTGAGCAGGATGTGCTCAAATACATTATATTTGACAGGTCAATCATTTAAGCCATATAGTAGCTCAATACTCATGAGCAAAAAATAGTAACTTTTGGCGAACAAAGCCATTGATGTGGCAGGCAACATAGTTTCCCAGTAATGTCTGCAGATAGATGACATTGTTACTGTGTATCTAAATGATTAAAATTTGAGGTTTTATCGAGGGCTTCAAACAAATTCAAAGGCCAAGGAGAAGTATGCTTGTATGCGTAATAAGTTGAATTAAACAAAACGTGAGAAAATAGGCACATAAGAACCTTGTGAACAATACAGTACTCGAACATATACAGATTGTTAAAAAGAAAATTTTAATTTTATGTTTATGTTTGTTCAAAGTCAGGAGAATATAAGAACCTATGCGATCCCCATCCAGCTTCTCTAGGCGAGTTATTCATGACCATAAGCTACAAGATGTCAACTAGTTGAGTACTCTGACCATCAATATTCAGTTTCACAACATTATTCAATACACAGTTTAGTTTGCACCTAACGCTGCTTAGCTTAGCCAATAAATTTCTTTAAGAAGTTCATGATTAATGAATGAAAAAGGATTCATGAAACTCTCATATCACCCTATCATGTAACGACTAAGCCATGAATTACATTACATTTAGCTTATGCTCGGGGAAGTATGCTAGAGCGCCAAAGTAGGAAAAGCACAACACATCAAAACTGTGTTCTTTAAATATTCATAATTTAAAGAATATTGCAATCATATAGAACAACATACAAAAACATTTCTCATGCTAATCCTCTTTGTGATACCAATATTCATAATGTTTCTTCTTCTGGTTATTAATGTTTAATTAAGAATTTTACTTGATGTGCATTGCATACTACAAAGAAGATAGGCGAATAAGAAAGAAAAGCCAATAATATTATGGCTAAAACTGTGCCTAAATATGGACTGCTATGGTAAAATGTTGAGACTGAAGTTGTGAGTCAGTATAGAGTCCCTATATTGTCTATGTATACCATTTGAAAGTTGTTCCTCATGTTATATTTTAGTTTTGTTTAGTTCATATATCTTGATTCTTTCTCTCTTTTAGGTTCTCGACCTAAGAGGAAGCGTGGACCAACGATGGGAGCAAAATTATGGTCAAATATCGATGCACCCAAGAAAGTAATTTATGATGCAAATGGTCAACCTGTTGGGGGAGAGGCCAATAAGTTAACCACTTTTCTCGGGTGTCTTGCTCGTAATGGAGAATTTTTCCAATAAGTACTCCAACATGGTCTAATATATGAGCTAACATGACAAGGGCTTGGGATGAAATTCAAAGTTATTAATCATACCATTTTATAGAATTTGACATTAAGCACATTGAAACAAACTAATATATGTGTAAATTTGTTTGTTGTAGAAACGATTTACCACGAGATCACCCCAATGCTAAGAGAAAAGCCGATGACTATCATGAACAATAGGTGGAGAGATTGGAAGCCTAACTTAAAGAGTAATAATTTTGTGCTTTGGTGACTGTACCAAATCGATAGCGAATACTATCAACAATGATCGACTAAATCCTAATCAATGGGTCATTTGCGTTGGTTGATTATTGGCTAACGATGATGCATGTGAGGTTGTGTTTATTCTAATTTATGTATTATCAATTCTTACTTATTGTTATATATTATTATTAATTTATAAATACATACAATGCGCAGGATATAGCAACAAAAAAATTGTGAAAATCGGAAAAAATTGTTGGTAGGTCATACATTGGGCACTAAATCAATTCCAAAAAAGAAGCATGAATTGGTAATATTTGATGTTATTTAAATATTTTTATCGTTAATCATGTATTAGACTTTTATAAATAGAGTATTTCTTGAATTATGAACTATTTTTTGTTTTATTTGTAGTACCAAATAAATAAAAAGAGATTGATCGAGCGGATATGTATATACAAATCCCACACTCGAGTGATAACTCAATTTTACCGGAGCATCCTCGAATGTGGTACGTGTTTTATCAATCCTCAAACAATGGGTTTTTTTAACTCTTTAT
The DNA here is from genome assembly GCA_020205615.1 of Panax quinquefolius. Lineage (NCBI taxonomy): Eukaryota > Viridiplantae > Streptophyta > Magnoliopsida > Apiales > Araliaceae > Panax > Panax quinquefolius. The sequence goes on along the minus strand of JAINUW010000661.1, from coordinate 56,175 downwards.
CCTCATGTGTGTGTGTGAGTTTGTTTTAGAGCATTCATTTACATGAATTTAAACTGGACTTTTCGATTCTAAATACGTGATAAAATAGTGTCGTATATTAAACTACTTAATAGAGGTTTAAGAAAATAGTGGAAATAGAAATATATGAGAACACTACATTTTACATAGAACAGAGATGAGGGACAATCCTAACCTGCAATTTCTGTAAGAAACCTTATTCCTTGTGAGTATGTATTTGTGGTCACTTTGCCTGCGTTACTGGTTATTTAAGTACAGTTAGTTCATCAGTCTCCACCAACATATTAAAAGGTGAATATACACGTGCATCCGTGTGTGTATTCAGGGGAACTGAGGGTCATCTAGCTGCTCAAAAACTGTAATTTTTATAAAAAGAAAAGTGATATTTCCACAAATTAACTTGTGGAAATATCATTCTCCACACAAAAACGGAAAAAAAATATTGGACAAACAAAATACTTATACATAATACAAACATAAAAGAAGAAGAGGTAGTCAAGAAACCTCTATTAACTTGAAAATACTATTTTATAGTATTTTGGTAGTCAAGAAGAGCTCAAGTAGTATTTTAGAGTATTTTGGTAGTTAATAACCTGTATACCAAAATACTGTATACCTCTATTAATGGAGGGAGTATTTATTTTGTTTGGATTTGTAAATAATCTTAAACTAATATATATTTGTTTAAACTAATTATTTTACGATTATATATTACTATTTTCAAGTTATATGTTTTTTGTTTGCATATAGGGGTATGCAACCAATGAGGAAGAAAGCAAAGGAAATGTGGCAATGATGAAAATCAATCTCTCACTCTTTAAAATTCAATACTCATTGTTGTAGTGTAATTATTTTAATTTTCAATACTCGTGAAGCTAAATACAAGATGGTATCTCAAGAACAATGTCTAAATAGGTAACCAATATAGAAAGAAGGAACATTTAAGTAAGTGGAATAGAATATCTTGTAAGTTACTTTCGAACAAGATTAAAAATAATAATAGAATAACATAACGTAATTACTACTATTATTTGCTACTCTTCTTTAAGTTATGTTGAATTGCCTTGTATATTTAAGTTTTAAGTATATAATTTGCCTTATATATTTTTCACGGAAAAAATTATTGAGTTAAAGAAGACTCAGAATCGATTTGGTGAAAGCGATGAGTACAGATTTGAATGATATACTTGCAAAATTCTTGGACCAGAGCGCGACATGGTAGACTTTGACAAGGTGGAGTTGGTGCCACGCCTACAAACACTTGGGGGCCTCGTGACACAAATAATGAGGTAAAACGTGAGAATCAAGAATTGAAAGTCGAGTTGAAAAGGTGCGGAAAAAGGAGATGATACTGCAAGGAAAGTGGATGAACTATTATCAATTATGATGAATTTATGAAGAATTCATCGGTTCCAAATGCTCAATCCAACAATCGGTGTTGCTCTCTCACTTCACTTATACTTAAATTTTTGGGGCTATCATTATGTTTTTATGGATTAACAAGTTCACTTGATAATTAATTTGTAGGATCGATACACAGAAGGAGATAATGGTGATATTAGCGGATCAAATAATCCTATAGAGGACCTGTGACATGTCACGTGCTGCTGGAAATTTGTTATATGTAACACTATTTTTGATGAAAATTTGTTAGATGTGATACTAAAAATATGTTAAATGTCTTTATTGGTTATGTCTTGTTTTGATACATAGTAATGATATTTTGGATGGTTATGTATATTTAGATGATATTATACATTAATAGACTTTATTTGTTTTATTCTTTTAGTTGTAAATGTTATATTCAGATTGGATAGTTGAATGTGGTTATGTTTCTTAACAGGTAAAAATAAATAAAAATTATTGTATAGAAACAGCATGTTCTTCAAAATTTTGGGGAAGATATAGCGACGGCCACGACCGTCGCAGTAGCTCACGACCAATCTACTTTAAAGCGACTCGCCCACGACCGTCGCAAAGATCTCACAACCAAATCTCACTTATAGCGACGATTGTCGTCCGTCGCGATAATAGCTCATAGCCAAATCTCACCTATCTGACGGCTACCACGACCGTCGCAATATCTCACACCAAAAATATTCTATAGCGACTAATTACATGGCTGCTGGTATATCCACTCCACTTTCGACCGTCGGTAAAAAAACCTTCAAGCGTTTTTTGGGAGTTTTCTAGTAATGATCGGCCTGATCGTCGCTATATGCAAAAAGACCGTCATTATAGGTTTCAAATGACGGCTTTATAGCGACGATCGTAAATCGTCGCTATATCCTATAGCGACGGTCTTTTTATCTATAGCGACGGTCACCGACCGTCGCTATAGCCTGATTTTCTTGTAGTGATATTTTCTCCAAATGCTAGATTCATAAAATGAGCCTAAATTTTGTATATAAAAATATCAAATTATTTAACTCAAAATCAAAATTAACTGACAATGAAAAGAATTCATTCTAATCATTAAATAATAGACATATTTTTTGCCGAAAAAGATGGGAGGAATGAATCTATTACTTTTTTTTAAAACAACTAATTTTTTTTTTAATATTTTATAGAACTGAAATTTTTTCATAATACAATGTTTTGGGCGTGATTTGGATACCTATACCAAAAAATATATGTACAATCTACACAGACTGTACAGACTTATTTTGCTATACGTATCCAAATCACATCCAAAACACTGTATTATATAAAAATTTCAGTTCCAAAAAATATTAATTTTTTTAGTTATTTTTTTAAAAAAAAGTTCGTATTTTAAGAAAGTCCAAGAGTCCGGATAGGAACCGGGCTCTCTCTGTCTCTCTCTCTCTCTCTCTCTCTCTATATATATATATATATATATATATATATATATATATCCCGACTACATGTAGCTTTAACCTGGAAGCGAATTAATATTAATCATTTATATAGCTATCGCTTTTTAAATCGCTATAAGATAAAAATCGATTTTCTATGCTATAGCAGAATTTAAAAAATCCGTCGTTATAAATGGGTTAGTTTGGGCCATTCTTCCATGGGTTCATTGAGTAGTTTACTAATATATATATATATATATATATATATATATATATATATATATATATATATATATAGTCCAAGACCATCCATGGTTGTTGGGCCTAGGTAGAGGCAAAAATGAGCACCGGGCCAGAAATCATGTGAAGATGAATGTCAAGTAGAGAATTAAATAGGATTTATTTTATGTTTAAACATGTGAAGATTAAAGTCTAAACCAATCTCACATGCATCATCACAAATTAAAATTTGAAAGAAAAAACAACGGCGGCAGTTGTTTCGATCCGGCCTTTTTCTCACACCAACAAAACTAAAATTATGAATGTCAAGTAGAGAATTAAATAGGATTTTTTTTATTAATTTAATGTTGTTTTTTGGGTTTAAAAAGGTGCTGATTTTGTTTAGAAGGAGCTAGGTTTAGTTAGGATTGATGGACTTGAATTAATGAACAGTGCTTCATTTGTAAGATCCTGATGAGTAATTACGGTCATGATGCAAATGAATGTCATGTCGTTTTGAAGCTGGGACTCTACTCTCTACTCTCTCGCTCTCTCTCTCTCTCTCTCTCTCTCTATATATATATATATATATATATATATATATATATATCAACGAAGCATATATGCACACATACACTCACCATTATAATATTTGATAAAAAAAACATTTTGGCTGATATATATATGTGTGTGAAAGAAAATATGGTTGATTGGTTGCGCAACCATACCTCAAATATATGCTGTTTTCAAAATAACCCCGGCCTCATAAAAAAATATTACTCCCTCCGTCCCGAATTATTTGCTATTTTAGAATTCTACACAGATATCAATATGTATGATAAAAATACTAAAATTCTCTTATGTGTTGATTTTTTGTTTTATGCAATTAAGACTTTAGTAAAAAGAGATTGCATGTCCATGGAAGAGTGTGCCAGAAAGGTATTTTAAGAAGCATAATTTTGACAATCAGATCCTTATTGGTGGGAATATGAAAATGATGCTTAAAAAATAGGAAAGGCTTGAATGAGTAATGACTATTAATAATTAGGGTAAAGGGGCAAACTTGAAAAACAAAGGAAAAAAATGCATTGAAATCTTGAAAAAACAGATATTATGAGACAAAATTTTTCTGCTAAAATAGTAGATAATTCGGGACAGAGGGAGTACGAATGAGAGAGTATAAAAATATTATTAGTAGCGAACGAGTGATTATTTATAATTTCGACCATTAATTCTTACAATTAACAATAAAAATAATATATATTTATTTTTAATTCATATCAAGTACATATTATAAATAATTCTCCATATATATATATATATTCAATTCTAGATAGGTAACCATGCATTAGTTATTAATACAATTAATTGGTGATGTGGAGATGAGGTACGTATGTATTGGAGTAGACAGTAGTACCAGCTAGCTAGTCAAATTCTGGTTAGTAAAACAAATCAAGTGGTTGCTTCGTCAATTGTTGGATGCCTAAAATCATCATGATTATGATTATGGAAAGGAATGAATTAGGAAAAAAATAAATAAGATAACCATCATGATTAGATTAGATTCGAATTGAGACTACTTAAGTCAAAACTTAGATTGACCACTTAGAATGACCGCATAACGGAAAATTTATCTAGTGCTACCTAGCTACCTGGCTATTATATATATATATATATATATATATATATATATATCGTCTGTCGTAGACGTTAAATACAATTGACCAATTATAAAACGATGTTATATTAGTCAAATTTAATTTTTTTAAAATTTTTTAAACTTTGCAATATTAAACTGTAGTTGTCAAATAATAGAGATGAATTCTACAATTCATTAATTTACTCTAAGATTGTGAATTAATGAAAACTAAAATAAATAAAAAAAACATATTTACTTTCATTATCTAAACTCATAAATCTCTCAAATAGCTCCTGAAACTCTGAATTCACCATTTTGTTCCGTTGTTTTTGTTTAGACCAAGAATATAGATTATAATTATAATTATAATTTTATTTATTTATATATTATATACAAAATTCTACGTACATACGCATATGTATAGATAGGTTTTTTTAAAAAAAAATTCTTTAGAATTTTAATTGTTTATAATGACACCGCAGAGTATTATGGTGACAGGGAGAACATGATATATTAGAAGTCATGCAATGTTTCAACTTTTATTAGGGAGTTATTGAAGGGATTTCGGCACAAAAACACAGCGAAATATATAAAAATTTTTAAAAAAATTTTGAAACCCTAAAATAGGATCCATGCGAAAACATATTAATTCAGAGGTTTAGATATTTTACCAATTATCCAAGCTAGAATGGATACGATAGAAAATTCCGGAAGGGCTTCGAATCTTCAACGCAATCCAACGGAACTGCGTCTCTACTGTATCCACATGAACGTCCTGCGAATCGTCACACGATCTGCAGTAAAAAGAACCACGGTACTAGCCACTAAAGATCTGGATTTTTTAAAGCTTTTCTCTCTAGTCTCTCTCTAAGAGCGGTTAGGATTTTTAGGTTTATGATATTATTCCTAAAATAGCTGATATATCATATATATAGCAGTCAAAATGAATTAATCAAAATTAATTAATATACATATATACAAATTATCCTATTAATTTAAATTCATAATTTAAATACTATCAATCATATTGACATAATTAAATCCTTATAATTTAAATTAATTCTTTTTTAATCACGTTCTAAGTGTGTGACCCTATAGATTATTATTACGTTGGCAATAATCTTAAAATTATATTATAAAATTATAAACAGTGAGCGACATCTAGTAATGCATCACTGCTACCCAAGTAATAATAAGATCGGTGATTCGATGCAACCTTTTCGTGGCTAATGTTTCAATATAATTTAATCTTTTTAACCTTGACATTCTAGATTAAACTCGAGGCATGGAATGTGTCATACTCTTCATAATTTAATATGAGTTTTCTTGATTAATGAGTAGATTATATGAAACAAATCACTATTTGAACATGGCCATGCATTTCATAGTCCTACTCAATCAAGAGGCCTATGAATATCACCCCTAATATATAGGAGGGTTAAATTCCATCTAGATCACTCATATTCCTCACACGATTCATGATGTACCCAATAATCACCTTTATTGTCCACTATATTAAAGGTGACCTTTGATGATATCAAAGTACATAAATTCTCGTGTAGTAATATAGTGATTTTCGGTCAGAGGATCATTATATCATTGTCACTATGAGAATTGCTAATGACACTTTGCATAATGCTCCACGTAGAATTCTCATGGTGGAGTGCATCCAAAGACATTGTTCTCTAACATGTACCTATGCATTGACTCAATATCCCATATATTTATGACCAATGAGATTTGGTCATCAGTCAATCCACATACTAGTCTCAATGTATCATTGTTGTTCCATTAAGAATGATACTAGACTACAGACATTTAAGAGCAATGATACTAATTGTAATTATATAATCTCATGTTCAAGTCACATACTTGAAGCCATATAATTTGTATCACGTATACTATTCTAAGGAATTTTATTATGCTAACATTTATATAACGCAGTAAATAAAATTATAATAAAATAATTCATTTATTCAATCAAATATAATATCAAAAATATTAAGCAATTATATCAAATAATTAGTCTCTAGGGCATAAAGTACTCTAACAATTATAAGTCAATTGTGGTTGATGATTTAGATAATTCCTCGGAAATTTTTATTAACGATCGAGTAAAAGAACTCACAGGTGATTTTGGCCCAAATCTTTCCTTTCATCATGTGAGTTTTTCTTTTCTTTAACCCTTAATTTTTTGTTTCACTTATTTGGAGGTTATAAAGATTGTAATTTTCTATTGATTTTCATTTATTTATGTTAAAGAGAAGGAGCGGGTGTTGTTGGTGAATTCAAATCTTCAATAATTCCTCTTCACTGGTTACAACTCTTTAAGAAACTCATATATATTATATGGCATCCGCAGTTTAATATTAAGGAGCCTAGAAAATTTTAAAAAAATTGAATTTGGCCAATACGACGTCGTTTTTAAATTGACCAAATCATACTTAAATCCACGATGTTATTAAGTGCGCAGACAAGAAATATTTACAAGGATATTTTGAACATTTGTATCATATGCTAAATATATATATATATATATATATATATATATATATATATATATATATATATATATATATATGGATCCAATTCATGAATAAACTGCTACTGTAGAATCTATTCATGACAACCAACTTGCAACACTATGTAGCGGCTGTCCATTATTAAAGTAAGATTATATTAAAAAAAAGAGTACCGCTACTACATGCAGTGACTTGAAGAAAAAGAACACATGAACATTTGCTACTTTCTTAGGTTAGGAAAGAGAACATGAAAACTTGATTTTTTTGCAAATTGCTATTATTATTATTATTATTATTATTTTAAAAAAAGTCAGATTATATTAAAAAAAAATGGGACTGCTACATACGACTTGCTCGACATACCCAGGACACCAATGTCACATGTAATATTTTGACACTAATGTTGTGCAGGATGTTGTTGTTAGATACATAGGCTCATGTTTAATTAGATACATACACTAATGTTGTACATGATTATTGTGAGTGTGTAAGCAAAGCCGCTACACCATGTAGCGGTCCCATTTTTTTTAATATAATCCGAATTTTTTTTATAAAACTAATAATAAGAATAGCAATTTGCAAAAAAAAAAAAAAAAACAAGTATAATTTCTTATAGCAATGTGTAAGCCGCAAAAATGAAAATGGGATAAGCAAAATGTAAATGTTACAACCAAAATGAAAATGGGACAAACAAAAATGAAAATGGGACAAGCAAAATGAAAATGGAACAAACCATGCAAGAAGCAAAGCATGTAGCGGTCTTAATTTTTTTTATAATAGTGCAAAAAAAACAAGTAGATGTTCTCTTTCCTAACCTAAGCAAGTAGCAAGTGTTCATGTTCTCTTTCCTAACCTAAGCAAGAAGCAAGTGTTCATGTGTTCTTTTAATCTTACTTTAATAATGGGCAACTGATGAGTGCATATTATTCATTTATTTTTATTCTATTATATTTAGTTTTATTGCATGTTTCATGTGTATATGAGCTTATTAATGTGTTTAATGATTTCAAGAAGAATTGGAGCTGAAATGAGGGAAAAAAGAAAATTGCAGGGTTTTTAGCATTAAAGTTGGATGCATGGTCTTGGCTTGGGACTTGGATTTTATTGTAGAGCTCTTCCTTAGCTTTCCGAAACATCTTGAATCGTCCCAATCGGAGTTCATATGAAAAAGTTATAATCTTTTTACCAGACGGAAGTTGAACCTCGAAGTTTGGAAGTTGGAATTTGCACAGCAGTCACTTGAAGCCCGATTTCGAACTTGATGGAGCCAGATTCTATCAAATCTCAAAGAATAAAAGTTGTAGATTTCGTCGATATCTTCGTTTTGATAGGTAGCAGGCCCCGTAACTCCTTCCGGATCAAAAATTATGGTCGTTTTACCAACGAACGTCGCAGCAGAAAATGGAAATTTGCCCCAGCGAATTTGAGCGCGAAAATTGGAAAATCTTGGATTTTTGGAAAGTTTCTAAATGCAGATTTTGGCAGATTTCAACATGGAATGAGATTATTATTTCTATTAGCTTTAGGATTTATTTTATACTAAGATTTGTTTTCAAATTAGATTCTATTTCTTTATGGAAACTAGTTATGATTTGTAATTTCTTTTAGGATTTGGATTTCTATTTCCAATAGGATTTAGGACTTTGTCTAGCATTATAAATAGATGATGATAGTCAGGGTTTTATTCATTCAATCATCTACTACATTCTCTCATCTATAACATTGGAGGATTGAAGATATGAGCTAAGTTTTTTTTATTCAGTTCTAAGGGATGTTGAACCTTATTTATAATTAATGATTAATTGAGTATTCATTATTTATTCCTTCTCACATGAAATTCATTCTTGATAATCTGATTTAATTTCTGAATGCTATTTGGCTTAACTGATTTGATTTCTGCAGGATTGAGTTGGTTAACGAATATCATATGCTAGATCAAGGAATAATATTACGTGTAATTGATATTGTTTCTAATCACAAGTAGTAATTAGTAATACCTGATTGTGGACAAGCTTTTTGAGTATTGCTATGATTATCAGAAGACAAGTTAAACAATCTGAGCTTATGTGTTTGTTGCTTGGAATAGTCTAATTCCCTTGTTCTTAATGTTTATTATATTATATTAAATCTAGAGAGCTTATTCCGGATTATATAATTGTTAGAATCTTGTGAAGAGCTTGTTTATCATTGAGTGACAATCTAAGGGGAGTTTCGTAAGTAGCAGAGAGCTTGTTGTTACCTAGGGCTATTAGTTTCATTGAAGGGTAAATAATGTTACACTTGATTAATCTATTATTGTAAAAAGGTGATACTTGAATCAAGAATCAAGCTTTTTATTCATTGTTTATTCTTATTAGTTTATTCTTGTTAATTTAGTTAATTAATTCACAATCCCTTTTTATTAGAAATCATAGGATAAATATAAAACAAATCACTCTCTGTGGGATCGATCCTTGCTTCTTCTTGTGCTAATTGTTTAAATTTATAAAGTGAAAGTGAGGTTAATTTAGAGTGTAAAACTATGACTCCAAAATTTTGCGTGCCATTGCCGTGGAGTGTTATTTGTTTTGTTTATTCTTTGTTTTCGTTTGTTTTTATTATTTATTATTTATTATTTTGTTTTTATTTTATAACTTAATCCTCTCACTCTATTGACTTAAATTTTGATCAAGAGATAGAGAAAACTGCAAATATAAAAGAAGCTCTTGTTCCATCATTTGAAGTGGAAGAGATGGCAGTGCCACAAAATAACAGAACTTTGAAAGAATTGGCTACTCTTGATCTGACTCAACCATTTTTTTGTATTGAGTATCCTACTTTAGATGTTGCTTTTGAACTTAACTCTAGACTAATTCATCTTTTGCCTACTTTTTGTGGTCTTACAGGTGAAAATCCATATAAGCATCTAAAGGAGTTCCACGTGGTGTGTTCCACGATGAAAGCACAAGGAGTGGCAGAGGAGCAGATCAAGCTTAGACTTTTTCCATTCTCATTAGCAGATTTGGCTAAAGACTGGTTATACTATCTACCTTCTGGATCAATACGATTATGGACTGATATGCAAAGGTTATTCTTGGAGAGGTATTTTCCTGCATCAAGAGTTACCGATATAAGAAAGGAGATATGTGAAATCAGGCAGTTCAATGGAGAGAATCTCTATGAGTATTGGGAAAGGTTCAAGAAGTTGTGTTCCAGCTGTCCACCTCATGGAATTGATGAACATTACTTGATCCATTATTTCTATGAGGGGTTGCTACCAATGGAAAGAAGCATTGAGTAGCATTCAATATCAATCATTGCTTACTACTGTGCTAATTGTTTAAATTTATAAAGTGAAAGTGAGGTTAATTTAGGAGTGTAAACGACAGCTCCCAGCAACTGCTACATAATGTTACAAGTTGATTGTCATGAATAGTGTTCTAATAACCAATTGTCATGAATTAAATCATATATATATATATATATATATATATATATATATATTTCATTCTTAGACATATTCATCTCATCATTTGTTTGCACTGTTTGCTCAATTAGTGGCTCTGCCAATGTATTCATCTCAATTTTTTGGACGTCAACATCAACATCAACATCAACACCAACACACACTGTATTGATGTTGGTGACCAAAAATTTAACTAGCATATGTATATAAAAAAATGTATTGTTATTCCGTAAAGTAGTACTCTTATATAAGTATGCTAATTAAATTTCACGACATCAACATCAATACTGTGTGGGTTTTTGTAATTGGGGTCGGGGCAAATGAGATACATGCATTCATGCCGAATTTCTTAACATCTACACCAAACGTATATATACTCCTTCGGTTCTCAAAAAATAATTAAAGGTATAATTTTATTTGTTCACAAAAAAAATATGAGCTAAGGTACTTATTATTATTATTATTATTATTATTATTATTATTATTATTATTATTATTATTATTATTTTATTTTGGTTAAATCAACCAAAATTTTGTGGTTGTAATTGAGGCACTAAGGCTGATCTCATGACGACTTTTACAGCTTCTTCGTGTTTCTTCCGGCATGCCATAAACAATAAGGAAACAAATGCAAGATATATAAAATACTAATTTCGTACAAGGCTGGCTTAAAGCTAGAGACTCATTTACACTTTGATTTATATATACTTCAATCTCATTCTTATGTTGTTAGTTTGGAGTTTGGAGTTTGGAGTTGAAAAATGTTCCATGTGCTATTCCAACAAACAGACTATATATATATATATATATATATATATATATATATATATATATATATATATATATATATATATATATATATGCATGCCATGTGATAAATTTTGAAGATCCAGTTTCAAAAATAAACACCCAATTATTATGCCTTTATATCGCATGTGTTGGGTACGATATTTTTTTTTTTCTTTACTTAAAGAAATTGAACTTACTCATTTAATTAATCTATTTAGCCTTTTATTATTGAACTCGAAAGTCATTAGATACACCACCATATTACTTATTTAACTCTATAAAACCGGTTTGGTTTATTGGACTAACCCATTAAATCATTTAATATCTATTACTTTGACTTGTAATAATGAAAAAGCATGATGGTTGATATTTATTATTGCCACGCATTAATGTGGATGGGATCCGCGATGGTAAATGGCATAAACAAACAATGACCAAAGGTAGTGAGTAGATCAGCAGTGGCGGCAGTACCCATCGATCATCACCAGGTGTGTCGGTAGTGTAGTGGGTGGCTTAACCCGGACAAAGAGAGTATCCCCTATCAACCAAGTTTTCACAAACAGGTACGTTCTCATACACGTTCACATTCATATTCACACATACACACCATGAGGATTATTATCTGTGGCGCCCCCAAAATTAGGTATACATCACCCATCTTGGGTAGTCGGATACATAGTACAAATTTAAATCTGACTTACTAATATAACTCGTAGCATAATACGACGTAAACTCGTGAGTTTGAATACAAATATTATCTACTAGATATTATACAAACTCAAAAGGAGTCCTCATTACAATTATTATCACATTATTTCACGTAATAATGAGGACTACTAATGCTATCCTCCGGACCATTACTCCGCTCCCAGACTTCGTCCAAATTTATGTTCTCATTTCAAGAGAACAATTGAAAGAAAGGGTGAGCTCAACTAGCCCAAGAAAAAATATTATGACTAAGATAATGCGAATAAATTATCATTAGCCTTCAACAATGTTAAACCGATAAAATATAATAAACATCAAGTTTAACTACTGCAATGAACAACAAGCAATCCATCAAAAGAGTCAAGTAGAAAATAAAATCTATTATCTTTTATGATTTAAAAGGTTTTTCATCATTATAATTATAGACTTTGAGACTCTTTAATAAATAATCCACATCATCGAATCACCCCACGCACTACTTACCAAGAATATTCTTTGGTATCACGACCACAATTATTCACGCACTACTACGCCGAGAATAGTTGTGTATTCATTAAAGGTCATGATCATGCCAATAATCATCCATCAATGCACTACTACTTAATCGAGAATTTTTACCACATCATTTGTAACATTACGGCCATGATTACACCAATCAATAGTCTCTCATCATAATCATACCAAGTCCATCTACGCACTACAAAATGCGATGACTTTTAAAAAAAAATAAACATGAGGATGATGACAATGATATAAGAATTCAATAAAACAAGTTCAAGAATTATTTTATCCAGAATTATTAACGTCCAAATTGTCAACACGATCTCGTTTTTGTAGAGTAAAATTCAAGAATGATCGTAAGAATATTTCCATGAAAGATCTTTGGATGAAACGCAAATATCAAGGATGTTCTACTAATTTCATGGAGTATAGAAGTCAAAGTTTTAACTAACCGGGTATAATAAAGAATGGAATAACAAAAGAAATCACCATGCATGCGTATTGCGATGATGAGTTATTCCAATGTAATAATAATAATCTTAACCGTGTCGTGAAATTCACAATCAAGCGGGATGTTCCAATGTAATAATAAAGATGGAACCGGATCCTGTAAAACACATGAGATAGGATATTCTAACGAGAATGATAAAGATTTTACCCAGTCCCGTAAAAACACACGATGTGATGTTCCAATGAATAATAAAGATTTTAACCAGTCCCGTGTAAAACACATGCATGTGGATGTTCCAATGTAATAATAATAAAGATGGAACCATGTCCTGTAAAACACGCATGGGATGTTCCAACGTAATAATAGAAGAATGTCACCAAGTATAGGGTAAACCACGTTATACGAGTTATTCCAATGTAATAATAAGCGATGGAATAACAACAGCTTCTTCATGAATAAGAAAGAATAACACCCTTTACGAGTACAACAAATAATATTCCTACATTAGAAGAACCTGAATATTGGCGAAGTGAAGTAGCGAATACTTTTCTTCTTTCTCTCTATAGTTTCTCTCTGTAGTTTCAAAGTGAATTAAAGAAAATAATGAAGGAATGAGCTTCATTTATAGGAAAATAGAATGCGTAGTAATTAATCCATGAACGGTCCAGATTGATTTACTTTAATCGACGGTCCATATTTAAAAGCAAAATCTTTTAAATAAAATATAATATATTCTATTTATATAAAAATATTTTACTATGCAAACACTATGCAACACTATGCAAAATACTTATGCAAAACACTATGCAACACTATGCATAATAAAATATAATATATTTTATTTATAGAATAACTTTAATAAAGTATTCATTTTATATAAAAGATGTTTCGCTTTTATTACGTTAATAATACTGAATAAAACAAAACGTCATTATCGCTATAATAATTCATATTATTAATCGACAATAATGGAATCAAACCGAGTGACTTCTCATAAAGCATCGATAATCAATACCGGTAATGCTTTCTATGCAACCACACGTATTCTTGTACTTTTACTACCGAAGTAGTTCAACAAGATCAACGGTAAAACTTCCGCCGTTATTTCAATAAAATATTTTTGTCGTTTTCTCGATCCGAATAATAATTTCATTATGGGGTCCACCAATGATTGAGTAGTTGCATTTAATATTCCCTCGCTATACCGATATATATTCCCCACCAATCGAATAATATAACCACTTGCATACTTTGCAAAATTTATAAATATTACCTACAACTATAACATTATATCAAATTTATTACATAATATTCAAAAATAATATTTATAGAAAATTCATCTTTATTTATAAAAGTTGGGTCTTACAACCTCCACTTCTTATGAAATTTCGCCCTCGAAATTAGGTACGTGCACGGTATGTCAAAGAGGTAAGGATACCTTGATTTCATTTCGATTCTAACTCCCAAGTCATTTCCTCAACATCGTGGTTCCTCCACAAAACTTTGACTTGAGGTATAACCTTGGAGCGTAGAATATGTTCCTTCTTATCCAAAATTTGAACAGGAACCTCTTCATACGTCAAATCTTCCGCTATTTCGTCCGGTTCTAACTCAATAATATGGTTCGGGTCTTTCACATATTTACGTAACATGGATATGTGAAAAACGTTATGAACACGAGACATATTTGGCGGTAGAAGCGAGTCTATAGGCCACGCCTTCTACTCGATCGAGGATTAAAATGGACCGATGAATTGAGGATTAAGTTTTCCTCTCTTTCATAATCTTGTAACTCCTTTCCATGGAGCAACTCTTAACAACACATGATCTCCTATATCGAATTCCACGTCCTTTCGATGAAGATCAGCATAACTTTTTTGTCGATTTTGTGAGGTTTTTATACGTTGTTTGGATCGTTTGAATCTTTTTCGTAGTCATGCGTACCAACTCCCGGTCCCAACAACGTTGCTTCACCCACCTCATCCCAAAGATACCGGTGAACGACACTTTCTTCCATACAACGCTTGAATGGAGCCATGCCAATACTTGCTTGATAAGCTGTTGTTGTAGGAAAACTCCACTAATGGTAAGAACTTGTCCCAACTCCCTTAAAATCAAGGACACGAGTCTTAATAGATCTTCAAGAGTTTGAATAGTCCTCTCCGATCGTCCGTCTGTCTTCGAGGATGATATGCCGAAAGCTAAATCGTAAAATCCGCGCCTATAGCTTTTTGCAAACCAACCCAAAATCGTGAAGTGAATCTTGGGTCTCGATCGTAAACTATGGATACCGGCATACCATGCGGTCTTACAATCTCGCTTTATACATACATGACGAGCAAGATGTTCAAGTGTATAAGTTTCTCAGATTCAGAAGAAATGAGCGGACTTAGTCAATCTATCAACAATGACCCAAATCGCATCAATACCTTGAGAAACCTTAGGAAGACCGTGAATGAAATCCATGGTAATGTGCTCCCACTTCCATTCGAAATTTCAAGTGGTTGCAATGGACCTTTTGGTACTTGATGCTCCGCTTTAACTCGTTGACAAGTTAGACACCTTGAGATAAATAGTCATATCTCTCTCTCATATTGCTCCACCAAAATGTATGATGAATATCATGATACATTTGGTACTCCCAGATGGATTGCAAATGGTGTGTTGTGCGCCTCCATCATGATATTATACTTTAAATCGTGGTCGTTAGGAACACAAAGTCCGGAGTTGACTCAAGTATTCCTTCTTCATCGATTCTTGCTTCCCAAGCGTAGCACCTTCTTGCACTTTCTTCCTCATACGCATCGACTCCAGTGTCCGTAGCTTGGCGCGACTTTTAACTTTATCGATTAAAGTCGGCTCTACTCTCAGATATTCTCTATCATCACACGTCCTCGAGTCTTTAATTCTATCTCCATCCTTTGCAAGTCACACAAAATGGGCCTTTGTGTTGACAATAATAACGCACTCGTGACTTGCATATGATCTTCTACTCAACGCGCCGCCTACCACGTTCGCTTTTCGGGATGGTATTGGATGGTATGATCATAATCTTTCAACAGCTCAAGCCAACGTCGTTGTCGCATGTTGAGTTCCTTTTGAGTGAAGAAATATTTGAGGCTTTTATGATCCGTAAAGATTTCCACTTTCTCCCATACAAGTAATGCCTCCAAATTTTAAGTGCAAAGATAATCAAATGCTAACTCCGATCATGAGTAGGATAATTCCTCTCATATTCTTTGAGTTGTCGAGGCATAAACTATAACTTTTCCATATTGCATGAGAACACATCCCAACCCTTTTGCGAAGCATCACCGTGAGATGACAAATCCTCCGAGCCGGATGGTATTGTCGAACAGTCTAAATAAGTCTCCTCTTGAGTTCTTGAAAACTCTTCTCACATTCTTCGCTCCAACCGAACTTTGTATCTTTTCGAGTCACCGAGTCGATGGAGTAGCGATTCGAGAAAATCCTTCCACGAATCTCCGATAATAACCAAATTAAACCGAGAAAGCTACGCACTTTCATCATCGATTTAGGTTGTTCCCGGCTTTGAATAGCTTCAATCTTTCTTTGGTCAATGATATTCCCCGACTTGATACCACGTGCCCAAGAGAATGCTACTTCTTCAAGCTAGAACTAGCATTTCTTCAACTTGCATAAAGCTTATATTCACGAAGCTTTTGAAGTGTCACCTCGAAGTGTTGCTTTCATGATCTTCACGGCTTTTGGAATAAATAAGGATGTCATCAATAAAGACGACCACAAAGTGATCTAAATATTCCTTGAATACTCGGTTCATCATATCCATGAAGGCAGCAGGAGCATTAGTCAATCCAAAGGACATGACTAGGAATTCATAATGCCCGTACCGAGTTCTGAAAGCCGTCTTTGGAATGTCAGCGGTTCTAATCTTCAATTGGTGATATCCAGAACGAAGATCAATCTTTGAAAAGAATTTGGCTCCTTGCAACTGGTCAAACAGGTCATCAATACGTGGCAATGGATACCTATTTTTGATGGTGACATAATTCAACTCCCGATAATCAATACAAAGTCGCATACTCCCATCTTTCTTCTTCACGAATAGAACAGGAGCACCCCAAGGAGAAGTACTAGGACGAATAAAGCCAATGTCTAACAATTCCTGTAGTTGGATCTTTAACTCCACGAAGTTCAATAGAGCCATTCGATATGGGGCTTTTGAAATAGGTTTTGTCTCGGTTCAAGGTCGATACAAAATTCAATTTCACGCTCTGGGGGTAGGCCAGGAAGTTCTTCGGGGAATACGTCAGGAAATTTATTAACAATAGAAATATCGTTCAAAACTGACGTATTTTTGTTTAAATCTGTGACATGAGCTAAGAAAGTTTGACATCCATTTTTCAATAAACGAATAGCTTTATGGCTTGAGATGACCGTGATTGATTTTAATGGTTTGGTCGTTTGAATTCGCATAATAGGTTGATTAGGAATATGAAAGCTAACAACCTCATGAAAATAATCAATTTTTGCATGATAAGTAGTTAACCAATCAATCCCTAGAATCACGTCAAATGCAAGTATTTTTAATGAAATAAGATCGACAGTGTAATGTGAGGTACCGATTTGAACCAAACAAGACTTATAAATAGTGGATGTAATGAAGGTTTCTCCCAACGAGTTTCCACAGATAAGTCAAAGTCTAATTTCTCCTGAGTCAAATTTAATCGATGAGCCTTAAGTTGGAGAAATAAAAGAATGGGTAGAACCCAGATCAAATAAAGTATAGACTTCATTAGAGTTTATGATAAGCTTACCGTGATGACCTCATTCGGGTTCCTTGCTTCTCTGGAGGTCACAACAAACGCTTTCCTCTTACCTACTCTAGGTTTTTGACTTTCTGGACTACCTTTGGTGCTGCTCCATCCTAGTTGAATTTGTCTTGATGAACGACAAAAATCGAGCTAAGTGACCTTCTCTTCCACAATTATAACATGCTTTAGACGGCATGGCGCGCAGTTTGATGATGTGTCCCTCTCCTCCGCATTTGAAGCATATGATAGTGGTCTTTCTCCTTCCTTAACAACGGGTCTTTGGTCTTGACGTCTTTCCATCATTGTTGAATCTCCAATTTCTTGAAATGTCCATTCTTATTGTTTTGTACTGATTACCACCGGGTGGTTACCATATCTCGCCTTTGCTGATTCCCTCCACGCTTGTTGTCACCGCTTGATGACTACTCTCCGGTATTATAATTTTCGGCCGCTTCTCTTTTAGTTAAGGTTGACTCGTTATCGCGTTCCACTAATCGAGCCCTATTTACAACATCCGAATACAAACACAAAGTTATGAGAAATAAGATGTTGACGTATGTCCGACTTCAAACCTCTTAAAAACATTCGCGTCATTCTTTCTTCATTATCCACCAAGTGGGACGAAAATCGTGATAACTCATAAATTTTGCCTCGTATTGCGATCTGGTCATATTGTTTTGTTCCAACTTGATAAACTCCACCTCCTTCATGTGGCGAATACTTTCGTGAAATTATTTGTCGTTGAATGACTCTCGGAACTTCTCTCAAGATATCTTGATCAACAAAGTTGAGTACGCTTTCTGATTCCCACCAAGAATCGCTTCTCCGCGCAACACATAAAAGGCGGCAAAGGAACCTTTTGCTCCTCGGAAGCATCCCAAGACATCAAATATCTTGGTAATGCTTTATCCATGCTTCCGCCAAAGTGATTTTGCTCTCCCTTAAACTCCGGTGGTCCCAGCTCTTGAATTGTTTAATGGTGATCGCCGAGAGTTTTTCGTGTTTCCACCTACGTTTTGGGCAGAGTCGCTCTTCTTTCTTTGTTGCATAAATTGCATAAAGCCTCTGAACATTTGATCATTCATCATTTGGTCAGTGTTGTTGTTTGCATGAGGATTGTCGCCTTCCTAATGCACATTATCCTGATTATTGATATGTGGCGAATCAACGATCGCCTGTGCTCCATTGTTATTCTCAACATTCTCAGATGTCATTTTCAGATACTGCCACAAAACAAAAGGTTAATTGACATGTAACAAATTATCCCTATATTCTGACCGACCAATAAAATAACGCACATAAACTTAGGTAGGTCATACTAGTGAAGGTATTCCCCTCTCCTCCTAGTACTATTCTCACATCTTAGCCAGGGATCATATCCTTTAGCTCGATACTGTCTGCCGTGACGCCTTACCCCAAAATTAGGTATACATCACCCATCTTGGGTAGTCGATACATGGTATGTAATTTAAATACAACTTACTAATATAACTGCTGTATGTACAATACGACATAAACTCGTGAGTTTGAATACAAATGTTATCTACTAGATATTATACAAACTCAAAAGGAGTCCTCATTACAATTATTATCACACTATTTCACGTAATAGTGAAGACTACTAATGCTATCCTCTGGACCATTACTTCGTTCCCCGACTCGTCTCAAATATGTTCTCATTTCACGAAGAGAATAAAGAAAGAAAGAAAGGGTGAGCTCAACTAGCCCAAGAAGAAATATTATGACTAAGATAATGCGAATAAATTATCATTAGCCTTCAATGATGTTAAACCGATAAAATATAATAAACATTAAGTTTAACTACAATGAACAAGCGATCCATTAAAAGAGTCAAGTAGAAAATAAAATCTACTATCTTTTATGATTTAAAAGGTTTTTCATCAATCATTATAGTTTGACTCGACTTTAATAAATAATCCACATCATCGAATTACCCTCACTACTGACCCAAGGATATTCTTTAGTATCACGACCACAATTATTCATGCGACTACGGGCCAAGAATAGTTGTGTATTCATTAATGGTCATGATCATGCCAACAACCTCGCCCATCAATGCACTACGACCACCGAGGATTTTTACCACATCATTTGTAACATTACGGTCCATGATTACAATCAATAGTCTCTCGGTCATAATCATACCAAGTCCATCTATGCACTACAGCCACCACGATGACTTTAAAAAAAAATAAACATGAGGATGATGACAATGATATAAGAATTCAATAAAACAAGTTCAAGAATTATTTTATCCAGAATTATTAACGTCAAAATTGTCAACGACATCTTTGTTTTGTAGAGTAAAATTCAAGAATGATCGAAGAATATTTCCATGAAAAGATATCGGATGAAACGCAAATATCGAGGATATTCTACTAATTTCATGGAGTATAGAAGTCAAAGTTTTAACCAACCGGGTATAATAAAGAATGGAATAACAAAAGAAATCACCATGCATGCGATTGCAGATAAACAGTTATTCAAACAGTATAATAATAACGGAACGTGTCGGTGAAATTCACACCGAAGCGGTGATGTTCCAACAGAAATAATAAAGATGGAACCGGATCCTGTAAAACACACGATAGGATATTCCAATGTAAATGATAAAGATTTTAACCAGTCCCAAGTAAAACACATGCATGTGATGTTCCAACGAGAATAATAAAGATTTTAACCGAATCCTTGTAAAACACACGCACGAATGTTCCAATGTAATAATAATAAAGATTTTAACCAGTCCTGTAAAACACACGACATGTGATGTTCCAATGTAATAATAGAAGAATGTCACCAAGTATAGGGTAAACCACGATACAAAGTTATTCCAATGTAATAATAAGCGATGGAATAACAACAGTTCTCTTCATGAATAAGAAAGAATAACACCCTTTACGAGTACAACAAATAATATTCCTACCTTAGAAGAACCTCAATATTGGCAAAGTGAAGTAGCGTAATACTTTTCTTCTTTCTCTATAGTTTCTCTCTGAGTTTCAAAGGAATTCGTAAGAAAATAATGAAGGAATGAGCTTCTATTTATAGGAAAATAGAATGCATAGTAATTAATCCATTAATCTGAGCGGTCCATTGATTTACTTTTAATCGACCATTCATATTTAAAGCAAAATCTTTTAAATAAAATATAATATATTCTATTTATATAAAAACATTTTACTATACAAACACTATGCAAAAACACTACGCAACACTATGCATAATAAAATATAATATATTTTATTTATAGAATAACTTTAATAAAGTATTCATTTTATATAAAAAGATGTTTCGCTTTTATTACGTTAATAATACGAATAAAACAAAACGTCATTATCGCTTATAATAATTCATATTATTAATCGACAATAATGGAATCAAACCGAGTGACTTCTCACATAAGCATCAATAATCAATACCGCAGGCTAATACTATGCAACCACACGTATTCTTCGTACTTTTACTACCGAGTAGTTCAACAAAGATATCAACCAGAAAACTTCCGCCGTTATTTCAATAAAATATTTTTGTCGCTTTTCTCGATCCGGCTACAATAATTACATTATGGGTTCACCAATGATTAAGTTCGTTGTATCGAATATTCCCTCGCTAAACCGAATATTCCCCACCAATCGAATAATATAACCACTTGCATACTTTGCCAAATTTATAAATATTACCCACAACTATAACATTATATCAAATTTATTCCATAATATTCAAAAATAATATTTATAGAAAATTCATCTTTATTTATAAAAGTCGGGTCTTACATTATCTCTCTCAATACACTAGACATTACATCCTCCATTGTTAACCTTGTGAACACGTTCTCGACTCTCACGCCTTGAGCTATCCCCCCTGATGCAGTCGTCGCTGCTTGTGGTGTTTATCGTGTTTACCGTGGCAGATCGGGGACGCCTTACGTGATTAGGACGCTGGAGAAGATCTTGGCGTTAACATCAAGCGCTAGAAGGAGGGCGTGAGTTCTAGTGTCATTGATATTTTCAATCACAATTATTTAATCTACTTCGGAAGATGATGAGGAGTAGAGATGGTACGCCAGAAGGGCAGGCGATGGCAGTTAACTCGTCACTACCTCGTGTTTCGGTAAGGGATCGTCTGGGTCCTTCTAAAAGTGCTCACGAGAGCACGGCCTCTAAGCATAATTCAGGAGATCTCCGTCCGAAGATCTATGGTGGGGCCAGACGGAGGTTGGTTTTTGATGCAGATAAGGAGCGTGATCATGTTCGAGGGCGGGTGGAAGGCTCACCGACCAAGACTCATCGCCAAAGTGGTCGGGAGGACAGAGCGCCAAGTCATGGCGAGGATGGCGATTTTAAGCGGATAAAGCCTTGGAGGTTCTCATTAAAGTTAGAGAAGATATATAACCAATGTATGCTTTGGGTGACGGAGTTAAGGGACAAAGCATCTAGCCATGTTCAGTCCGAGAGACGGAGTAAGCATAAGGAGATGCCACGACGAGAGGGTAAAGAGCCGGAGCATTCTACACATGTGTCTAGGGATCGTTCTCACGGTAGGAGGAGATCGAGGAGCAGAACTCCTGTGGCCTCGAAGAAGGCACTGGTGGTCGTTGGTTCTCAACATCGAGACGACGACAGGCGAAGGAACAGGTCGAGGGAGATCGTGCCAGAAACCAGAAGTAGAGAGCATCAGCGTGAATATTCTCATCACGAGGACAAAATTGTACGCCGGAGTAGGACCAGAAGCCCCACAAGGGCAATGGGATCGGCAGGAGGAGGTCGATCCACCTGAGGCGTAATGTCGTTCAGGAAAAAGAGGTCTCCTCGCAGCCAAGGTGTTGATTTTTTAGTGAAGGAGTTGAGAGAGCTCCAAAAGCAGTTGGCTGAGGTTCAACAGGTGAAGGACACTCCGGGAAAGAAGGCATCCCCATTTTCCTTGGATATTCTCAAGGAGAAGGCGGATGTCACCAAGAAGTTGCCTCTTATGGAGAGTTACGATGGGTCCGGGACCACTTACGACCAAAGCGTTCGATTCCGGCTTATGGATTATTATGATTTCACCGATGATCTTTTGAGTGCCACACATTTGTTATTCTGACATCGAGGAAAGATGCGAGGCGGTGGATGGGGACTTTGCCGTCGATTCAATTTCCTCTTGACCAAACTTTGCGATAAGTTCCATGCCCGCTTTAGCAACCGAAGGAGAGGAAAGCCCACCGGTTCATTAAAGACGAGTTCTAGCTTCACCAACGAGTCCTCGGGTCAATATGTGAAGAGGTTCGGAGAAGCGAGCTGGTCGTGTGTCCACCGCAATGATCTCGGTAGCCGTAGGTTTGTTTGAGAATGGGCTAGATCTGGTAAAGTCCGAATTTGGTGAAGAAGTTGATGTTCAACCATCCAAGAGCTCCGCAAAAGCTTTTGACAAATGTAAAGATATATTATTGTAGATGAGGCTATGAATAGCACAAACGTCCTTCTTCGGACTCGCTTAAAGGATGCGATGATCCTAAGCGCGGAGGGCGATCGGAGGAAGGGGAGGATACAATGATAGCCGGAGGCAATTCGAAGAAGTTCAATAATTCGTGGCGACAGAGGAGTAGTCGTCCACATGCGTCCGCCTCGAAGGTGAACAAGGTTTACACCAAGTTGAACACGGATAGGTCGGTGATCTTGGACCAGATCAGGAACCAGCCATTCTATGAGCCACCTCGTGACCACATCAAGCCAGGGCAGGGAAATACCCAAAAATATTGTGGCTATCATCAAGCTGTTGGTCACGATACTAATGAATGTTGCAATTTAAAAGATTTCATGGAGAGGAAGATTCAAAATGGTTTGCTGGTTCAGTACGTGGCTGGGAGGGACCAACAAGGTCAGCAAAATACTGATCGTACTGTTCAGACTGTTCAGACGGTCCTACCCACTCAAAGTATTCCAGTACCACCGCCAAGGCACGTCATTGATGTAATAACCGGCGGAACAGCAGGAAAGTTGGTAGGGAAGAAGAGGAGAGGATACCTGGATTCGGTCATGTCCGTGGCGGGTGCTCCCCCGAAGGCCGACAGACCTTTTCCAGGGACTGTTATTTCTTTCACCGATGCAGATTATCCTTCGGAGCCTATCGAGCCGCATGAGGGGGCGTTGGTGATCACAGCGCAGGTGGGTTTAGTAGATGTGAAGCGTATGATGATAGACAACAGGTCTTCTATAGACATCTTATATGCCCATGCTTATCAGAGGATGCATCTTGATGGGCGGAAGATGGAGGTCGGACAGGAGGCTCCTTTATATGGCTTTAGCAACGATCCACCAAAGTTGCGTGCCTATCGAGCTCCCAATGATTTTCGCACGGCCCCCTCAAGCAGTAGAAATAATGTATAAATTTTATGTTGTGCATGTAGATTCTCAACCACAACGCCATATTGGGAAGGCCTACACCGACAGCCTCTCCAGCGGTGACTTCCATCCCTCACTTCAAAATCAAGTTCCCCACGGCACATGGAGTCGGAGAAGTGGCGGGGACTTAGATCTAGCCCGACGATGTTATAGAAATGCGGTTATTTCTTCCGGAGCGGGGTGAAATGTAAATGTAAAACAAACAATGACAATTGAGATCGAGCCCTTCACCGAAAAGCAATTTCGGAGCGATCGTAATTCTCGGGAGAAATAGAGAGATTGAGCTAGTCCTTGGAAAGCCGGAGAAGACAAGAAAGATTGGTTCGGTCCGCTGTAACCTCTTCGGACAAACCTCATGGAGCTCCTTCGCTGCTATGTGAACATTTTTACATGGGAACCACATGACATGCCTGGAGTCACCAAAAATAGTTGAAAGCACGCACTAGATGTAGATCCTTCAAGAAGCAAGTTTAAGCGTAAAAGGCGGATTTTTTGCACCAGAGCGACGTAAGATCATTGATGAGGAGATTGCAAAGTCATTAGGCTGACTTCATCTATGAAATTGATTACCCTGAGTGGATGGCGAATGTGGTGTTGGTGCGCAAGGTACGAGAATAGAAAATGGCGAAGTTTGCATGGACTACAATCGATCCGAATAAAGCTTGTCCGAAAGACTTTTATCCTTTGCCCCATATTGACCAAATTTCATCGATGCCACTTTGGGGTATGCATTACTAAGCTTTATGGATGCTTTTTCGTTATCACCAAATATCCATGCAGCAAGAAGGATGTCCCAAGACAAGATTCATTACACACCTTGCTCGGCACGCCACATGCAAGAAGATGACCTTTGGCCTTATAAATGCCGGAGCCACTTACTGGAGAATGATGAACTTCGCCTTCAACAGTAACTAGGGAGAAACATAGAGGTCTACATGTAGATGACATGATCGTGAAGAGCATCGCAGGTTCGTAAACATTTGGACGATCCGAGGAGTGCTTCCGCATCGTCCGTCATCATCACCGAGGCTCAATCTCGCCAAATGCACCTTCCGCCGGTGGGGAAGTTTACGGGATATCCGTCTCGCCGAGGGGCATTGAAGCCAATCCGGAGAAGATCCGTGCCATTCTTGACATGAAGACTCCTCGATCCGTTCAAAGACGCCCAACCTCCGATCGGCGTGATTGCAGCCTCGAGGAGGTTTATGTCAAGTCTCGTGGAGAGGTGCCTTCCTTTCTTTAATACACTAAAAAAGGACCGAAGAATGCAAAGACGTTCCAGTGGATTGCCGAATGCGAAGACGCCTTTCAGAGCATAAAGACATATCTATCTTCGGCTCCTTTATTGATGAAGCTCTTCCAAAGAAACCTTATATTTATACCTTGCACCAAGTTCGTTTGCGCTTGAGCCAGATCGTTCGGAGGTCGGTGGGAAGCGATGATCCGGCCTATTATGTCGACCACGTCCTACGAGATGTCAAACCAGTACCCAAATATTGAAAATTTGCTTTTGCTTTGATAATCGCTAAGAGAAAGCTTGAAGATATTTTCAAGGTTCTGGCCTCTGGTTTCATACCTGATCGACCATCAAGAAGGTGATGAGCAAGCCGAGAGGTTTTGGGGAGACTAGCAGCATGGACTATGGAGTTGTCCCAATTTTCATTGAGTATCATCCCCAACCGCTATCAAAGGTCGCCCTTGGCCGATTTTATGGTGGAGTGCTCGCTCACCGGCAAGTATGTTGAACTCGCCGTAAGTTGAGACGTCCGATCGAGCTATCATGGTTCTTGAAGCAGGATAGAATGCATGGACGTCAGACGCAGATGGATCCTCTATGTGACGCCCCCAAAATTAGGTATACATCACCCATCTTGGGTCGCCACTTACATGGTATGTAATTTAAATACAACTTACTTAACATAACTGCCGTGTACAATACGATATAAATCGTGAGTTTAAATACAAATATCGCTCTACTAGATATTATACAAACTCAAAAAGGAGTCCTCATTACAATTATAATCACACTATTTCACGGAATAGTGAGGACTACTAATGCTATCTTCTTGACCATCACTGCTTTTCCCGACTCGTCCCAAATATATTCTCATTTCAAAGAGAACGGTGAAAGAAAGAAAGGTGAGCTCAACTAGCCCAAGAAGAAATATTACGACTAAGATAATGCGTAATAAATTATCAATAGTCTTCAACAATGTTAAACTAATAAAATACAATAGATAAACCAGCTTTAATCACAGCTGAATATGCAATCCATTAAAAGAGTCAAGAGAAAATAAAGTCTACTATCTTTTAGGTTTTAAAAGGTTTTTCATCATCATATAGCCGAGACTCAAACTTTAATAAATATTTCACATCATCAATCACCCCCGCACTACGGCCAAGGATATTCTTTAGTATCACGACCACAATTATTCATGCACTACGGGCCAAGAATAGTTGTGGTATTCATTAATGGTCATGATCATGCCAACAACGGTCCTTCAATGAACTACGCCACCGAGGATTTTTACCACATCATTTGTAACATTACGGCCATGATTACAATCGATAGTCTCGGTCATAATCATACCAAGTCCATCTATGCACTACAGGCCACAGATGACTTTTAAAAGAAAATATAAACATGAGGATGATGACAATGATATAAGAGTTCAATAAAACAAGTTCAAGAATTATTTTATCCAAGAATTATTAATGTCCAAATTGTCAACATGATACTGTTTTGTAGAGTAAAATTCAAGAATACTAAGAAGAATATTTTCATGAAAGGATACTGGATGAAGCGCAAATATCAAGGATATTCCACTAATTTCATGGAGTATAGAAGTCAAAGTTTTAACTTAACCGGGTATAATAAAGAATGGAATAACAAAAGAAATCACCACGCATGCGGTATTTCGATGACAAAGTTATTCCAATGTAATAATAATAACGGAACCAGTCGTGAAATTCACAATCGACGGGATATTCCAATGTAATAATAAAGATGGAACCCGATCCTGTAAAACACACATGATAGGATATTCCAATGTAATGATAAAGATTTTAACCAGTCCTGTAAAACACATGACATGTGATGTTCCAACAGAATAATAAAGATTTTAACCAGTCCCAGTAAAACACATGCATGTGATGTTCCAATGTAATAATAATAAAAGACGGAACCAGTCCTAGTGTAAAACACACGATGTGTGATGTTCCAATGTAATAATAGAAGAATGTCACCAAGTATAGGGTAAACCACAGATATCAAAGTTATTCCAATGTAGAATAATAAGCAATGGAATAACAACAGCTTCTCTTCATGAATAAGAAAGAATAACACCCCTTACTTTTGGTAGGAGATTGAATCTCGCAGAAGGTAGAATAAAATACTCTTCTTCTTTCTCTCTTATTCTCTATACTTTCTCTCTCTATAGCTTGAATGAATTCGTGAAAAATAATGAAGCACTAGGCCTCTATTTATAGAAGATTTCTAGCTTAAAGACCGCCGTGTGAAAAGGCAAGTGGCTCGATGACTAATAATGTGAAAAGAAAAGTGGTTTGACACCAGTAATGTGAAAACGACAAGTCGTTCGACGTCCCGTAAAGGTAATTACTATCGACGAAGGTAATTACTATTTCACAAGGGTAATTACTATCGACGAAGGTAATTACTATCGACGAAGGTAAATACTATCGACGAAGGTAATTACTATTCACAAAGGTAATTACTATTGACGAAGGTAATTACTATTATCGACGAATGTAAATACTATCGACGAAGAGACTCTTAGATGATGACATATACAGCCCCCATAAAATAATTAAACTTACCACAAATCATTTATTTTTCATCAACACATATTTAATCTTTCAACAATTATTAATCATTTATAACTTGTCGCCTCAATTATTGATTTAATACTATAACATATTATACTGTATGATAATCGTGACAATAATTGAATCAATAATATAAGAGATACGATGCAACAATTATCAGAGCAATAATTAAGCATAGGTGAGTGACTTCTCACGTAAGCATCGATAATCAATCTGCGGCTACTTATTGAACCACGCCAGACATCGTACTTTTACCACCGCAGCTAGTTCAATAGCTTTAACCAGAACACCTCCGCCAAGTATTTTTAAAAAATATTTTTGTCGCTTTTCTCAATCCGACAATAATTACATTAATGGGGTCCACCAATGATTGAGCCATTGTACGAATATTCCCTAACAAAAGAATATTCCCCACCAAACGAATATTTTATAACAACAGATACTTTGCAAAATTTATAAATATTACCCACAACTATAACATTATATCAAATTTATTCCATAATATTCAAAAATAATATTTATAGAAAAATTCATCTTTATTTATAATAATGGGTCTTACACTCTATGTCTGATCGTTATAATGGTGGTATTATCTTGACGAGTCCGGAGGGATTCAAAGTGCAGCAGGCCATCAGATTCGAGTTTAAAGCGACGAACAACGAAGCCGAGTATGAAGCAGTGTTGGCAGGTGTTCGATTGGTAAAGAGTCTAGAGATCCAGAAGATGATCATTTATAGTGACTCTCAGTTGGTCGTCAAACAACTGTCGGGAGATTATGAAGCTCATGGGACCAGGATGATTAAGTATCTGGCAGAATTAAAAGACCGACTTCAGTACTTTGTTTCTTATGAGTTTCTGGGCATAGAGCGTAACGATAATTCCATTGCCGATGCCCTATCGAAGCTCGCCACCACGATGCAGATGTTTTTAATGGATCGGTTTATTTGGAAGTTTTGCAGCGGAAATGGTAGTGTTCAAAGATGAAGCGGTGATGTGTATCGAGCGATCTAATTCATCGGATAACTCCTTACATCGAATATTTGGCGATGGCGTCCTTCCTTCTTGATCGATGTCGGCAAAGAAGATCAAGTACAAGAGTGCCAACTTCGTTCTTATTGATGGGGATCTTTATCGAAGGGCATTTTCGCCACCATTATTGAAGTGTCCGTTCCGTCTGGTCGAGTATGCCTTCGGGAAGTTCATGAAGGCATTTATGCGTGATCATATGGGTCTAAGTTATTAGCATACAAAATTCTTCTAAAAGGGTACTATCGTGAACGATCTTCGGCGAAGCTACCGAGTATGTAAAGAAGTGTGAGAAGTGTCACCAACAATTCGATCCCACATCACCACCGTAAGAGCTATACTCGATTCTATCTCCTATACCCTTTTTGCCTGGGGGTTGATATCTCGGGTCCATTGCCAAAAGCTAAGGGACAGTCGCACCGTAATAGTTGCATATTGATTACACGACCAAGTGGGTAGAGGCGGCCACTTCTTGCTTGATAACAGAGCGGGAATGTTTGAAGTTCATGAAAGAGTCCGTAATATTTCGCCGGAATTCCCAAAGTGGTGATATCGCATAATGGACGCCAGCCACGGATCAAAATTTGAAGGATTTTTACTGAGTCAGGGGTTCAAAGACAAGAAGACTTCGGTGGCTCATCCACAATCGAATGGGCAAGTCGAGGTGACCAACGGAATGACGTCATTGAATCGGGATCAAACATGATCGATGAAGCTAAAGGAAGATGGCCGAAGAACTACTCAACGTCTTGTGGGCTTACCGGACTACAATCAAGACCACTACGGGGGATTCACCCTTTCGATTGGCCTATGGTATCGATGCCTTAGTCCCAAATAAATCGGATCTCCAAGTCTTGGTCACCAATTCAAAGAGATCTACAATGACGAAGGACCAAGGCCAACCCGGATCTCGCTAGAAGAAGTCGAGAGGTAGCTTTGCTCAAATTGGTCGCTTATCAACGAAGAGAGCCAAGCATTACAACAAAGGGGTCAAACTTCGCAGATTCAAGTAGAGACTTTGTCCTCGAGAAGCCAAGATCTACGCCTCAAAACACAAGAAAGTTAATGCCGAACTGGGAAGGGCCGTATGAGGTGATTGAAGTATCAAAGCCAGACACTTATCGGTTAAAGGCATTAGATGGTTCCGAGATCAAGAACACTTGGTGTGACGCCCCCAAAATAGGTCCATTCCATCCAACCCATTTTGAGTCGCCAAATACATGGTACAGAAATAACTACAACTTTATTAATACATTTGTCGTGCAAAATACGACAACATATATATACTGTGAGTTTAAATACAATTATTGTCTTCTGTACAATATACATACCCAAATAAATCCTCATCACAATTATTTATACATTATTTTACAAAATGGTGAGGACTACTAAACAACTCTCTCTATAACCATCATTCCATACCCGACTGCATCATCGCACATTCTCGCCTCCTAAGAAGAAAAATGGAACAAAAAGGAAAAGGGTGAGCTCAACTATCCCAAGAAAGAATATTATGACTAAGATAATATACAACAAATTATCGTTAGTCTCCAACAGGAAAAATCTCAAAATTAGGTATACATCACCCATCTTGGGTAGTCGATACATGGTATGTAATTTAAATACAACTTACTAATATAACTGCCGTGTACATAATACGATATAAACCGTGAGTTTGAATACAAATATTGTCTACTAGATATTATACAAACTCAAAAGGAGTCCTCATTAC
Source organism: Panax quinquefolius (assembly GCA_020205615.1). Classification (NCBI taxonomy): domain Eukaryota; kingdom Viridiplantae; phylum Streptophyta; class Magnoliopsida; order Apiales; family Araliaceae; genus Panax; species Panax quinquefolius. The sequence goes on along the minus strand of JAINUW010000661.1, from coordinate 25,266 downwards.
AATTATTATCACACTATTTCACGTAATAAATGAGGACTACTAATGCTATCCTCCGACCATTACTCCGCTCCCCGACTCGTCCCAAATTATATTCTCATTTCCTCAAGAGAATAAAGAAAGAAAGGGTGAGCTCAACTAGCTCAAGAAGAAATATTACGACTAAGATAATGCGTAATAAATTATCATTAGCCTTCAACAATGTTAAAACCGATAAAATATAATGAACATCAAGTTTAACTACAAATGAAATCCAAAGAATCCATTAAAAGAGTCAAGTAGAAAATAAAATCTACTATCTTTTATGATTTAAAAGGTTTTTCATCATCAAGTATAGCCGAGACTCAAATTTTAATAAATATTCCACATCATCGAATCACCCCCGCACTACTACTACCAAGGATATTCTTTAAGATCACGACCACAATTATTCACGCACTACGCCAAGAATAGTCAGGTATTCATTAATGGTCATGATCATGCCAACAACTCGCCCATCAATGCACTACTACCAATCGAGGATTTTTATCACATCATTTGTAACATTACTACTATGGATTACACCAATAGTCTCTCGGTCATAATCATACCAAGTCCATCTACGCACTACAAAGCCACGTATGACTTTCAACATAATATAAAATATGAGGATGATGACAATGATATAAGAATTCAATAAAACAAGTTCAAGAATTATTTTATCCAGAATTATTAACGCCCAAATTGTCAACATGATATCGCTTTTAGAGTAAAATTCAAGAATGATCGTAAGAATATTTCCATGAAAAGATATCGATGAAACGCAAATATCAAGGATATTCTACTAATTTCATGGAGTATAGAAGTCAAAGTTTTAACCAACCGGGTATAATAAAGAATGGAATAACAAAAGAAATCACCATGCATGCGATGTATCGCACATGCAAGTGTTATTCCAATGTAATAATAAATAATCTAATCCAGTGTCCGCAGAAAACGCATGCATGTGATGTTCCAATAATAATAAAGATGGAACCAGTCCCCAAAAACACATGCATGTGATGTTCCAATGTATAATAATAAAGATTTTAACCAGTCCCAATGTAATAATAATAAAGATTTTAACCAAAAACACACATGCATGTGATGTTCCAATGTAATAATAATAAAGATTTTAACCAGTCCTGTAAAAAACACGCATGTGATGTTCCAATGTAATAATAAAAAGAATGTCACCAAGTATAGGTAAACCACGATACAAAAGTTATTCCAATGTAATAATAAGCAATGGAATAACAACAGCTTTCTTCATGAATAAGAAAGAATAACACCCCTTACTTTTGTAGAACAAATAGATTCCCTACCTGAAGAACCAATATCAAAAGTAAGTAGCTTTCTTTCTTTCTTTTCTTCTTCTATATACTTTCTCTCTAGAGTTTCAAATGAATTCGTGAAAATAATGAAGCAATGAGCCTCTATTTATAGAAGATTTCTAGGTGGCTCGGTCTTAACGAAAAAAGGGTCAAAATGACTTCGTAATATCAAGAGACAACTACTATTCATGGGGTAATTAACCTCGAACAATCAAGAGGCGCTTAACGCTCGTAATATCAACGACAACTACTATTCATGGAAGGGGTAATTACTATCGACAAGGTAATTACTATCGATCGAAGGTAATTACTATCAACGTAACTATCGACGAAGGTAATTACTATCGACGAAGGTAATTACTATTCACGAAGGTAATTACTATCGACGAAGGTAATTACTATCGACGAAGGTAATTACTATCGACGGTAAGGTAATTACTATTCACAAAGGTAATTACTATTCACAAAGGTAATTACTATCGACGAAGAGAGACTCTTAGATGATGACATATGGGCCCCCCATAATAAAATAATCAAACTTACCACAAACGCCTCATAATGTACTTTTATATACATCAAGGATCATATAAATATTACCACAAATCATTTTATTTTTAATCAACACATTTTTAATCTTTCAACAATTATTAATCATTTATAACTTGTCGCCTTAATTAATAATATAACATATTATACGTATGATACCGTGACAATAATCAAATCAATAATATAAGAGATATGATGCAAAGAATTATCAGAGTAATAATCGAGTATAGCCGAAATGAGTTCTTCACGTAAAGATCAATAATCAATACCGCGCAGCTACTATGCAACCACGCCAGACATCGCATTTTTTACCACCGGTAGTTCAACAGCTTTTAATTCAGAATACCTCCGCCAAGTTATTTTTATAAAATATTTTTGTCGCTTTCTAACTACGACAATACTTCCGCTGTGGGGTCCACTAATGATTGAGCCATTGCATTTAATATTCCCCAACAAAAAGAATATTCCCCACCAAACGAATATTTTATAACAACTTGCTTACTTTGCAAAATTTATAAATATTACCCACAACTATAACATTATATCAAATTTATTCCATAATATTCAAAAATAATATTTATAGAAAATTCATCTTTATTTATAAAAGTCAGGGTCTTACAACCTCCCTTCTTATGAAATTTCGCCTCAAATTAGGGTACGACGACTGTATGTCAAGAGGTAAGGATACCTTTGATTTCATTTCGCATTCTAACTCCCAAGTCATTTCCTCAACATCGTGGTTCCTCCACAAAACTTCGACTGAGGTATAACTCTCGAGCGAGAATATGTTCCTTCTTATCCAAAATTTGAACAGAACCTCTTCATACGCCAAATCTTCCGCTATTTCGTCCTGCTTCTAACTCAATAATATGGTTCGGTCTTTCACATATTTACGTAATATGGATATGTGAAAAACGCATGAACACGAGACATATTTCAAGCAGAAAAGCAGTCTATAGCCACGCCTCTACTCGATCGAGGATTAAAATGGACCGATGAATCGAGGATTAAGTTTTCCTCTTTCCAAATCTTGTAACTCCTTTCCATGGAGCAACTTTAACAACACACGATCTCCTATATCGAATTCCACGCCCTTTCGGCGAAGATCAAGATAACTCTTTGTCGATTTTGTGAGGTTTTTATACGCTGTCGGATCGTTTCAATCTTTTCCGTAGTCATACGCATCAACTCCCGGCCCCAACAACGCTGCTTCACCCACCTCATCCCAAAGATACCGAGAACGACACTTTCTTCCATACAACGCTCGAATGGAGCCATGCCAATACTTGCTTGATAACATCGTCATCAGAGGAAAACTCCACCAATGGTAAGAACTTGTCCCAACTCCCTTGAAATCAAGGACACAGTAGTCTTAATAGATCTTCAAGAGTTTGAATAGTCCTCTCCGACCGTCCGTCCGTCCGAGGATGATATGCCGAAGCTAAATCGTAAGTCCGCGCTCATAGCTTTTTGCAAACTAACCCAAAATCGTGAAGTGAATCTTCGGTCTCGATCGTAAACTATGGATACCGCAAGATACCATGCAGCCTTACAATCTCGCTTATGTACATACGAGCAAGACGCTCAAGTGTATAAGTTTCTCATTCGGAAGAAATGAGCAGACTTGGTCAATCTATCAACAATGACCCAAATCGCATCAACGCCTTTGAGAAACCTTAGAAGACCCAGAATCGAAATCCATGGTAATGTGCTCCCACTTCCATTCTCGAATTTCAAGTGGTTGCAATGGACCTTTTGGTACTTGATGCTCCGCTTAACTCGCTGACAAGTTAGACACCTCGAGATAAACAAATATATCTCTCTCTCATATCGCTTCCACCAAAATGTATTTACGAATATCACGATACATTTTGTACTCCTGTGATGGATTGCAAATGGTGTGTCAGGCGCCCCATCATGATATTATACTTTAAATCGTGGTCGTTAGAACACAAAGTCCGGAGTCGACTCAAGTATTCCTTCTTCATCGATTCTTGCTTCCTAAGATAAAGACCTTCTTGCACTTTCTTCCTCATACGCATCACCCCAGTCCGTAGCTTGAGCAAATTTTAACTTTATCGATTAAAGTCTGCTTCTACTCAGATACTCGCTTATCATCACACGCGCCCCTCGAGTCTTTAACTCTATCTCCATCCTTTGCAAGTCACACAAAATGGGCCTTTATACGACAATAACGCACTCAGATTTCAGCATACGATCTTCTACTCAACGCGCCGCCTACCACGCTCGCTTTTCCAGATGGTATCGATGGTACGATCATAATCTTTCAATGCTCAAGCCAACGCCGTCATGTCGTCGCGTCGAGTTCCTTTTGAGTGAAGAAATATTTGAGGCTTTTACGATCCGTAGAAGATCTCCACTTTCTCCCCATACAAGTAATGCCTCCAAATTTTAAGTGCAAAGATAAACAAATGCTAACTCTAGATCACGAGTAGGATAATTCCTCTCATATTCTTTGAGTTGTCATGAGGCATAGGCTATAACTTTTCCATGTCAGATGAGAACACATCCCAACCTTTTGCCCAAGCATCATCAGAGATGACAAATCCTCCGAGCCGATGGTATTGCGTAACAAAAAATAAATAAGTCTCCTCGAAGTTCTTGAAAACTCTTCTCACATTCTTCGCCCCAACCAAACTTTCAGATCTTTTCGAGTCACCGAAATCAATGGAGTAGCGATTCGAGAAAATCCTTCCACGAATCTCCGATAATAACCAAATAAAACCGAAAGCTACGATTTCTATTATCGATTTAGGTTGTTCCCACTTTTTTGAATAGCTTCAATCTTTGCCGGGTCAATGATATTCCACGACTTGATACCACGCGCCCAAGGAATGCTACTTCTTCAAGCCGTAACTCACATTTCTTCAACTCGCATAAAGCTTATATTCACGGCTTTTTGGAGTGTCACCTCAAGTGTCGCTTTCATGATCTTCTTCTTCACTTTTGAATAAATAAGGATGTCATCAATAAAGACGACCACAAAGTGATCTAAATATTCCTCAATACTTTGGCTCATCATATCCATGAAGGCAAAGAGAGCATTAGTCAATCCAAAGGACACGACTAGAATTCATAATGCCCGCATCGAGTTCTCGAAGTCGCCTTTGAAATGTCACGCTCTAATCTTCAATCGGTGATATCCTAACGAAGATCAATCTTTGAAAAGAATTTGCCTCAGAAATCGGGTCAAACAGTCATCAATACGCGGGTAATGGATACCTATTTTTGATGGTGACATGATTCAACTCCCGATAATCAATACAAAGTCGATACTCCCATCTTTCTTCTTCACGGTGTAATGAGAGCCCCAAGGAGAAGTACTAGACGAATAAAGCCAATGTCTAACAATTCCTCGCAGCTGGGTCTTTAACTCCTCAAGTTCAATAGAGCTATTCGACATGGGGCTTGAAATAGGTTTTGTACCGTTCAAGGTCGATACAAAATTCAATTTCACGCCTGGGGTAGGCCAGAAGTTCTTCGGAATACGCCAGAAATTTATTAACAATAGAAATATCGCTCAAAACCGACGATATTTTTGTTTAAATCAGATACGAGCTAAGAAAGCTCGACATCCGCTTTTCAATAAACGAATAAATTTTATGGCTTGAGATGACCGTGATTGATTTTAATGGTTTGGTCGTTTGAATTCGCATAATAGGTTGATTAGGAATATGAAAGCTAACAACCTTACGAAAACAATCAATTTTTGTATGATAAGTAGTTAACCAATCAATCCCTTGTAATCACGCCAAATGCAAGTATTTTTAATGAAATAAGATCGACAGTAATGTGAGGGTACCGATTTGAACCAAACAAGACTTATAAACAAAGGGATGTAATGAAGGTTTCTCCCAACTGAGTTTCCACAGATAAGTCAAAGTCTAATTTCTCCTGAGTCAAATTTAATCGATGAGCGCAAGTAGAGAAATAAAAGAATGGGTAGAACCCAGATCAAATAAAGTATGACTTCATTGTAGTTTATGATAAGCTTTACCCGTGATGACCTCATTCGTTCTTCCTTGCTTCTCGGGAGGTCACAACAAACGCCTCCTCAGACTACACGGCTTTTGATTTTTCTCGACTACTTTTGGTGCTCCATCCTAGTTGAATTTGTCTTCAGAAACGACAAAATCGAGCTAAGTGACCTTCTCTTCCACAATTATAACACGCTTTGACTACATGGCGCAGCTTGATCGATGTGTCCCTCTCCTCCGTGATTTTCAAGCATACGATAGTGGTCTTTCTCCTTCCTTAACAACGGTGTGCAGGTGTCGACGCCTTTTCCATCATCATTGAATCTCCTTTTCTTGAAATGTCCATTCTATTGTTTTGGCCCCGATTACCACCGGGTGGTTACCATATCCGCCCGCTGATTCCTCCACGCTTGTTGTCACCGCTCACGACTACTCTCACCGGTATTATAATTTTGCTTACCGCTTCTTTAGTCAAGGCTGACTCATTATCGCGCCCCACTAATCGAGCCCTATTTACAACATCCAATACAAACACAGCTTTACGAGAAATAAGATGTCGACGATTCCCGCTTCAAACCTCTTAAAAACATTCGCGCCATTCTCTCTTCATTATCCACCAAGTGGGACGAAAACCGTGATAACTCCGCAAATTTTGCCTCGTATCATGACACTACCATATTGTTTTGTTCCAACTTGATAAACTCCACCTCCTTCATGTGGCTAATACTTTCAGAAAGTATTTGTCGCTGAATGCACCCCCCCGAACTTCTCCCAAGATATCTTCAAGACAAAGAAGTCGAGTACGCTTTTACCGATTCCCACCAAGAATCAGCTCCCGCAAACATATAAAGGCAAGAAGGGAACCTTTTGCTTCTCTGAGCATCCCAAGACATCAAATATCTTGTAATCTGCTTTATCCATGCTTCCGCCGTATGGTTTTGCTTCCTTAAACTCCTGTGGTCCCAGCCTCAAATTGTTTAGCGATGACCGCCGAGAGTTTTCCGTGTTTCCACCCCACGCTTTGGATGTGAGTCGCCTCATCATTGCAGATAAATCGCATAAAGCCTCCAACATTCGATCATTCATCATTTGGTCAAGTTGTTGTTGTTTGTATGAGGATTGTCGCCTTCCTCGATGCATTATTATCCTCGATTATCGATATGCATGAATCAACGATCGCCATAGGCCCATCAAGTATTCTCAACATTCTCGATGTCATTTTCAGACATCGCCACAAAACAAAAGGTTAATCGACATGTAACAAATTATCCCTATTCTCTCCAACCAATAAAATAAAGACATAAACTTAGTAGGTCATACTAACAAGGTATTCCCCGCCTCCCTCCTAGTACTATTCTCACATCTTAGCCAGTGATCATATCCCTAAGCTCGATACTAACCGCGACGCCCCAAAATTAGGTATACATCACCCATCTTGGGTAGTCACTTACATGGTATGTAATTTAAATACAACTTACTAATATAACTGCTGTACACAATACGATATAAACCGTGAGTTTGAATACAAATATTGTCTACTAGATATTATACAAACTCAAAAGGAGTCCTCATTACAATTATTATCACACTATTTCACGTAATAAATGGACTACTAATGCTATCCTCCTCGACCATTACTCCGCTCCCCGACTCGTCCCAAATATATTCTCATTTCCTTCAGAGAATAAAGGAAAGAAAGGGTGAGCTCAACTAGCCAAGAAGAAATATTACGACTAAGATAATGCGTAATAAATTATCATTAGCCTTTCAACAATGTTAAACCGATAAAATATAATGAACATCAAGTTTAACTCAAAATGAATAAAAGAATCCATTAAAAGAGTCAAGTAGAAAATAAAATCTACTATCTTTTATGATTTAAAAGGTTTTTCATCATCATATAGCCGAGACTCACTTTTAATAAATATTCCACATCATCGAATCACCCCGCACTACTACTACCAAGGATATTCTTTAAGATCACGACCACAATTATTCACGCACTACGCGCCAAGAATAGTTGTGGTATTCATTAATGGTCATGATCATGCCAACAATCGGCCCATCAATGCACTACTACCAATCGAGGATTTTTATCACATCATTTGTAACATTACTACCATGATTACAATCGGTAGTCTCTCGTCATAATCATACCAAGTCCATCTACGCACTACATGTGCCACGTATGACTTTCAACATAATATAAAATACGAGGATGATGACAATGATATAAGAATTCAATAAAACAAGTTCAAGAATTATTTTATCCAGAATTATTAACGCCCAAATTATCAACACGATATCGCTTTTGTAGAGTAAAAAATTCAAGAATGATCGTAAGAATATTTCCATGAAAAGATATCGATGAAACGCAAATATCAAGGATATTCTACTAATTTCATGGAGTATGAAGTCAAAGTTTTAACCAACCGGGTATAATAAAGAATGGAATAACAAAAGAAATCACCACGCATGCGATAGATCAAGACAGCAAAAAGTTATTCCAATGTAATAATAAATAATCTAACCAGTCCCCAAAAAACGCATGCATGTGATGTTCCAATGTAATAATAAAGATGGAACCAGTCCTGTCCACACACAGATGTTCCAAACACATGCATGATGATGTTCCAATGTAAAAACAATAATAAAGAATAATAAAGAACCAGTCCTGTAAAAACACATGCATGTGATGTTCCAACATGTAATAATAATAAAGATTTTACCAGTCCTGTAAAACACATGCATGTGATGTTCCAATGTAAATAATAAAGAATGTCACCAAGTATAGGTAAAATAAAAGAATGTCACCAGATATACAAAGTTATTCCAATGTAATAATAAGCAATGGAATAACAACAGCTTTCATTAATAATAAGAAAGAATAACACCCTTTACTTTTTACAACAAATAATATTCCCTACCTTAAGAACCAATATCGGAAAAGTAGAATAAAATACTCTTCTTCTTTTTCTTATTCTCTCTATACTTTCTCTCTCTAGAGTTTCAAATGAATTCGTGAAAAAATAATGAAGCACTAGCTTTCTATTTATAGAAGATTTCTGGCTCTTGGACTTAACGAAAAGGTCAAAAGGCTTCGTAATATCAAGAGACAACTACTATTCATGAAGGGTAATTAACCTGAAAATCAAGTGGTTCGACTCTCGTAATATCAAAAAACAACTACTATTCATGGGTTCGATCGCTCATGAATGTAAAACGACATCGAGTGGTAATTACTATCAAAGGTAATTACTATCGACGAAGGTAATTACTATCGACGAAGGTAATTACTATCGACAAAGGTAATTACTATTCACAAAGGTAATTACTATCGACGAAGGTAATTACTATCGACGAAGGTAATTACTATTCACAAAGGTAATTACTATTCACAAAGGTAATTACTATCGACGAAGAGACTTTAGATGATACATATGGGCCCCCATAAAATAATCAAACTTACCACAAACGCCTCATAATGTACTTTTTATATACATCAAGGATCAAATAAATATTACCACAAATCATTTTATTTTTAATCAACACATTTTAATCTTTCAACAATTATTAATCATTTATAACTTGTCGCCTCAATTAATAATATATAACATATTATACGTATGATACCGCGACAATAATCAAATCAATAATATAAGAGATATGATGCAAAAAATTATCAGAAGTAATAATCGAGTATAAATGAAGTTTACTTCACACGTAAAGATCAATAATCAATACCGCAGCTACTACGCAACCACGCCAGACATCGTATTTTTTTACCACCGGTAGTTCAACAGCTTTAAATTGTAACACCTCCGCCGTTATTTTTATAAAAAGATAATTTTGTCGCTTTCTAACTCCGACAATACTTCCGCTAGGGGTCCACTAATGATCGAGCCATTGCATTTAATATTCCCCACAAAAAGAATATTCCCCACCAAACGTAATATTTTATAACAACTTGCTTACTTTTTGCAAAATTTATAAATATTACCCACAACTATAACATTATATCAAATTTATTCCATAATATTCAAAAATAATATTTATAGAAAATTCATCTTTATTTATAAAATCAAAAACACACGCTTTTAAATAAAAATAATTAAAACTTTCAAAAATCAATTATTTCTAACTTCTAACTTCAATAATTCATAATAAATAGCTCTTTATCAGAAAAATTCGAACTCGTTGATTTCCATGGAAGTTCCATTATCTACAACTTCAGAAGGAAGTTTTTCTAAATTCCAAACAAAATTGATAGAAATCCACAACTTATTTTAAAGCTATAATCAAATTTCAAATAAGAAATTGTATCCACCAACACACAAAATATGTGTTAAACATTTAATGCCACAAAAATACTTCTTCCTCCTCATATACTCATATATCCCACATTCATTATAAAAAATATCGTAATTATATTATTAAAATAATATATTTAAATCGAATTATTTTATCGTAAAAGATAAAATATTAATTTTCAACAATTGTCATTTTAAAATTTTTCCATCTATATCCACATAAAATTTTCCTCATCATATAAATTAATTGTTCATCGCTATTCAGTTTTAATCATCGTTCGCCTTAACAAATTTTCAAACCTAATATAAACGTCAATATTCAATAATATTTATCGCTTCCGATAATAGAAAATAATCGTAATGATAATTTATCGAATAACAAAGAATATAAAATATCAATTTTATCAATCAATAAAATAAAATATCGATACAGCATTAATCGTAATAATTATCGAGGGCTTTCTATCATAGAATCATTGGTGCAATACTGCATACTATTTAACAACGCCAGATAAGGTGTTTTAAATCCAACTTATTATAGAATGAAATTTTAATGAAATTTAATTTTCTATTTATTATTTTGAAATAGTAAGGGTTGATTTGATTAACGTGGATAGCTAGGGTTAAATACGCAAATATTTCAAAATAAGCAAGTGGTTATAAAATATTCATCATTGGTTTGGAATATTCGTTTCGGTCGTGGAATATTCGCACTGTCTGAATATTCGTATTTACGACTGCCGCTAAACGTAAATTGTGCCCCATAATCTGGAAAGCGATCGATGAAGAAAACGACAAATATAAGTCAAGTTAAAAATAATCTACCAGAAGTATTACAAGTAAGACCGTTGAATACCCTGTTAAAATACAAGAATACGCTGCTGGTCAAGACAAGAAGAGACACTCCAGATTGCATAAAGATTGTTGAATTATCGATCCTTACGTAAGAAGGCACTACTCAATAATTGTTACAAGAGTTATCGCTCAATAGTTTATTTTATTAATTCAATAATTGTCATATTGATATTTTATATTATTATTGTTTCAATAATTGTCATCGCACAAGATTTCCCATTATCGATCAATAATTCATATTATTCAATAATATTATTAGATAAAGATTATCGCAATGTCTAGAAAGTTCACAAGGAGAGGTTTGGTCACCTAATCAAGGCACCAAGAAGGAGAAATTTTATCGAAAGCCCCTTTCCCTGAACTACTCGTCATTATAATCAGGATTCAGAATATTATTTGTGAATAATTAATTATCGATTCATATGATAAGGAAATATTTATTTTATATGAATATAAATGATGGATTTATTTATGTGGTTATTAATGAAGGAATTAATGTGTCAGATATTTTATTTGTATTTTGCCTGATCGAGGTATTAAAAGATCAAATCCTGTTATATACAAATTTTATCAGGTGAGTTATAATATTTAATCCGACCGCTGATCGCTGTAATTTTTGGATATGTTATACATATATAAGTTGAGTATATGTCCACAAATTTTGAACCGCTAAAATGAACGAATGATTTGTTATGAATTTTAAGAGGTGACCCATTCTGGAAATTAGGTTATAAATGATTTTGTGGAAAATTCTAGAATCAGGTGGGCCCTACTTTGTGGTTGGTGAAAAATGTGTCAATTTTATTTCAAATGTGGTGGGTAGGAAGTAAGTAAAGCCAAAGCAAAGTCAAAGTTAAGTCCGCTTTCCAAGGCTAACATTTTCCTCTCCTACCTAAGCTTATTTGCATTGGGTCGTCATAATATGTGGTATTATGTGATTTGTTAATTTATTTAATTAACCCTTGTTTTATGATAGTTTTAAGAATGGTCACGAGAACGTTAACAATGGAGTGAATGAGATCGGAGACACCTCTAATCGCCAACCGTGATAATGTGATGTCAAAGTAAGAAGGAATTAGAGATATCCATGCAAGAGGAAGAATCGATAACAGACCCGTAGATAGTCGCAGAGGTAACAACCTGAGAGTGAGGAAGAAGAGGAAGAAGAGGTACCAAGAGAGTTTATTAGAGGTATTTTACGATCAAAATGTAGAATCGCAAAATCGTATTCATGAGTTAAAGAGCAGTCAAGAATCATAGGCAAATGTGGAGCAAAAGGATGCAACGATTCAAGCTCAGGTTACCCGACATGTGATGCTTCGAATGTACACTCTTTTCGCGTAGTATAAGATGATAAAACCGAATCGAAATGAAAGAAGAAATAATCGAACGAGTGAGAATGAGTGATGACGATGTAAAAAGCCGATCGACGCGGCCGATATTATGGAAAGAGATGTCCAATCTAAAAAGAGAAGATTTAACGATACGACAGAAGACGCTTACAGCAAAGATCAAAGACCATCAACAAATTCTAGGGGAAAAGAACGATCGCCAGCCAGATGCTACAGATGCGGAGAGGAGGGACATATAAGGTCAAACTGCTCAAAGCCTTCCAAGGTATGCTATAATTGTGGAAAGAAGGACATATCACTCGAGATCAGACGATATCGAAACCCACCCAATGAGAATGGTGACTCAAAAGGATGTCCTGTAAAAGTCAAAGTCAACCTGCTTCGAAGAGCGTTTGTCGTGACCAAATAAATGCGAGAAACCCGAACGGTTAAGACGGGTTAGTTAATTATAAATTCTTTCAAAGTATATACCTTACTAGATATTGGTTCTACCCATTCTTTTATCTCTTATCTTGCGCCAACGCTTGAACTCACTATGGAGAAATTAAACTTTGACCTATCTGTGGAGACTCCATTAGAGAAACTTTTATTACATCCGTTGTTTGGTAAATCTTGCTTCGATTCAAGTCGGCACTATCACATTACCCGTTAACCTTATTTCTATAGTAGATATTTGCTTTTGATGTGATTTTAAGGTTAACTACTCATCATGCCAAATTGATTGCTTTTGTAAGGTCGTTAGTTTCATATTCCTGCAACCTGTTATTCAATTCAAGCAATCAAACCATCAGAGTCAAACATTTTCATATCAAGCCATGAAGTCATTCGCTTATTACTGATGTCAAGTTTTCTTAGTCCATGCATGGATTTGAATAAAGACACGCCGATTTGAATAATATTCCTGTTGTTATTGATTTTCCCGACGATTTCAAGAATTTTCGCTTACTCCCAAAGCCTCGATATTAAATTTTGTATCGACTTTGAACCCCAGACAAAACTCATTTCTAAAATCTCATATCGAATGGCTCCTATCAACTTCTCGTGAGTTAAAAAATTCAACTATAGAATTTGGTACCGAGCCTTTATCTTGCGACTTCCTTTGTGAATTCACCTGGCCGCACTCTCCGTAAGGGACGCCATATTCGCAATGATAAGAAATCGATAGGGTGTCATTGCGACGCGGCTATCCAAGATCGATACGAGTCACAACAGAGAGCAACCTAAGTTAGTAATCGAAATACGTAGCTTTCAGTGCTTAGTTGGTTATTATCGAGATTCGCTTGAAGGATATTCTCGAATCGCTATTCCATTAACGAAATGACTCGTAGAGATACAAAATTGCTTTGAGCGTTAATGCGAGAAGAGTTTCCAAGAGCTTAAGAGGAGACTTATTTCGCAGACCTGTTCTAACAATACCATCCGGCTTGGATGGATTTGTTATTCACAAATGATGCTTGCAAAGGGTTAGATGTGTTCTCATGCAACGTGGGAAAGTCATAGCCTACGCCATGACAACTTAAAGAGTATGAGAGGAATTATCCTACTCATGATCTAGAGTCATAAGCAAGAAGCTGCCACTTAAAGATATGGAGGCACTATCTATACGGGAGAAAGTGAGATATATTCGCACCATAAAAGCCTTAAATATTTCTTCACTCAAAAAGAACTCAACACGCTGGCAATGACGCCGTTCTAACTATCGAAAGACTACGACCATTACTATTCAATACCATCCCGGTAAAGTTAACGTGAAATGTATTTATCGAGTAGAAGATCATATGAGGAACGAAAAGCGATGATGTCAAGATAATGACAGAGCCAACTTTAATAGAAAAAGTTAAGGTCGCTCAAGCCACCGAATTCCGAGAAATGATGCGATGTACGGCAAGAAAGTACAAGAAGGAGCTATTTTCCTAAAGTTTAGAATCGATGAAGAAGGAATACTTCGAGTCCACTCTAGACTTTCAGGTTCCTAACGACTATGATTTGAAGTACAAGATTACGATGGAGGCACACAATACACCATTTGCAATCCATCCTCGAAGTACTAAAATGTATCGTGATCTTCTACATACATTTTGTGGAACAATACGAAGAGAGAGATCGCAGTTTATCTCGATGTGTTTAACTTGCTAACGTAGTAAAGGCGAGCATCTAGTACCTAAGGGTCCGCTGCAACCACTTGAGATTCTCGAAATGGAAGGGGAACACATTACCACGGATTTTTCATACGGTCTTCCAACTATTTCAAGGCATCAATGCTATTTGGGTTATTGGCTGATGATTAACTAAGTTCGCTTTCATTTCTTTGACATACGGAGACTTATTCACTTGAACGCCTCACAGTAGATGCGTACGTAAATGAGATTGTGAGGTTGCATGGCACGCCAGATCCATAGTTTTGGACAGACCCAAGATTCACTTCAAGATTTTGGGTTAGCTTGGCAAAAGCTACGGGCACCTGATTTGCGATTTAGTTCTAAGATACCATCCCCAAACCATTTTAATAATCGTAGAGGACTATTCAAACTCTTGAAGATATATTAAGATCAGATCCTAGACTTCAAGGGCGATTGGGATAAGTATTTACCATCAGAATTCTCCCACAACAACAGCTTATCGTAAGATAGTGTAGCTCCATTCAAGCATTATATGGACGAAAATGTCGCTTCCAATACGTTGGGATGAAAGTGGGTGAAGCAACATTGTTGGGACCTCGAAAGTTAAGACGTATTTACTCACCGAAAAGATCCAAATGATTCGATAACGATACAAACTACACAAGATCGACAAAAGAGAGTTATGCGGATCTTCATCGAAAGGACGGGAATTTAGTGTGTAGGGATCATGATATCATGAAGTTGCTTCCACGGAAGTGGAGTTACAAGATTTGGGAAGAGAGGAAAGCTCAATCCACGATTTATCGGTCCATTTCAAATTCTCGACCGAGTAGGAATGTAGCCTATAGACTTCGCGTTACTCTCCAAGTATGTCTCGTGTTCATAATGTGTTTCATATATCTATTTCGTAAATATGTGAAAGACCAACCACGCTATTGAAGTTAGAACCGACGAGATAGCCAAGACTTAACGATGAGGAGGTACCACCAAGATTTTGATAGAAGGAGCATGTCCCACGCCAAGAAAGCGTCATACCACAAGTTAAAGTTTTCGGAGGAATCATGCTATAGAGGAAATGACTCCGGAATTGGAAACGGAAATGAAAGCGAGGTATCCTCATCTTTTCAAACACTGTGTAGACGTACGCCAATTTCGAGGACTAAATTTCATAAGGAGGGGAGGTCAGAAGACCCTCAACTTATTATTAATGAAATTTAATTTTCTATTTATTATTTTGAAATAGTAAGGGTCGATTTGATTAATGTGGATAGTTAGGTTAAATACGCAAATATTTCAAAATAAGCAAGTGGTTTTAAAAATATTCATTGGTCAGCTTGGAATATTCGCTTGTCGTGGAATATTCAGATCCGCTTGTGAATATTCAGATTTACGATTTCACAAGCAGCCACATGTGTGGGCCCCATAACGCTGAAAGCCATTGGATGAAGAAAACGACAAAATATAAGTCAAGTTAAAAATAACGGCAGTAGTTGTTACCGTAAGACCGTTGAATAATTCCGTGGTTAAAATACAAAAGAATACGCTGCGGTCGTGATGAAGAAACATTACCAGATTGCACAAAGATTGCTGAATTATCGATCCTTACGTAAGCAGGCACTACTAATAATTGTTACAAGAGTTACCGCTCAATAGTTTATTTTATTAATTCAATAATTGTCATACGATATTTTATATTATTATTGTTTCAATAATCACATCGCAAAGATTTCCCATTATCGATCAATAATTCATATTATTCAATAATATTATTAGATAAAGATTATCGGTAATGTCTAGAAAGTTCTCTGTCTAGGAGAGGTTTGGTCACCTTAATCGCATCGCCAAGAAGAGAAATTTTATCGAAAGCCCCTCTTCCTCGAACTACCGGTCATAATAATCGTGATTCTCGTAATATTATTCGTGAATAATTAATTATTGATTCATATGATAAGGAAATATTTATTTTATATGAATATAAATGATGGATTTATTTATGTGTTATTAATGAAGGAATTAATGCCTAGATATTTTATTTGTATTTTATCGATCGGAGGTATTAAAAGATCAAATCCTAATGGTATTATGTACTTTATCAGTGTGAGTTATAATATTTAATCCGACCGTTGGATCGTTGTAATTTTTTGGATATGTTATACATATATAAGTTGAGTATATGTCCACAAATTTTGAACCGTTAAAATGAACGAATGATTTGTTATGAATTTTAAGAGGTGACTGATTCTTGAATCGGGTTATAAATGATTTTGGTGGAAAATTTAGAATTGGTGGTCCCCACTTGTGGTTGGTGAAAAATGTGCTGAATTTTATTTCAAATGTGGTGGGTGGGAATAAGAAGCGGGTAAAGCCATCAAAGAAAGTTAAGTCCCGCTTTGCTGCTATAACATTTTCCTACAAAATAGAGGGCTGTTAGAATTAAAATCACACCCGTAAACAAAGTTTTCTTCTCTCTCTATATTATCGAAATGATTTTGTGAGTATTTAGATACTTTGAGAGTCGTTGTTCGTAATAAGTTTCATTCAAAGATCACTCCGACCTTCCTTCCGGCAGTAATCGATTCTTCGAGGTAAGGGATATTATTTTTCAGAATGATATTATTTCTTCAATATCATTACGCCAAATGTCGATCCAAGTTTTTATCAAATTTGAACTTTTTTCATGTCAAGTTATTATTCATGAGTTACTATTCACGAAGTTACTATTCACGAGTTACTATTCACGTGTGTTACTATTCACGCAGTACTATTCACGAGTCAAGTGAAGATGTTTTTATGAATTTCTATCTTTTGGTGTTTGAGTTACTATTCACGATTCACGATCTATGTACTATTCAATGATACGATACCAGACTATTCAATCAAAAAATAAAATTTCTTCTTTCGTCCAAAATATCTATTCTCGATACTAGCCTCATCAGATCCATGTTTTGATCATTCTCAATTTTACATCACTACGATTATTTTCGAGGTATTTTTTTAACATGGATAAAACAAAGTACGAATCCTTAATCCTTAATCCTCGCCATTTTGTTTCAATCGATTCGCTTTTTTAAAAATATTTTCATCATCCTCGCCTTAAATGATGATATTATTGAATATCTTCGGCCCGTAGCAAAAGATGAATGATTTCTAAGAATATCTTCTCAGAGTAAAGATGAGTAGGTGTTTAAATGAATACGACCGATCGATGAATATCTTTGGCCTTTTGTGCAAAGATGAACAGTGTTGAGATTTAATACGACCGATTGATGAATATCTTTCGCTCAGAAATGTAAAAGATGAATATTTGATTTGAGATGAATATCGATTATGTTACAGTGGATAAAATATTGATGATGGATCGTTAAATTCATAGATTATAGTAGATTTCATTCTCTCACGAATCTTTCTATGAATTATTATTTCCACTGCAGAATATCGATCCGAAAACTTGTCAGCCTATCAGATTCTATCGATTTTTCCCCTCGTTGGAGACTAACGATAATTTGTCAGATATTATCTTAGTCATAAGTATTCTTTACCGGGCTAGTCGAGCTCACCCTTTCTCCTTGTTGTTCCATTTTTCTTCTCGTGAGGCTTAGAATGTAAATGGAGTACTAGCTCGGGTAATGGAATGAAGGTTTTAGAAAGGATTGTTTAGTAGTCCCTCACCATTTTTGTAAAATAATGTATCAATAAATGTGATGGGGATTTATTTGAGTATGATATTGTCTAGAAAGATAATATTTGTATTTAAACTCACGCTTTTACCGTTGTAATAATAAAGTTGTAGTAAGCTTTACTACATGTATTTGCTACTTTCGTAACGGGTGTGGTGATACCTATTTTTGGGGCGCCACAGGTATTCCAACAAGATTAACGGTCGAATAACTATGCCAAGTATTTATAAACAACTTATATTTGTCGCTTTTTCATCCAATCGCTTTCTCGTTATGGGGCCCAATAAAGATACCATTGCATTTAATATTCCCCGACAAAGATTTAATATTCCACTTCACCAAACGTAATATTCCCAATAATAATTAATATTTTATAACCACTCTGCTTATTCAAAATATTTGTGTATTTTACCCATAACTATCCACATTAATCAAATCAACCCTTACTATTTCAAAATAATAAATGTAGGAAAATAAATTTCATTATTAATAATTTGGGGTCTTACAACCTCCCTCCTTATGAAATTTCGTCCCTCGAAATCGACGACGTATATTGACTGTGTTTCAAAAGATGAGAATACCTCGCTTTCATTTTCGCTTCCAACCCTGTGTCATTTCCTCAATAAGATGGTTTCTCCACAAAACCTTAACTTCGGTGGTATAACCTCTAGACATAAGACATGTTCTTTCCTATCCAAGATCTTGACAGTACCTCTTCAGACGTTAAGTCTTCTGATTATCTCGTCCGGTTATAACTCAATGACGTGGTTCTGTGGTCCATATATTTACGTAACATCGATAAGTAAAAAACGCGTCATGTAACACGCCATACATTGGCAGAAAACGAGTCTATAGTGCCAAGCTTCCTATTCGACGAGAATTTCAAACGGATTAATAAATCAAGGTTTAAGCTTTCCCTCACCTCACCGATTCTCGCTTTTGAAATAAATAACTTCGCACTGCCTCCTTCTTCAAATTCATCACTTCAGTGTGTAGCTTGAATCAATTTTTAACTTTATCGATTAAAGTCGTAAACACGTGTCAAATGAGTCTCCTTCGAAGTTCTTCTAAGCTTTCCCACATTCCTCGCTTCCATTCGGAATTTTGTATCTCTACGAGTCAATCATATAATGGAATAGCGATTCGAGAATATCCTTCAACTAATCTCCGATAATAACCAACTAAAGCCCGAAAGCTATGTATTTCGACATCGACTTAGGTTGTTCTCAATCGCGACTCATATCCCAACCTCGATAAAGACGTTATAATGACACCTATCGCTTTACTTATCGCATCGAATTGAAAGTATTATGCATACAAGCCAATCACGTATGATGATAAAGCATATAATCGCAGTAATCAATCTTATTTATTTATTAATAAAAGAATTATTTATTAAAGGCATTTATTATCTACATGGTGTCGTTTTTAATAATACGCGATAAACCCATAGTTTTAAGCAACGCTTTTGTAATAATGATGATGATCATTCTAATGAGATCTAAATTCTTAAAAAGCTTAAAACTAAAATAGTTCCTCAATCATCGATTACTAAATCGGGGATTAGTGAATCCGATAGATCGGTACATACGCCGCTTGCTCATCGACGAGGATGATCGATCTCACGATCATTTGTGTGAGACACTAAAGCAAGTACGTAGTGCTTATTAGAGAATAAGTTCACCGAACGCTGACTTCGCCAAGAATACCTAATGGAGTTTTACTTTACCATCAATAGGAATTTCGTAGCCGATATAGTAGATAAATGATCTCTGATCGAGATCATCATAGATCTTATATAATGAATTACACTTCGACTTATTCCTTAAGACTCTTAGAGTATATCAAAGGGTACGCTTGGGTGTAATAAGTTATATATGAAGATAATGAATGATCAATAAAGAATCTACCACTTCTAAGAAAAGGAGAATGTCCTATGTGATTCGATAAACGACAACCTGTGAATCATTAAGTTGGTGGAATGAAATTAGAAAGTAGTTTCTAATTTGCATTCATTAGAGTTGTTTATTTTAGAATCGAAATACATATAATTAAATAAAATAAGACTCGACAAAGAATTCCACGCCTTATATTTAATCGGACATCAGATGTGGGAAGGACTCAATCATTTAGAACTATTTACTCAAAGGTTCTTTTACGATTAATGTTGAAATCTATATTATCCGGAAAGTCGTTGATCGCTAGTGAGGCTTATCCCTATCAGTAGAATAAATATTATTTATTTAAATAAATTATTTGTTTAATTTATTTATTTAAATGAGATTGTAATTGTTTCTAATCGATTTATTCACAACCTGCTTAATACGGAGAACCTAAAGGGTCACACCATAAAAGGAAAGAATAATTATTTAAGAAGTTAATGGCATAATTGTAATAATATGTTAAGTATATTTAATTTAATCTATGGTGATGTAATAAATTAAATAGCTTAATATTTATTATTTAATATTTTAAAAATATTAAATATAAATTAATAAGAGGAGTCTTATTAATATTATTATAATTATTATTATTTTAATTTCTAAAAGGTTTAGGAATTAATTTAATATTAGTATTTCATTTATTCCTAATCGATTAGAAAGAAAATTTAGTTAAAGGAGTTTAATTAATTATTCCTAATAGGATTAGTGGAGCCACTTTAATTAAAAGAGTTTAATTAAAATAATACCTTGTTTTAATTAAAAATAGGTTACATGATATCTTTATAAGAGGAGTCTTATATTAGATATCTAAGATACGAATTCCTATTTTTTGAGAGAGTACACCCTTTTCTTATTAAGATAGAAAAACTAGTGGTTCGGGCCAAATCCCTTCTTCTTGAAAAATTCTTCTTCCTTGGTGGATCACCTATGAGGCCATACACTCGGGTGGCTTACATTAATCAAAGGAAGGAATCTAATTTAGAGATTCAAGGAGATCATGAGAAGAGAGGAACTCGCACTGAGGAAGCCTCGCTTCTACAAGGGGTACGATTTCATAATTTCTTATTCTTCGCTTAATTAATAATATGCATAAAGGATGATCCTAAGAATTGGTTTGTGAAAATTTTTAAAATCGATTTTATCTCGCTTCCGCTTATTTTTGCAATTTTATCTACATTTGATTTTCATAAAAACCAATGTTGGTATCACGAACCAAACTTTATGCTAATTATTAATTATTTAGATTCTAAATATGTATGGGTATGTATTTTGAATAATTTATCATATAATTTGTCAGATAAAATTATTATTTTACGAGAAAAAAAAGGTTTTAATTTTTTTTTAAAGGCATGACGATTCAAAGAAAAAAAAAAACTAAAAAATGGAAACCGCATATCGCTATATATATATATATTTTGGTCATTAAGTTTAATGAATGGGTATTATATATTATATATTATATATATATATATACAAGATATGTTTTGTCCAGCATTTTTTTTTAAAGCGACCATCACGTCAATTAAAAGAATCTAGCAAATCCAGCTTGATGTGTCTTGCTTTTCATGCAACTTTTTTTTATGTGTATTATATATATATATATATAATATATTGTTAGTAATGTTGCAATAAGGTGTCCTACCATTTTTTGTAAAAGTAGGACTTTATATATATATATATATATATTATATATATATATATATATATTAATTTTAATAATTATAATTAAAATAAAAGAGTTTATTTTAATCTTTGAAATCGATTTCATGTAACATAAAATTGCCTATTAAATGATACTCATATATATATGGAATGATTTAATTTATCGATACATACGATGATACGTATTTATAATAAATGGGATCGACATGAATAATCAACCAATATGATCGGATTTATTTTAGCTCGATGTTCGAATGAATTAGTTTTATTAAACGGGGTCTCATGCATTCTGCCTTTTCTCTGTTTTTTTCTTTTATGTAAATTCTATCTCTCTCCTATGATTTCTCGATCACCGATCAAGGTTTCTATTTAAATTAAATAGTTTAATGTAATAGATTAGTTAGAATTTTTCAAAGAACCGGATCAAGATCAAGAGCGCTTTCAAGACCCGCTTTCAGAATGGAGCCCGGTTTAAATGTAATAGTTATATTTAAATGTTTATTCTTCGCACCCTAGGAGCCTTCAATTTTTCGTTCACTCTTGCGGCTCCAAAGAACCAAACTAGAATAAAAGTTCATAATCAATCCGTAGAATATAGTATTCTATACGTACGCTAGTATTATATATATTATATATTATGCAACATGCTTCAGATGTTTAATAATACATACGACGAGATTTTATATATATATTTATATGCCGCTTAAACAAGATGAGACAAATAATAACAAATCCCTCAAAGTTTTTTATATATTAAGTTTTAAGCCGCTCAAAGATATTTAGAATATCGAACGTCGCTTTTCTAGTAATTTATAAAATTAATGTAGTATTAAATATTTAATATGAGTTTGTTGTGTCACCACAAGCGCAAGTATTAAGTATTTAAGATGTTAATTTATCACATTTGATGCTTATAAAGAAAATTGAACAATATTGTTTTGTCGTGTCACCACAAGGGCGATATTTTTCTTTTTTGAATATACGAAGTTCACTAGTCGACTTAACTTAGATAATTTTGATTCGATGTGCCACCACTCGATTAAAATAATCCAAGAGGCAAAAATCATATGAGTTACATGTTGATGTAATCGACAAGGAGTTATCTCACTCATTTATTTATATATAGTTTGTCAGGTCACCACAAGGCTATATATATTCTAAATGATCCTTATTCTCACTAAAGAAAACTTTAATTAGATTTTGGCCGAACTATATAAATGAGGGTAATATAGTTTGAAGAAAATAATGGGAGATACCAATATAAAATAAGACCTAATTTATTTTGGTAATTAATTAAATGAATGTTTGCTAAAATATCATCTTTTTACATGCGTAATTTTGAAAATGTCACATTCACTAATTTCAATCATGAAGCATACTTGATGCTAACAAATCGATTCAGACTAAACTATACCTGACCGGTTAAGGAATCTCGAGAATTGTTCTCACCATCGAAAAGATTTCTTTATGTCCTAAATTCGCCTGCGTTCATAAAAGTTGCAGAGACAAATTCTCCGAGGAAGAGATTGCTACTTTTAAATGCGGCAAGATGATGCATCCGTGGCTCAACGATCATGCTCAGATCCACGAAAAGTAACGAGCCAACCACAAGACGAAAACATTTGGATGCTCCTACTATGCTACGCACACCTCGGAGAGTCAGTATGGTGAGCAAAGTAGACCGCTAGATATGAAATATCTATGAGCTCTTCCGATCTTGATGACACCGAGGGCACTCATTGCTGAGACTCATGTCCTAAAGACGATCAATCACCAACGCCTCGATACTGGTTCGTCACGCTAATGATGGGGAGCTGAGCCAAGATTTAGTTTCATAGCTACCCCTGCATACCTTCTCACATTTGTTGTGAATTTTCATTTGAATAAGTGGACGTCACCGCCTCAATTACTTAACACGTTGAAAACGGCCAAGGTCACTTCCCATCCAAGAAGAACCATGTTTTAATGCTGGATGATTCTTCCAAGAAAAGAAGAGGCCCAAGGTATCTTCCGAAAGAAGAAAATCCAAGCATACAAGGAAAGGCGAAAGTTGAAGGATCAAAAGAACTCGATCCAAATGGTAAAGGAATTTGTTTCCATTGCAATAAGCCTAACATCGGAAGAGGAACTGCAAGGATTATCTCGGCAGAACAAAAAGCAAGAAGCTGAGAAGCTTCAAATCCCAATCAAGGTTTGTTTACGATTGAAATTAATTTTTCCGAAAGTCAATCTTCTACTGGGTATCGATACCGCCCGCCAAGGTTCTCACATATGTAATAATGTGCAGGACCGGTCGTAGTAGAAGTCGAGCAAGGATGAGGTCGTTCCCCACGAGCGAAATGGAGCAAGGTCACGACATTAATGTAGGACTTATTGTTTAAGACCGCCACGGCAAGTTCATTAATTTAAATAATTGTTATTTTGTTCCAAATATCATTAGAAACATTATTTCATCTCGTGATTGATACGGATGGTTTTAATATTATAATAAAGAACAACAAATGTTCTATTTATAATGATAATGTTTTATACGGTGTTGTAATTTATGAAATGGATTTTATATACTTGACTAAGTATAAAAATATATTTCAAATCAAACAAACTAATAAAAGGAAAAGAGATGATGTTAATTATACCTTCATGTGGCAATCAGAGACTCTATCATATTAATGAAACAAGATTATCCAAGTCAGAGAAAGACGGGCTCCCAGAGCTATCTCGATTGCTTAATCATATCCAACTTCCGTGAATCTTTGCTCACGGGTAATGACCAAATCTCCTTTAGTGGAAAGGAGAAAGAGTTACAAAGTCAGAAGCGCTGGGTATACATGTATGTACGCGGACCCACGATAACTAATCGCATTTGGAGAGGTATTCTTATTTTATTACATTCACCGACGACCACTCATGATTCGATACGTGGTATTTAACGAAATACAAATCAATCATTCGAAAAGTTCAAAGAGTTCGTATGAAGTCGAGAAGCAACCTGTAAGAGTATTAAGATTCTTCGATTCGATCGAGGAGGAGAATACTTAAGTGGTGAGTTTCAATTGTCTCAAAGAAAATGGTATAATCTCACAATGGACTCCACCAGAACGCCACAGATGAATGGTGTATCTCGAAGGAGAAATCGAACATCGCTGGGACATGGTTCGGATCTATGGGGATGAAGTTTTAACCGACCTTCCGCTTCTTCCGGGGATATGCCCTAGAATCAACAAGACACCTACTTAATAAGGTACCTATAAAATCCGGCCCCAAGACCCCTATAAGTGAAGGCATGGACAGGAGGAAACCAAATTCAAGCATGTTAAGATTCTGGGGTTGTCCAAATTTTATGTCAAAAGTTTGAAAACTATGTTCGCAGATCAGATCCATACGAGATTTGCAGGATACCCTAAAGAAACATCGGGTATTATTTCTATCATCCAACCGATCAAAAGGTGTTTGT